>CM032333.1:38124255-38541241 GCA_019022515.1 Quercus aquifolioides
GTAATGTTTATCACGTACTAAACTTTATCGACGGATATAATCAAAAAAAAAAAAAAAACTTTATCGACGGATCTATATATTAAAACTCTATTGAATTTGTACCTAGAAAAAAGAAAAAAAAAAAAAAAATTGGATCCAAAGTAGTACGGAAGCCCAATCATATAACCCCACCCAATTGCTCCATCTTCTATTCTGTTTTCTCTCTCTCTCTCTCTCTCTCTCCACCGATCCTAGCGGTTCTCACTCCCTAAACCCTCCCCTGTCTCCACCGCCGGCCCACCCAGTCTCCTCCCATCCTCCTCCACCACGTCTCCGCCACTCCGCCGTTCAAACCCACCTTTTCTTTTTTCTTTCAAAACCACCACCCTTCACGGACGAAGACAGAGAGATCAACCTGTTTATAGTTTGGGAGTACAAAGTGCAAGTACCCCCAAAATCAAATAGGTGGTTGTTTTTTCTAGTTTCTACTATAAAAACCCAAAATAAATATATATATATAACCTCAAGCATAGTCTAGCTCTAGCCCCTATTGGAACATGACCAAATTGCAAAGCTGACAAGGTTGTAAGAAAAGCCGACCAAGCTCAACTTTTGACGACCACCTTCGAGTGAGCAAACTGTATCTGGGACTGTGAGGTCTAAGTAAAGTGAACTATCAATACTCAGGTAATCTCTCGCTCAAATCTTCATATTATGAATCCTATATAAAGTTTGAGATTTGATATGCTTGATTAGATTGTTGGGTCATGATTTATTTAGCGTGCTATTGCAAAGAGAAGTGAGAAAATGTTGGGTATGATAGTATTTTTTTGTGGGTATGAATTCCTTATTTTTATGTTTGTGAGTACATTATTTGTTATGTGATTTGGTTCATTTGGTAGGATTCTGGGTTGTGATTTGTTCATTGTGTTTGTGCTGTTTTAAGAGAATAATCAAATTATGTTCTATTTTTATTTTTCCTGTATTTTCAATGACATGGGTTGCTCATAGAAGTTGGTTCTATTCTCATACTATTTTTCCCTGTTAGGAAAAAAAAGAAATGGGATTGGAAAGGTCTGTTGAGATTTTCTGTTGTTTGGGTTTCTAAAATGCTAGGTACACAACATTTTTCATAATGTTTTTTTGCACAACTCGCTGAGGTGTCAAGTTGTGAATAGTGCAACATCACACTTTCAAATGGTTCCTCCACTGACATCACTTTTACAAAGCATGTCATCAATTACAAAATGTCACTTTAGTAGTTGTGCAAATTTGTGTCACTGGGCTTATAGTTTCTAAATTCATTGTTTCATGTTTTTTGGGATATGAATGATATGATGTATTGATATATTGTGGCAGTATGAAATAGTGATGATAAGATTACTAAGGGTACTTGAAAATGCTACTCTGTATTAGAATAAAGACGTGGAGATCATTTCTATGTTATGGAAAGGGAGGGCTTTTTTAGGTTGCTACTTGCTTTCTCACTTTCTGTGGAGGTGAACAGAGGATCAATTCTGGTTCCTGAGCCTGTTTTGAATCTGTAGGGACCTGATTTCACATATGATCAGATTACTGGGAAATTTTTTTAAGTTGGTCTCATTTTTTGGAGCTGCTCATAGCTCATGCTATGGTGTTTGAGGTGCCAAGACGATCTAGCACTATGAGTAGTACAAATTGAAAGGCGCCAAAACTGTTTGGACAGGACCAAAAAGAGAAAAGAAAGAAAAGGATTTCCTAAGGAGAATAGAGTAAGAGTCAAGAGCCAAACAGAAGGGCTGAAAATTATGCATCTTGAGTTTCGAGTTTCAATTTGTTCGTGGGAATAACTGATTGGATAATGGATACCCTAGAACAATAGTCATCCTGAAGGTCAGATTCTACAACTATAGATAGGGTTCAGCTTTCAAGAATTAAAAAAAAAAAAAAAAAAATCAATGGATGACTGCAAATGATATATTTTAATAATTCCTTTTTTGTCACAGATTGGGTGACAAAGAAAAGTAACTCCCTACATCTTCACCAACAAGTCCAATTAGGAAACAGCACTTCCCCCCCTTATCTATGGGGTAGTTTCTTATTGGCGACTTTTATAATATTGCCTTGGCAATTTGAAGGTTTGTTAGCTGGGTTTGAAATGGACCTTAGCACTTCCCCCCCCCCCCCCCCCTTCCTTATCTATGGGGTAGTTTCTTATTGGCGACTTTTATAATATTGCCTTGGCAATTTGAAGGTTTGTTAGCTGGGTTTGAAATGGCCCTTAGCACTTCCCCCCCTTATCTATGGGGTAGTTTCTTATTGGGGACTTTTATAATATTGCCTTGGCAATTTGAAGGTTTGTTAGCTGGGTTTGAAATGGACCTTAGTATAGCTTTTTTGTGGCAGTTGTGGAATATAAAAATTTGACTCTATGTTCATGCTGTTCCATTTTCTCACAGAGAGTGGTGATGGGGAGTGGAATGAATCTAATCCAAACTGACTGGAGCTATATATGGAGTCAATATTTGTATAGATCTTTTTTATTTTATTATTTATTCAAACCAGAATTTCTTGTAGTGTAATGAGGAGGTTCTCTTGGTTGGAATCTGGGCCTTTTCCTCCCAATATTGCTACCCATGCTTTGGGTTCCATGATGTCTTTTGTATTCTTTCAATGGGCATTTAAATTTAATGAAGGTCCTTTAAGATTATATTTAGTGGCTGAATGACCAGTTCGATTTATGTTTTCCCCAAATTTATAGTGAACACAGTTCAATTTTTTAGCCTTCTCACTAGTGATATTTGTAGTTAATGGATGTGCCATATGGAAAACATGAACACTTGAATTAAATCATGCATTTATTAGTTTTTTCCTATGTAGGAATGGTTTCTCCTTGATCTGGTTTAGGACAGGTTTTGCATGGATAGTAAAGACATGAACTTCTAATTGTGTACATGTAATCATTAACCCATTACTTAGTAAGAGCAATCATACATCTAGTGTTGCTTTGTAAGGAACAATATTTTCAATTAGGGAATCATGAATTAACAATTCACACCCACTCTTTAATCATGCTAGTCTCTCTTTATCCTCTAGAATATTATTTGGTGCTAGTCTCATTTCAGTGATTGAAGTAGCTCTTCTCAATTAGGTTGTTATTCTTCTTCATTACTCCATTCTACTGCTTTGTTAGTAACTTGTCTTGTTTTTCTAGCCTTTGTTATTCATGTCTATCTATTTCTGTTTTTACTTTTTCAGTTTCTAAATTTTGTTTCTGTATCAATAATATGGACTTGTTTCTGATTCATCCTATTGTGCCATGAACTATGGTTGATTACAAAATTGTTTTTTTATTAGGCAGGGATTTTTCTGGAGCAGTCTTCTAGTATGTCTTCACTTTACTCTTCAGTGAGAAACATTCTGATAGATGATCCAAGATAGCTGAAATATTTGCTTTTAGGTTCCTTGATGTCTCATTTATTTCAGATCCTTAACCTGTAGTATTTCTGAAGTTTTTTCTGCATCATTCTTACTCAAACAATCTAGGATTTCTCTTGGTTTTGCTGAGATTATGAGCAATTCCTCCATTGGTTCGTATCAATTCTATCCCGTTCTCTCTTCTTCTTCTACTTCTTTTTTTTTTTTTTTTTCAGTAGTTATATGCGAGACCCCTAATACCACTTGATGCCTTAACAAGTAAGCTACCTCTATTCAATTTACCTGAAAGTATTCTGCTTACTTGCAGATACCATGTTTCTTTTTTAGGGGCGTTGGAAGTTGGAAAATGTGTCCTTATAGTTTTTACACAGGTCTCTAAATTCTAGTTATGATCATTGTTCTTTTTGGCAGGAGATGTCTTTCTTGAAGCATCTTTGGGGTGATTTGGAGGTTCAGATTTCCATATTAACGTTGTATTGCTCTGCATCTTTTTCAGGTCTGAAGCTTACACCAAAAAGTTCCTGTTTATTCATCCTAGTCCTTTATTGAGAGAGCTATATGCTATAGTTCTCACTACATTGCATCTGAGATAAAAATTGACTTCATTTATTTACCAAAAATGACAGAAATCTTCAGTTACACGGCTTACAGACAGTTATCTCAGATGTTCCTCTCGATAATTTTCTTTCACAGTTCTGAATACATTTTAGCACTCGCCGTTCATGGGAAATCAAATGTTAATCTTAAGTCTCTTCTGATTAGCCCAACTTATCTTG
The DNA here is from genome assembly GCA_019022515.1 of Quercus aquifolioides. Taxonomy (NCBI): domain Eukaryota; kingdom Viridiplantae; phylum Streptophyta; class Magnoliopsida; order Fagales; family Fagaceae; genus Quercus; species Quercus aquifolioides. Next base: position 38,128,428 of record CM032333.1, read on the forward strand.
CAGCGATGTTCTTTTCTTTGCTGGAGTACTTAATTGAAATTGTGTTATTTCCTGGGATGAAGGAATACTGGTGGATTAGTAACTTGGGCCTTGGAATGGTTATAGTTGGCGAAATAATAAGGAAAGCAGCAATTATTACAGCTGGTTATTCATTCACACATCTTATTAGGACCAATCGTGAGGAGAATCACAGATTGATTACTCATGGAATCTATAGATTTATCCGACATCCTGCATATTGTGGGTTCTTCATTTGGTCGGTTGGTACTCAGATAATGCTTTGTAATCCCATATCGATGATTGGATTTGCAATTGTTGTTTGGCGCTTCTTTGCGCAACGGATTCCATATGAAGAGTATTTCTTGAGGGAATTTTTTGGTTCGAGTTATGACGAATATGCCCGAGGTGTTCCTTCCGGGGTGCCATTTGTAAAGTGAGGATCTGATGTTCTGTGGGCTGGGTTTGCCAGGGTGCCATTTAGAAAGTGAGGATCTGTAGATTCTGTGATCTGGGTTGCATTTAGCTTTTTGTTTCATGGAAGCACTCGAAATTTCCTTGAAGCTGAACTGATCAATGGTTTGCAAGAGTGACCAAGTTATTTACTTCCTTTATTGCAGCTTTATGCTTGGTAGTAATTCTGAAGCTAGATTCTTGTAGTTATTGTTCATGTTGGGAGAAAGACACAAGGCTTGTCTTCAGGAATTAGGAGTTAGGAATGTTAAACTTTTTATTTTGTTCCCATCAAACGTGCCTCTAAGTATGAATAATATATCATACAGTTAAGTTTAGTAAACTTTTGATTGACTAACAAGTTTCTAATACATTTTAGAATGACTATAAAGCGGGGTTTGTATCCCTCTTATTGTTCCAAATACTTTGGGGTGGACCACTCATATTGTTTAGCCAATTGCTATTGCAACACCATCTCCTTAAAAGTTAAAAAAAAAAGAAAAGAAAAAAAAAGCATTGATTGATTTGAATAATGCAATGAAATCCAATTGATGCTATTCTAAAATATCTTCATTTTATGCAGGGCCAATATTCACCTTTACATTTACGCTCGTACACAGACGAAATTGTAAAGCATTGTTGCCATTATGAATTTATGACAAAATCGAAAGAAAACAAGCACAGGCCCAAAGATCCAAAGCAGAAAAGTTACGTGCGACACAGAAAATCCTATTGCCCATGATGTTTAAAAGACAAACCTCTTTCATAAGGTCACATAAATTTTCAGTTAAAAAAAAAAAAAAAAGGTCACATATACTCCAATTCAGCGGCGGAGCCAGGATTTGAGTTGGGAGAGGAAATTTATATATACTACACGCACTTACACACATTATGTGGATATATAATATTTGAGACCAATTTGAAAAATTAAAAGTTATTCATTTAAATACTATAAGTGATATTTAATGTAATTATACAAAAAAAGCTTATTCATAATATTATATTTATCTATTGAAATATTTCTCACAAGAGTGATCTATTTTTTAATTTTTTTAAATCCAAAACTCAAGTTATGAATCAAACTATTATTAGTTAGATAAATACCAAGTGTAATATATGTGAATTTCTATTATTTTGGTTAATACTCATAAAAGGTTCAAATTATAATATGGTAGGGATAAACTAAAAAATTCAATGCAAGGCATGGTAATGGAGAACTTGAGGTTCCTCAATGGTTCGTTTAAAAGTTGTGCTCTGTTTCAAGACCAAAGAAACAGAGTGACATTTTATAAACTCAAAAACAAAAAGTAGGCAATGGTATTTAATAAGTATTAGGGTATTTTTTGGGTGGCCCAGGGGGCCAACTACCCCCTCTTGACCCCCTAGCACCGCCTCTACTCCAATTGAAAAAATAAATGGAAAAATAAATTTATCACATCAAAAACTTGATCTAGAAAAAAAAAATTTACATGCAGGAAAATAAATTTATTATTATTATTTAATATTTAAATATAAAAATGCTCCAAATTAATAGTTTTCGCATTAGTCCCAAAATATATTGAGCCAACCATTTCCTAACCAAATCTCACAACAATATTATTTTGATTTGTAGTAAGTCCAAGTGTAATCTTAGTTTATTTTATTTTTTTGGACTTATGATGAATTGAGATTTGAGACTTCATTTATTCTGTCAAAAGTCTAGTAGCTCAATTAGAATCATCTGCATTTTAATAAAAATGTCCAGAGTTCAAGCAAAAAAAACACATCATTTGTTATAAAAATACTGTAAAATTTTGAAAAATGAGATTAAAAAAACTCTTTTTTTTCCCCATAGAAAAGCGGTAAAAAAAATCTTTTTCAAATATGGATGATACACAAATTTTCCTTCTCTCTTAATACTTTCACAGTTGCCCTTTCTATTTAATTAGTAAAATGTTTTCAATCTGTACCAAAGCTAATGTGCCTCACTTTTACTTGTGCAAAATTTTCCCATCTCAAAAAGAGGGCAAGACGATCCATAATCCTCTTGCCCCAGTGTCAGTGTCACCCCTAATCTTAAAGAGTTTCAAGAAAAAAGATAAGTATAAACAAAATTATTAAAAAGTAAAAATAAAAATAAAAATGAAATTTCGACTATAAAAAGAAAAAGAAAGAGTACGTACAGACGTGCCCTAACTCTCTTCTGTGCTCTATCTCCTCCGCCGAAACATGTCGCAAAGGAAACACGTCCCATACGACATCATCATCATCAGCATCTTGCCAAAGCTACCGATCAAATCAATAGTAAGGTTCAGATGTGTCAGCAAGTTATGGGACTCCACAATCACCAGCTCTGATTTCATCTCCACCCACCTTAATAACAACAACAACAACAACAACAACAACAACGTTTCTGATCATGGTTATCTCATACACATGCCTAATGTTATCACAAAGGAAGCCACGTATTCTTCTTCTCTTTCTAACCCAGTTTGTATGGTTGCTTGTGATCCCAAGTTTAATAAGATTTCTGAGTACAGAATTTCCTCAGATTTCTCTATAGAGTGTTCCAATATAGTAGGTTCATGCAATGGCGTATTGTGTCTCGCTGATTCTTCATGGAACCCCACGTATTTGTGGAACCCCAGCATTAGAAAGTTCAAGAGTTTGCCTTGCTTAAGCAAATACCAACGGGTTTCCGCTGGATTTGCTTATCAGTCTGAAACCAATGACTACAAGGTCATAAAGATATATTCTACGTCTGAACCCTACATCAAAAGACATGCTGAGCTCCAGGCCGAGGTTTACACGTTAAGTTCAGATGAATGGAGAAGGGTTGGAATCTCATTGAACTTGATAAGATTAAAGGAATCTTATTCATCTGATACATTTGTTAGTGGGGCTTTGCATTGGGTGGCATGGATTAAAGAGGATTTCGGAATTAGTAGAAAAAAGATTTTGTCATTTGATGTCAACAATGAGAAATTTGGAGAGATAGCAATCCCTTACGGTGGGAAAATACACCCAGAAATTCTAGCTGTGATCAAGGGGAATCTGGCCTTCATTTCATCAGAATTTTGTTATGCCCCCGGAATACGCTACGGCGTTTGGGTGATGGAAGAGTATGGTGTATGTGAATCATGGAATAAACTTTTTACTTTGCGGTTGGGAGGTTTTGAATCCATAATTGGTTGCACGAGGCATGGTGAAGTTATAGTAAAGACTGCCAAGACTAAATATGATGCTGAATTACAGGGGGGAATTCATTTTGTTGTTGTTATAATTGACCCTGTAACTCTAAATGAGAAGGAGCTTATTGTTCCACATTTTCCAACTAAAGCTACTACTTTTGTGGAAAGCCTTGTGCTGCTTGATGAAAATCCGGGTAAGAAGATTTCATAGAATCTTGTTATATGCAAGCTCTAATAGAAATAATGAGACCATTATCATGTCGTTTCCTTTGAAGTATTGGTGTGATTTAGAGGGTTGGATTTTGTCCATGATTTATAACATCCCTTAATGTTTGTGGAATGGGGTATCAAATACCGGAGAGGATCAAGTTTGATTGCTGTTATCTGCAGATTAGCTTGAGGTTGTGCAGTTTGCCGTCTTTTGTCGCCGAGTAGAGCATTCATGGAGGTCTGATTAGCTTTGAGGAAGGTATTGTGCATTCAAAACCATGAGTTTGCTAGAGAGACTTTTGTCAACGAAACCATGTTTGTAATAGGGATTTATGTTGTGCATGGGAAGTCTCTTACTCTGTTTTGAGGGGGAATTCCCCATCATGTGTTTGCTTAACTCTTTTAATAACAGGTTTTTAGTGAGAAGAGTACTAGTCATAAATTTTACGAGCAAGGTCATGAATTTTATAATGAAAGGAACTATTTACTTATTTCATATGCAGATTGTGAGGCAAATGTCCAATTAATAAATTACACAAGCATCTTACCAAAATATCAACGGGATTTCGAATCAATATAAAGTGCTTTCCTTTCTTCATCAAATCATTGGGTAAACCGAAGAGCGGTTCTTTTGCAACATGTTGTAAACAGTGAAAATGTTGATAATTTTATAAAAATCATGAATTTGAAATTGAACTATTCTAGTACATAAGCATGGTAAAATTTTGCTGATTTTTTTGTTCACATCTTTTGTTGATTTTTCAGTTTCTCTATTTTTGTGATTTGTATTCTTTGAAATGGACTTCACACATCCTGTGTGTTAGCCTATTTTCCTTTCTCATTAAAAGTTTTACTTATAAGAAACAAAATCATGGAAAAGCTTGTTGTTTACCTTACAAAACCGGTTCTTCTTCCTTCCTGGTTCGAAAACGACCTCTTTGATTATCTTATTCCCATCAGATTTCTACTCCAATCGCACTATATGAATTCAACTTTCATGTAAGGATGAGAGCACAATATATAATGAGAATAAATGACAATGTCTAAAATACAGAGAAAATTGAAGACATTTTAACACTTCGTTTGTTCTGTTTTACAAAATTTTACAAAAATGTTTTCAATTTGACCAGTAGTGTGGATATACGTACTCTAAGCTATCCTAGAAACCCTTCCCAAGTACCAAATGGAACCCAAAGCTCAGGAGACATCCCACATCAAGTCAATCTGTAGATGGCTTTGACACTAGAGACAATTTGGAACTTAAGAAAACATGTACTGCACTCCAGTGACTAGGCAATTAATTAACCTCAACAAAATAATAAGTAATTTGGAGTACATAATCAGGGAAAACAGAATTGTATTTTTCAATAGCCTTTGAAGCAAACCAAAAGATTGCTAACCGATGGCAGTGCCTTCCATCAGGTATGATCAAATTAAAAGTAGCTGCTGCTGTTTCTGTCAATTGTACCACCTCATTAGCAGTGGTTGCAAGAAATGATATAGGAATTACTGAAGTACATTTCCTTGTGATCCTTTATTAGCAGAGGCCTGTGCTATTTTTTGGGCACTACAGCTAGCCATATCAGATTCCTTTGAATCCTAGTGGAAGAAGACTCCAAGATATGCATTGATGCCATCAACAATAATGGTGTAGAGAGCTTCTGGTATATTTATAAATATTATTTGTAATATGAAAATATCCTAAACTTAGGAATATATTTTCTATATGTTCTTTTAGTTTAGTTAAGAGGGAGTTGAATTATGTAGCCTATGCTATGGTAAAATGCTCCTTAGGTATTAATAATCTTTTTTGCTTTAATATTTCTTCCATCCTAGCTCCTATCGGGGAAGTTTGGATGAAAAATTTTGTTGCTGGTTCCTGTTAATGAAATTCGGCTTTTAGCCCCCAAAAAAAAAGATCCTTTTTTTTTTGTTTTTTGGCTACGATGTCAACAACCAAAAGAAAAAACATATACAACAAAATTCCAACATTGCATCACATAAATTTGAGTGTTTATCCACAATATAATATCAATAAATTTCAAATTTTAAATTAAAACATCAAATGGTCATGACAGGAGGGGGAGTGCTTGTGTTGTTCTGTTATGGACGGGAGCCAAAAATAATTTATGGCTTTTAGAGGCTTCTTTTTTTATGGTCAAGTCAACCACCTAAAATGGAGAAAATAATTTCCAAAAAATATTTTACGTCAAAACAAACACAACTTTCAAAACACTAGTCACTCTCTCTTACTATTCTCACTACCACCCTTCTCTCTTCCCTTTCATCTCTCTTACTTTCAATAGAGTTCAAATCATTTTTATTAGGGATGACAAAATACCTTTTCTTTGATTTATTCTTTCCCATCGACAATGTATTCTCCAATATTAACGGTCATAATTGAAATTATGCAAGAAACATAACTGTCAACTAATTTTCCTTTTGACATATTTAGTTCTTTTTTCACCATATTTTACAAAATGAAGTCGAAAAAATGTACAAGGATAGACTTCCTCTTTTGTCGGTTCAAAAACCCAAGGGCCCGGTCCCAACCTTCAAATCATCTTTCTAACTAACGAGCTTACACAAAAATAATATATATTTTTTCTTCTTTTGAGCAGAATCGATTCTAGACTTCATTTATATAGAATATGTTGAGTTAGCAGAAGTTCTGATACTAGATTATTGAACAATGAGTTTTTATTAAAACTTGACTCTTTGAATTACAATACTTTACAAGCACTAATGCTCTTACAAGACACACACACCAACTCTCTAGACACCTATGTATTGACACTACACAATAGCTCTTACTAATTTCTTCACTTCACACTCTTCACAAGTCTCACACACACTACTCTCACTAATCTCACCCTAGTCTCATACTAGTCTCTCACTAGTCTCATACTCTAGGAGTCTCTCACTACTAGGAGTCTCTCTCACTTTACTTCACATACCACCACATCTATTTATACTAAGTGTATGTTGGTTAGGAAACCAACTTGAAGCTTCGAGTATTTTCCTTTTTATTGGCATTAAATGAATGTCATTCTCCAACCTTCTAGAGTATTCTGTAAACATGTGGCTAAACTTTATTTCTTTATAGAAGTCTCTAGAGATATCTCATAGAGAAATCCGAAAAGAGCATCAGGGAGAAATTTCCAAAGTGCAAGAGAACTTTCTAGAGAATTCCGGAGAGAAGTAAATTAAGTGGAACTCTAGAAGTTTCTAGAGAGAGAAATTGTGTGAGAAGTTCTAGAAGTTTCTAGAATACTCTAGAAATTTCTAGAAACAAGAGAGTTAGTGTTGATTTCTAACAGAATCTTGTAGTAAAATAAGGAAGAGAAAAGATGGGTATTCTTCTAACCAAACAATGACATTCTCTTTTTCTTTTGCAACACTAGCCAGAGTTAGAGCAGCACTATTACATCGTAAAGAAATACTAGCAATAATAATAATAATAAAATCAAAACTATCTCTAATCAAAGTAATATCTTCAAGGATCCAAGCAACCTCAAGTGAGCAAATTCTGTCCGAATTCAAAAGATCAACAAGTTCAGCAAAGTAGCACTCCACTTCCACTTTTGAAAAACTGGTGCTTAGACAGAATTGCAAGTTGTCCTCATCACATAAGCCACATCATTAGTTTCTCTGGTTAAATTTAAATATAAGATTGCATGATCAATAAGAAACAAATAACATTATCTCTTTTTTTTTTTTTTTTTTAAAGACTAAAATATAATTATATAGCCAATTTAATTTAAAAACCTAATGCATTTCATCTATGTTTTACTGATCATCTTATTTTAGTGAAAAAAACAAGGACAAGAAGACCTCTAGGATGAAAATATGTAATTATATATAAGAAAAATGTTATATCCATAACATTTTTACAATAAAATTTAGATGGTAGATAAAAGAATTCTACCAGTAGATTTCTTTAAATCCTAACAATTCTTTTATGATTTAAGAGTCTAAAATTTGTCATGTCAGTATTCCACTAATAATACTCTTAAAATAATAAAATAATGTTGCAAACAAAATAATTAAGAGTATTGTTAGTGGAATAATCACATGGCAGAATTTAGACCCTTAAATCATAAAAGAGTAGTTAGGATTATAAAGAAATCTTATGGTGGAGTGCCCTATGAAATTTAGAGGATCTGAATCCTAGATAAAAAATTAATTTAAGTAATGTGTTCAAATTATAATCAATAACAACTAACCATTTAAAATTTGAATGTAGCACTTTTTTACGTATAAAATGTAATTATTGAAAATTGTGTGCCGCATAAGACAATTCAGAAAAGCCGCAGGACACCTACGCAATTTCTGCAAAAAACACACAAACACAATTCACAAAAACTCACCCACGGACACATTCACACAACTATGTTAACCCACCAACAAAAATTTCAGAACAACCTCTCATTCAGGTTTTCATACCCATAGGCCATAGCTATCAATCAATCATCAAATTCCTCCAAATCCCATAAAAAACCATAACCCCCCAAAAACTCCTTAACACAAAAGAAAGCAATTCTATCACCAATGGATTACTCCTCTTATGACTACAACCAATACCAACAACAACAACAACAAGCTTCTTCCTATGACCCATCTCAAATTCAACCAACCTATGATCACTCATCCCAATCCTACTATTCCTACACTCACCAATATGACCAAAACTACCAATATTACCAATCCCATGATTACAACAACACCACCACCAATTCATATGCCCAACAGTCCCAATCAGCAGAACCCACCAGTTCCATTCACCCTCCAGGGGTCCCACCAGATCAGACACCCCATTTGCAGAGCCAGCAGAATGAGTATTACCCACCACAATCACAATCACAATCACAAGGGTCTTTGGAGAATCAGCAGCAGATGAATCCGGCCGCCGCCACAGCTGCCATCGCCTCGCTATCACAGTTCACCGGGCACCCTCCGGTAATGGGTTTTCTTTATTACTACAGCTCTGTCTATTTAGTGGATGTTTTATGTGCATTTTTAGCTACTTGTATTGTATATCTACTTTGGTAAAGTTTGTTTCTTTTTTTATGGTGATTTTTTTTTTTTTTTTTTTTTTTTTGAGAATTTGGGATTTTTTTGGTTTACATTGTTTGCACGTGATGAGGAAAGTGGTAAACCAAGAATTGAATACTTGTTTTGTTTTAAACCATTTGGAATTTGTAGGTGGCAACTTGTGGAGTATTTGGTCTCATTTGGTTTTCATAGAAATTTGTATGAATTGCAAATGTTATTGGTAGAAGTATTAGAAATGATAATGAAAGTCAATCATCTAAGTACATGTAGACAATTCGAACGAAATAAAACAAATTATGTACTCTATATTAGGCTCGTGTATTCGCAATCTGTAAATAGGAGTTCTTAAAACTGGTGAAGCTTTCTTACTAAAACAAATGTCTTTTCAAGCCTTTTGAGAATAAATCTTATATGAAGAGGATATTTCCGAATTCCTTGCGGTAATATGATTTTAGTATCTCTTTACAGGACTTAGTGTCCATTGCTTTTGATTCTTGGTAGTGGACCTAGTGGTGCAGGAGTGCAATAGCAACTTCTTACAGTGTGGTTTGATGTCTGCTACATTCTAAAATTTTAGTGCTGGGAATCAGAGTCAGTGTAGCATAGCATATTCTGCCAATTTCTTGTAATAACTATGTTGGCATGATTCTCCTGGTATATATTTATGTGGCTGTGTTTTTGTGTGTGTGCAAATGGAAACCAAAGAGCATTGAAGGGAAATTGTAAATATCTAAATGAGACAAAGATATTGACAAGATATGAACTTATCAAAAAAATAAAATTGACAAGGTATGTTAGGCTATAGAAATTGAGGGTATCTAAATAACAGACAAAATATTGACAAGGTATGTGCAGGAAAAATGTGAGATTTAGATAAATAGATTTACAAATAAGGCCCAGTGGAGGGATTGAGGTGTCATCAGACATCTTTTTCTGAATACTTTAAGAAGCCTTATTTGCTGATATTTGTATCTAAATTCTAAAGTAACTAAATCTAACAGAGAATAAAGGCCTGCTTTCTAGATAATATAGATAACCCTATCTCCAAGGGCCTTGGGATTATGAATGTTTCCCGACCAATGACAAAGTCACAAAGATGCCATGCTTCTACTACCGAGCTTAAATATGCGATCCAAAAAATACCCTGCCTCATTTATTTTCTGCTTCATTTGTTTCCCAAAGAAGATGGCATAAGCCATTAATTGACCCCTGGAGGTTTTGAAACAAACACTGGTCAAAGGTAAAGCTTAATTCTCAATGAGAGGAGCATCTCTTTTCCGACTTTAGTGGTGGTACAAGGCTGAAAGTACAGATAATAGGGGTGTTCACAAATTGGCTGAAACTGATAAAACTGGCCATTACTGAGCCAAACCGTTTCCACACTGCATTGGCACATGCAACACCAACCAACTAAAGTGAATCCTAGTTTGATGAGATTATCACATGTTTGAATCTTCCCTCAAGCTGCTTTCCAAACAAATAAATGAAACCCTTTTTGGGAACACTAAATACTCTTCCAAGGAAAAGAAATATTCGGAGTCCCTTGGATAGCCACATAATGAGACCAAACAGTAAAGCCTGCAATCGCTCTCAATCTCCATCACATCTGATCACACCCCTCTGACCTAGGAATATTGGAGTATCGAATAGCTAGAAAAGAAGAGATTGACTCCAATTCCCAATCATGAAAATCTATTCCTACCTTCCCCATCTGACTGGCAATCCATAAATCATATGCAACTTCACTATGGTGCTGCATAAGCTTTCTCACCCTATCTCATTGTTGGGAATTCTGATGAACTATCCATCCATACTAGCTCCTCCAAGGTTTTCATGAGCCAAATTACATTGAGCCCAGGAAGGAAGTCTCTGCCTCTTTGGAAAATCTCTTCGGTGAATTTGTTGCGTCCTTCCGCTACCATATCCGCATAGGATTTGAATTCAATGTTGAGACATCTTGAAACCACAAACTGTTTCACCTAATTTTGAGCAAGTAGAAAGCTTCTTTTTTAACGAAACTCATTAAAACAAGAAAGGCTAGGTAAATAAATGAATCTGAGAGACTACTGCCTCTCCACCAGGGGATCTCCAAATTGTGCTGTTCCTGATAGTGAGTGAGATTTGGTGGAGTGTCTGGTGTTTTCCTGATCATTTCTTGGTTTAAGAACATGGAACTGTTTAATTGGTTCATTGATGAACAAGTTAGCTAGAGTGCTGAATCAGTTTATGATTATCAACTTCTCTGTTTGCTTTGGCTTTATGGGTTTTCTAGTTCCTTTCTTCCTCTCTCTCTCTCGCTCTCTCTCTCTCACATACACACACACACACACACTAAATCCAATTATTAGCCTGTTGGGGAGAATGTTGTGACTAATTGTATGCTAAAATTAAATTTTGAGGGGATTTTGAATGTATCAAAGCATGTTTCACATTATTTATATGAGTAGTTTTACATAGTTGACCCTAATTAAACTTTTAAGATTTCATAAAGAGAATCTGAGGGTATTATGGTCCATCCAAAAAATTGAGTCCAAAGCAAGGAATCCTCTTAACAAATAGTATAGATGTTTTAGGATTTTTTATATGCTTTACAATATAATTTTATATAATTTATACACAATTGAGATCCTTTAAGATGTATGCTACGAAGCACAGACACATTGACGCAGGACAACCAGAACAAAATAAAAATACAGTAAAATAAAGGGATATGAACTAGGAGTCTACACCTAGGCCTAGCTTGGAGTTAGCACTAAGTAGGAAAACCGCTAGAAGTGAGCACCTAGGGTAGAATTGGAGTCAATACCTGACCAAAGAGACCCAAAGGCCTTTTTTTTTACATTCATCAAAATATCAACTATCTCCACAAGGAGTACAATAGGTTGCTTATAAGGATTGTTAAACCCTAGTTCTAATTGGTGTAGGAAACCCTAATTGCTTTATTACAAAAATAACCCTGCTTCCAAATTAAAATACTAATAGCCTAATAAATTACTAGGACCTAGAACATAAAAATACAATTGACTTGCAAACATAGATACTACTGAATAAAAATCTTCTTGCGTCTCCCGCCTCATTCTCCTCTGGTTGGAGAAAACTCGACCTCAAGTTTTAAAGCATTGAAGGATTAGGATGCTGACAAGGAACACTTGCTTCAAGTCCGGAATCACCTTAGGGAGCATGGAGAAAAGAAAAACCTTGAATTCCATAACATCAAACTCATTTGGGATCACAAAATCAATGTGTGGAGTCAGCATAATCTCATCTTGAACCTTTGAACCATAGGAAGCGTTGTGGTTTTAACCTCTTCAACTTCACCAAGATTTAGATCTTCAAGCACTATGGAGGGTTGATCAGAAGCACATTCAACCTTTGATACCAAATAGCAAAACTGACCCAGGACAACCAGAACAAAATAAAACAATAGTAGAATAATATGACCTAGGAGTCAGCACCTAGGCCTGGCTTGGAGTTATCACCAAGCAGGAAAAATACTAGGAGTTAGTACCCAGGGTGGAACTGGAGTCAGCACCAAACCAAAGAGACCGAAGGCCATTTTTTGTTTTCATTTATTAAAATGTCAACTATCTCCACAAAAAGTACAATAGGTTGGTTATAAAGGATTGCTAAACCCTAGTTTTAATTGGTGTAAGAAACCCTAATTGCCTTATTACAAAAATAACCTTGCTTCCAAATTAAAATACTAATAGCTTAATAAATTACTAGAACCTAAAACATAGAAATACAATTGACTTGCAAACATAAATAATACTAATTAAAAATCTTATCTTCTCACGTCTCCTGCATCACACACACCTAGCAGGACATGGGACACAACAACACAAAAATTATTGAAAAACTAGGGCACAACACAGCGGAGACACGACAATTAATTAATATATATTTTATGGTTATTTTATACATTTCTAGACAGATTTCATATTTATCTTAGTTTTTTTTTAAATAAGTAGGACCAAAAATGTAGAAGTAATAAAAAATAGCAAAGAAATAGATTCATACTCATAAAGTATTATATTTGTGGGCCCTAGGGGCAATGGTGTTTAATAATAAAGCTGACCAGAGGATATTATAAGAGATTACCTGGGTCAAACCATGAAACATATAAGAGAGTTAACCATAGTCCAAAGATTTTAGACTGTTAAATTACCGATTGTCCTAGAAGCTTAATCTATTGGATATGGTAAATTTAATCATTTAAACACAATTCTAACATAAACCAAAGCAGAGCATTAGAGAAGTGAAGAAGATAGTAAATTAGTATCCAGAGTACCAGACAACAGAGATGAAACCTTATCTGATGAGTGATCAAATGTTATATTCTAAGCGCTTATAAAGATGATCTGATAGCTGACCTGTCGATCAATTAAGAGAGGGCTGATCAAGAGAGTTTGAGTGAGAATGAGAGCAGATTTTTGTGTCAACTATTGAGCCTTGAGAGTCAACATGCCTATCTGATTTCAGAGGTGACAAAAATTGAATTTTTTTTCCCATCATTGTGTTGTGATTGTGTCTCTGACAACACACCATAGACATGCATGCAAGCATGTCTTTGGCATATCTGTCTGACACGGACACACTATAAATTTAGTCTTGTTTATGCTTGTTAGAATATTTGTATCATCCAGTTTTAGTGAAACCTATTTGATTGGGTCTTTGAGCCAAATCACCTAAAAGTATTAGTGGGTAGCTTGTTGCTATGGTGTAAAGAATATAGCTATTGAACAAAGCTTGGTTCCTTCAATGTACAAGCATGTTATGCCAACCTAATATAGCTGAGTTTACAACTATATTCTGGCCCTGTCTTATATTATGGTCTGAAAGGGGTGTAATGCGAAGTTTTATTATGCAAAGTGGGCACCCCCTTTGGAGCCTCTTACTATTCTGATGAAGCTTCACTTGCAATGGATCTCAGCCAAGCTCAGTCAAGTTTATCTAAAGCAGGACACCTTAGAGCTCAAAATTTTTATTGGTTGTAGTTACCCTTGAGCTCTATTGTCCTGCTGATTGGCTTGGCTTGGCTCAGTTTTTCTGCCAGATTTAAAATGTTGGTTTCTTTCTTGGTTGCTATTATGTTGATGGTGATGACTCTACAATTGTTTAACATGGTTTTGACATTTTTCATTCTGTTAGAGTGAATATATTGCTGTGCTGCCTCTGGCTCTTATGGGAATATCATTGGGACGACAGGCTGATAGCCAATAGGTATTAAATTCTCAGCTTTGACATTAAAAACTTCCAAATCATATAGTTGTGAAACTTGGCCACAAAACCCTAGAGTGACCAGACAAAGACAATTGGATCCATCAATTAGCTTACTAAGCAATTATGGCTGTAGCTTTCAGTGCCATATTATTGAAGCATATTGGTGGGTCTTTGCTGGTTGCTTTAGAGCTTGTGTGGACAAGTCATCCTTTGCTGATGTGCTTTTCTAATCAAGTGATCTTTCTTTCCCATATTCATGTGTTGTCATTTTGTTGACTCACATTGTTGGGTTTGATAGTTATCATTTGATTTAGTTTGTGGCTCATAATTGAAATTTTATTGGGCCACTTTTGTGCTTGTTCCTCAGCTTAACTGTCTGGTATTTTCAACTGAATTACATGTTGCATCTTACAGTTAAGCAAGGGAGGGATAGTTTCATCTTAATGGTCCCAGTGTCTGATATGATTCTTTACTACAGTTCTGTTTTGAACCAGGTGTTTCGTTATCTGTTTGGGACTTGAGTACCCTGTTTTCAGGGCCCTTAATAAGGATTACCAAGAATTTTTTTTAGATCAACCTGCATCTTGGTGATGCTAAAAATTTTGATCTCAATGGATAAAATAACTGTCTGGTGAAGAGTTTCTGGTGGGTCTTTTATTCATTAAAATTCTAGTTTTTGAAGAAACAAACTGTACAACAAGGACCTTGTGTCAAGTGTAAGATTGAATATCCTTTTGTCAATAAATGCCCTTTCCCTCAATCCTATCTAAAAATTCAAAAGAAATGAGGTTTCTTTTGTGTGTGTGTGTGTGAGAGAGAGAGAGTTTAAATAGAGATGAATGCTAGTATACATCCAGTGTTTGTATCTCTGAGTGTGTGTATAGTTCCACATTTTCCTTTTAACTCAACAAAGATGTAATGTCAAACATAGGGATCCATGGTAGGTAAGGACTAAATGGGCATTTAAAAAAGCCAGTGTTTGCAAACACAAAATAAGAATTATTTTATTTTATTTTTTATTGTCTGTTTTTAGCTGTGGCTTGAAAGGCAGTTCTAGGTGCTTAGTTTCCTGGAAATTAGAGCTTAAGTTCTCTTAGAGGATGGCGATCCTGGTTATTTTTCATATTAGATATTTTGCTTATCAGACATTATCTGCATGTACATGTTTCTGTAATTGTCATTGCATTGCTAAATATTTATAGGAGTGACCTTAAAGATACTGCCTTAAAAAAGCTTCATGGCTGCTTTGCATGAATGCCCGCATGTTTCTCGTAATTTTGAAAATATTTTTTTGTTAATTATTTTATTATTTTTATTTCTCAAGAATAATGCCAAATGTCATTACCTGGTTGAACCAATTCTCAGTTTTCCAGGTCAGTACCTGATCAAGGTTGTCGGTTGTTTCAACAAACTTCATTTTAGTTTAGTTGTAATATATTTCTTATTTATGCTCTAGTGAACTTGAGTGCATGAAGTTTGCAGCATCTTTACCAATTTATATATCATGGTTTCACATTTTTGGTCTGCTATAGGAGGTTATTTACTTTTCTGATGTCTCACACAATCACAACTCAAGTCATTTATTATTGAAAATTTCAGTCTGGTTGTTTATAATCCATTTTGTGTTTTAACATTTTATTGTCACTCCATTTATGTATATAAGCTACATGTAATGTACTTTTTGTTGTCTTGCTTTCTTGATGCTTAATTTGCTATTTTTGCAGATTTATCTTTAAACTTTTTTTTAATAAGCTTGTCAGTTGGTTTTCTCTCTGATCATAAAAGAATCTAGCAAATTCATTATTACATAGTCCACTTGATCCTCAAATACTATTCTGCAGATTGGGCAATCTCCATATAGAGGTGGAGGTAGAAGGGGTGGTAGGCCCTTCAGAGGGGGTGGTCGGGGCCATTTTCGTGGTAGGGGACGTGGCCAGGGTGGTGGCAGGCACTTTCCACCAAATGGTGCTGCAATAACTACAGCTACTGCATCTGCACCAGTTGAAGGTGGAGCTGCTATAATGCCACCACCTTCAGCATCAGTTTCTGGGCAGGCACAATTACCTGTAGCGGCACAAGTGCCTGATGCTCCATTCTGGCCACCTCCCCGAATGGCATGGTGTGAACTTTGTAGGGTTGACTGCAACACTCTGGAAATCCTAGAGCAGCATAAGAATGGTAAGCGACATAAAAAGAATTTGCAAGTACATGAGGAGTTGCAGAAACTCAACAAAGTCATAACCGGACAGCAGAATGTGCAAATGCCCAATTCTGAATTGAAACAAGAAACTGTTCAGCAGGAAAAAGTTGAGGAATTTGAAAACCAAACCCCTTCAGAAAATCTAAACTCTGAAACTGTTTCTGATGACAATATAAAGGAAACTGAGCAGCAGAAAGAGGCAGTAGGGAATTCTGAAGTTTTAGCTGTTGAACCTGAGGGTAAGCCTCAGGATCACTTTGCAGCTCGAGGTCGAGGATTGAAGCGAAAGATGAGAGGGGGCCGAGGGGGTAAGTATATGAGAACTTATGAAGGATCAAGAAGGCTGGTTGAGCCCCCCAAACCAAAACAGGTGGTTCCTTTAATATGTGAGTTGTGCAATGTCAAGTGTGACTCACAGATTGTTTTTAATAGTCATTTGACTGGTAAAAAGCACCAGGGAAATCTAAAGAGGTTTCATGGCCACCGTGCCTTGTATGGAGAAGCAGGACTTCAAGCACTTTACCCACCTAACTTTAACGCTCCATCAGAGCACGGACAAATGGGGCTTCAAGCAGTCTACCAACCTAACATCAATTCTCCAGCAACTTCCTTAACTCCGCAAGTTCAACCAGGTGTTAATGACCCCCAAATCCTTTTGGCCCAGCTGTTGATGTCTTATGTTCTCTCTCAAGCCCAAGCACCAGGAATGATTCCTGCAGCAGGCACATTGGCTTCAGTGCCAGTACCACCAGCAGCAGCATCACAATCAATTCTTGAAACTGAGAATCAACAAGGCTCAGAGAGTCAAGGTTCAAGAGATGTATCTGAAGCTGGGACCCAAAAAACTGGTATGACCGAAGTGAAAAGTCAGCTGCAACATGTCATAACAGAGTCTGAAGCCCCAGCAACTGTTAGTACCGACACCAAAACCAAGGATGGAAATTCAGAGTCTGTAAAGGAGGCAAGTCTACCCTCAGATATCTCAGTCACGGCACCATTAGATAATCCAACAGTGTTGGCCGAGTAATTTGTGTCTGCAACAGTAGCCAATGAAGTTGCACCCATTCCAGGTAGTGAAGCTGCCCCCTAGGATAAAGTTGTGATGTGGAAGCCAAAATGCATACGTAGGAGCAGAGTCCAAAAATATAGAAACACAACTAATAAGATAATTTTCTTTTTGTCCCCCCAGAAAAAGAAGAAAAAGAAATCCAACAGTAATAAAGGAATATGTTGTTGAGGTTCGCACTGTGATATGTTGAACTCCTGTCTTGTTATTGTGAACATCTGTAAAATCATCTTTGCTGATTACATTATTTGCAGAAGTTTCCATTAATCTATTTGTTCTTTAAAGTTCACTTTGAAGTATCAAGGTTTCAAACAAAGCATCCTTGAAAGTTTGCACTTTATCAATGAATCTTTCCGTGTATGAAATTTGTTTGTTAAATTAGAATTCCAAGTCAATTCTGGAGTAAATTGTTTGTCTTATGGCCCTAGCTCATGGGACTTACAGATTTACTAGAATGTAACTTGGCTTGCTTTTTGGTGGAATCGGTCAGGAGTCAGTACCATATTCAACGGCATAGTATTTGACCCTCTTCTTCACTTGCTTGCTCTATTGCCTAGACTTTGGTGGAGTCGGTCATAACTTATATTATTCTAAAATTTTAATTTCATTGTTTCTAAGACTAGTATTTTTATTTTTTATTTTTATTTTTTTGCTGACTTGGGTGTCCAAGACTAATTTCTTGTCAATTTTTGGGCTATTGAGGACAGGTTAGTAGTGAAGTAAAACTTTTGGTTCGAAAAGGCCTGCTTGTGAATCATGTAATTTGGATAAGGGACATTATAACAAGATGTAATATCCAACTTAAATAAATAGAAAAAAAAAAATGTTAAACTACAGCTCTTATGCTGTGATTTGGGCTAAATCTGAAGACTTGGAAGAGGTCAAACAAGATACGGTTCTAGAGCTACTATACATGAATCTTTAGCAAACAAGAGTATAAAGTTGATTTGGAGGAACCATTACTACCCTCTTAAAATCAATTAATGTACATGTAATTTGTAAAATGTATAAATGTTTTAGTAACTCAACATAATGAAGTGATTCCATTGTATATAAAAACAAATATGGATATGTATTAACAATTCTATCATGAATAGGATAGGATTTGCGTTCCCCTCCCCCTCCCCCTCCCCCTTTTATGCTATTTATGATTGACTAGATCTACCACACATTTAGATTTTCCTCAATTTTTCACAGTTTTTAAATTGTGGAAAGGAAAAAAAGAATAAGAAAAAAGAAAAAAAGAAATCAATATATGTTTTGGGGAGGAAAAATTTGTAATGGTTGCTTCTCATATACAAGTTTAGTGATTATCAAAATATAAATCGCTATAGCTTTGTTTAATAGTGTTCTTATGTAATAAAATGGAAGAAAAAACTTTTATAAATTGCTCATTAACTTCTCCAAAAATGCAAAATAATGTTAGCTTTCATAAGAAATAATCAAGATTCAATTTCATGTTCTAATAAAAATTATACTTCCTCCAATTTTTTATTGTTGCAACCTTAGAAATGCTAACCAAGTGACACTGGGGCAATGAGTCATGAAAGAGGTTGACCCCATTTTTGTTTTGATGCATATCTCACTATATTCTAACATATTAAAAATATCTTTCCATATATAATAAATTGAAAGTAAAATGCAATATGTTTCCTTGCAAAAAAAAAAAATTTACAAAAATCAAGATATAGAATTCTTTACTTACATAATATATATTATATATTCCAATGTAATCACATTATTTTGAGATGGGTTTAAGACTATTACTTATAAGTCTCAACTACAATTCTCATTTTTCACTTAAAAAAAAATTATGTCAAATTTTTTTTGCGCATTGAGCCAGTTTGCGACTAGTGATGTTAATATTAGGCTTATTAGCATCATTCTTCGCAGTTAGTTCCCTATTGTTTCACTGTTAACATCAGCTCCTATTTAGTTCAGGTATTCATATGAATCTTCACACAAAGATAGAGACAACAAGACACAACAATGAAGGTTTATACTCTAGCCCATGTGTTAGAAAAGATACAAATAAAGGTACGGCATTGTAAGTAAAGAATAATATCCTAGACAGCTAAAGCTTACTTGATCAGATTCATTATCTGAAGTTCTGAACTATATGATGTCAACAATAGGTTTTCCTGAAACAACCTGTAAACAAATCAACATGTTACTTGGGGACTTTTGGTGGGGGAATAAAGAAGACATAAGAGGATTCTACATAAAAGCTTGTGATAACATTTTCAACAGAACAATGACAGACAAATTAAATGGACCACACTGACAAAGATAGAAATGGGGTAAGAACTATAACCTTAATGTTGGCTCCCTCTTCTAGTATGGGGTCGTGGGTGGGGAAATCAATCCTGGGCGGTAGAGATACCTTTCGGAATTTGTTGAAAAAATTGGAGTAGGAGTGGATGTTTGGAACTCCTCGTGGATTCCTTACATATCTGGATTTAAACTGCCTCAAAGAAGTTTACTAGCTATTTGAATCAGTAACTACAAAAAACATGCTGAAGATTCAGCTAGCTCAAGCACTACAAGACCCCTAACTAGAGTTGAGACTTCTCAACAAGAACTGTATATTGGACTGGCCAACACAGCTATTGAGAGTGGTCCTATGCCTAAAGTAAAATGGAAGAAGTCGTGGAGACTCAAAATTCATGACAATTAAAATTCTGTGGAAAATTCCCATAACAAAAGTGATGCTAAACCTGATATTTTCAATAGAAGACCTAAACTGCATGATGTGTAATGCAGCCCAGGAGTCCATAGAGCACCTTTTCTTAAAGTGCCTAGTAACTCAGAATTTGTGGTCATCCCCAACGACCTTTTAGAATTGAAGAGCTCAACCTGTCATCTATGGATGAATGGATCCGAATAGTGTTTAATCCAAAAAGCTCCATCAAGGTCCCGCTGGGAGAGGTAAGAAATTTATCAATGTATGCAACCATATGTTGTGATGTAATCTGGATGCAAAGGAATAGACAGATGGTACATAGGAGTATAGGACTATGATTGATCCAAGGCAGGGAGCACATCTCAACAAAAACTCACTTGCAAGCCTGGGAATCCACTAATGAGGTACAAAGGTACCAGAACATGTATACCTCTTCCTCCCCCTTTTGTCAAAGTTAATTTTGATGCAACGTTAACAAACAACCAAATGTGTGTTGCGACAGATGTCCATGACCATAAAAATGACATTATTTGGTTTGTATTAAGCTAATAAGGCTAGATGGATGGTCCTCTTATAGCAGAAGAAAGAGCAGCACTCAAAACTTTGTCTAGAAAGGTTTTGATGGAGGGAAATGAACTAAATGAAATTCAACAAATCCAAAGTTCTCTACGCAGATCTCACTAGTCCATAGAACCACTAATAGTGGATACTAGCTTAGCATCAACTTCATGCTATTGTTGGCAAGCTTTAAATGTAGTAAGTGTAATTCCTAAACCCACACTATTGCTCATTGGACTCTGCTTTGTAACATTGAGGAAATTATTCAAAATTTTGATCATGGTGTTCTATGCTACCATAAATGATTGTGTATTCAGCCACCCCGTGGCCCCTGGGGGGGGGGGGGGGGGTGTTAGAAACGAACCTACCGGCTAGGAGGTCTTGTTTTGTCTGCTCAAAAAGAACCCCGTAACTAAACTAATACCCTACTGGCTTCCTTTTAATTATTCAACTCTTTGGAAATTTTCTTTGCTATTAAAATGTTGCTTCCTATTGTATAACTGTCTCCTAATGTTGTGGTGTGTCTTCTTCAGTTGTTATAGAGCTCATTTGGGCAAATTAGAATCCTTTACTGATTTTCTCTTTTCACTTTGATGTGGTTTTCCATACCTTATCACGGCTCCTATAGATACCCTGTGCATGGTCAAGTCCATGCAACTTGCAAGCATGGATGATAAACTGATATATATATATATATATATATTATTTGGAGCCCTTACTTTTCTCTCATTATCAGGACACAAGACTGAGACTTGGAGTGGGTAGTCAAGTGAATAGGCCAAGTGTTCCTAGTATACTGATTCTCATCATAAATATCTTCAAATAAAAACTTTTTTGGTAAAACAAAATTTACCAAAAAACTATAAATGGATAATTTATTGGATGTGAATTCAACACTTCTAGTTTTGATGGAATCAATAAATAATAAAAACTAATGATGAAAATGAATATTAGTTCTTGAGGTGGCCCCAAAACAAGAAGTGATTGCACAATCTAAGAGGAAAAAGTGTTCCATTGCTACTTTCCAAAAAAGGATTGTGAATCAAAGAAAATTTGCTTTCTCCAAGAAGAAAACTGTTTACCAAAGCTTTGAAGTTTGAACAGAAAACATGGAAAATTAGGAATTTTTTTATTAGTAGTGCCAAGAAGCTACACATTTGATGAGGGAGAAGAGCTTCAATTCATGGGGGAGAGAGAGGGATTTCAAAAGAATAAGTTACAACTGGATTTAATAGTGCACACATACCTTATTAGATCTCCAAATTAACATATCTTTGGAATTATGAATAAAATGACATACAAAATCAGTTAATATAATGAAATTTATTTGTTTTGGGGGCCATATGAACATGTTGGTAGAGAAGAGAAACTTTAGGTTCCAAAAGGTTGGCTGTTGTGGATAATGTAATATGGATAAGAGGGATGATATCGAGAGAGTATCCCACCAAAATAAATAAAAAGTTCTTAAACTACAGTTATTTTTAAAAACAGATACAAAATCCACTACCCAAAAACTACAAATTTTCAATTTTACTTAAAAACCATTCACTGTTTGAATGAAAATTAGCAGTAATCATATTCTTGATGGAGCGATTAAATCTTAATAAAAAAATGTTGAAATGTCATAGATATACAGTGATTATACAATAACAAGTGAAAACCACTCCGAGACAGGTGCATCTCATTGTTTACAAAGTTGTTTAATTGTACTCATCGCAACTTTATCTGAGGCATTTTAAAAAACATAGAAAAAAGACCTTCCAATTTATGAAAGATTATTTAAAAAGACCTTAAAAAACATGACTAAATAGAAGGCGGCAAGCACTAGCATAGACCTGTTTGATTTAAAAGCACAGATCAACCAAACTTTTGTGCCTTGATTGGCAAGGAACACAACAAACAGACATCTCATTGTTACAAGAATCTAAGCAAATTGCAGCAAACTTATGACTTGCAAAACAAAGAATATCACTAAGAATTAAGAACCTCACAGGTCTTGACTCTATAAAAAACAATAGTTCTTGGACCTCCCTCTAGCAACCACACAGGTCTTGACTCTTGTCTCACAATTTGATGGAGTTCCCAATATCTTCTTCTGAGCTTATTAGACCTCCTTGAATGTCCGATTTCTCTGCAATAAAGATGGAAAATTTCAGAACCCCAAACTAATCTGCACATTACAGTATTCAAAATCAAACTTCTTCTTCTCCAGTATTTGATACCCATTCTACAAGCATTAGGGGATGTAAAAAATCATGAATAAAATTTTACCACTCTACATCATACCCATGCTTTTATGCCTACATCAATCAGCATCTCTACCCCTACGCTAAAAACATCATACCCAGCCACCATCCCGCAAGTAGCTGCCATTTCAACTTTTCCACCCTCTGCCACAAGGTGCTGCTAAGCTATGTGGAGAAAGGGCAGTATTGCTCAATCCCATTTAGCCTCTCCTATAGGGGAACATGTATGATACAGAATACCAATCGGCCAGCAAGGTATTGGCACTAAACATTGAACATCAAGATTCCCTTAACTTTGGTTATGTATAGAAATTCAAATTCTACATGGAAGAAAGGCAAGGAAATCTATATCAGGGTTAGTTATATTTGACCGTGGGAATAAAATTTTTCCTTTGAATGGTAGTATAAAATGGTAAAGGACCCCTTGTGACTGGTTCTATCACTCTTTCTCTTCTATCTGGTATGTTTATCCATCAATAATAAACATAAGAATATACATTCATGTCAATCATCAACAATAACAATTTTAAAGGACAATATATAATGGAATAAAGATGTTATCTACTTTATTCTTGAAATATAAGAATAAACAATGCAATTTTTGTATAATTTGGTAATATCTCATAAAATTTTCTCTCACTTCGAGCAAAGAGCCTTCCTCTTACTTCATTTCACACAAATGGGAGGGAAAAGTTCAAAAACTTAAGAAAGAAAATTTAAAAATATGATATACCAAAATCAAGTACGTTATAATCCTCACCAAGTCAAGAAATCTGAAATGGGTTTTTGTGTTAGAACTTAGAATTGGATGAAATTGAAAGATCCACACCATCATCCAGGTATAAATCAGCTAAGAAACTTGTTTGAATTGCTAAAATCAAATTCTTTACTTTCATTTTTTTTCCTTGATACCTGAAAAATTAAAATCAAACACTCACATAGATGTCATGCCATTAAATAAGGCAAACCCATCATGGTCCCATTAATAAATAGTTGATCCATGATATTCCTTTAAAAAAATAAATGTGCAAAGGATCAAGAGAAGATAAATGGCCCATATAGTATTTGAAAGACAAGCTAGAAAGATCATCTGAATGATGATGACAAAATCGGTCATTCATGATGATCAATTACAATTATCACCATCTAAACAAGAATTACGAAAAAGTTAAGAGCCATTCAAATGCAATAAACTGTAATCAAAATTATAAAACATGTGTTGCTTACAACTTCTATTGCACAAATGCTAATTCTTGGTGTACTTTTGCTTTTAAAGCAGTCACAAATGCATCTGTATTAGGTAGCCTTAAGCACCCTATCTCAACATGAAAACACCTGAACCAGCCATATTGATTCAACTAGTGGCTAGGAATCAACCCCTCCTATGGGAATTCATTGAGCGTTTTAAAATAATACTAGGATGTACAAAACATTTAAACTAATAATGATTACATTTGTTCATTATAAAGTAAACTTTTATTTCAAAGTACTTTTATATAACACCAATATATAATCAAATAGCTTTCTTTTGTTTTGGTAAGGCACCTCTCTCCAATCTTTGACTTGTAAAGGTATCATACTAATCCGCCTAACAAGGGCTGTACAATCCGATTTGAATACTGTAGAGTATTTCCCTACTAGTCTTCCATTTTTCCATATGATTGGGAACCTTTCCTTTGTAAAAAGTTTTGCTAGATTTAGATTCCGTGTAGCCCATTGTCCTTTCTTATTTCCTGTGGAGCCAAAAAAAATTGATAGACACATGTCAACTATAAATGGTTGCAAATATTAGAATGGAAATTATAGTGATTGAAAAGAAACTAAGAATTTTAATTAAAAAATGTATTTTTTTAGTTACCAACTCATGAGCCACCACTTTCACTTGTTCCAGACTCTTCTCTTGTAGTTGCTCCATAATTTCTAGCAGTTTCAACCGACTCTTCTCTTGGAATAGTTCCATAATTGTTAGCACTTCTAGCTAACTCTTCCCTTGCAATAGCTCTATTGTTTCTAGCACTTCCATCTGACTCTTCTCTTGTAATTGCTCCATTCTTTCTAGGACTTCTAGTAGACTATTCTCTTGCAATTGCTCCATTCTTTCTAGCACTTCTAGCCGACTGTTCTCTTGCAATAGCTCCATTGTTTCTAACACTTCTAGCCATAGGTAGAATTTCTTCGCCAGCTGGATAAAAAAAAAAAAAAAAAAAAATCATTAAACCTATAACCAATTACATCATATCACATTGAAAATTTGTTCAGAATTGAGTATTGACTAAGAGTAATTTAGTCGTTTTGAATTCTGGTTAGGATTTGACCTCTTCTCATTGAATATGCTTCCACAGCTATCTAACAAGAATGAAGCATGACAGCCCTACAATATAAACAACTTGTGTCAACCACACTAATCCATCATGATAGATAATAGAGTTCTTCTTATGAAAATGACACCAATTTTTTTCTACATCCAATTTTAGTAGGCTTTGTGTTATTGTCTAATGGTGAGTTTGTAATCACAATAGCTCAGTGATATTGTCTAATCCTCCAAAGAGTAGTGCTATGGGCCTACTGCATATATGTATATTTAAATTATGCATACATGTATATGGTTTTAACACAATGCTGGTGGAAGCAGTAGGGGAAGATTGTATTGGTGGAACCGATACTTTTGGTTTTTGATTGAAGCAATTGAAAGTTGCACAGATTGAAAGAGAAGAGTACATATATAAATTATTTAATATAATTGCAAAAGTTAAGATAAAACAAGAGAAGAAGAAGAATTTTTTGAAGGAAAGATAGTAATGCTTTAAGGAGGACGAGGGAAAACATGGACAAGGTCAGGATTGCCACATTATTTAGCTTAGCACTGCTTTCCAGATTGGCTTAACCAGGAGTAAAACAATGATAGATAGTGAATAAGAGATTTTGAGCTATTGTACGAGGCACATGTTAATTGTAAATATACTGTTAAGGCAGTTCATTAGTTAGAACCAACTTGTGAGCTGCATCAGGGGGATATATAGGAATGGTACATGTATGAAAGATTGGCAAGCAATAAGACTGAAGTTAGTTCTTTTCCATCTTCTTCTGGTTTCTCTTCTCAACCTCTTAAATTCTTTTTCTATTGGAGACTTGGCTATCTCGAATCAGACACTCAGAAACCTTATATAGATTAGGACCTTAACAAACAACTCAACAAGACATTTTAAAAATAAATATTATCCCATGCAAATCCACCATGCAATTATTTCATAACCTACACCCCTAAGAACAAATACATCAAATAAGAGCAAGATACTAAATAAGTAAACATAAATTTGTCACAAAGAGACTAATCTATCAAAGTATATTTTGATAAAAGAACGACATCCTTCAAATAATCAAACAAGATGCTGGGATGGACATCAAATTTTATACAGGCATCCTGACCAATTTTGATTTAAGAATAATCCTCATAGATGCATACAACTGACAACCTGTAAATCACATACCTTTGAATTCGTATAAGACTTCTCCAAGCAAATGGAAAACATCAGGGCCACTTGGCTTCACCTATGGTGCACGAAAGTCAAAAGATCAGCAGAAAAACTATCTTGGAAGCCTGGTTAAAGCACCATGTCCAGTTTATTGTAGATAAAATTCATAAAAATTTCAAACATGAAAGCATGAAAATACCTTAGTCAAGTCCTGAAGCAGAGAAAGCTTAAGTATATTTTCCCAATTCTGTCAACGTCACTGTAGCTCCCTACAAATTCCATCAAATTATGCAAAATGGTTGGGATAGTCAGTAAGAAGGTAGATACACTATTTAGTTTTATCCAATGAATTTGGCTGAAACACAATCTCTCTTTAATTAAGCTTTAAAAAGCATAGAAAATCTCAGTCCCAAGTCCCAACCCAACGAAGAACTAATTAGGTAACTCAAACATGCAACAACAATCAGGATGTTCCATTCCACCATCAACAGTCAATGCCTTAACTAACAAAAATCAAGACACAAAGGCCCCATCAGCAAGAAAGTATTTAATCAACAAATCTTTTCCTTGAGAATTAACTAAAGCAGATTTACTACCCTCAAGAATATAAATATAATGATCATGAACTGAGCTCACTCGGTCATTTGAAGGCCATTATATATAGGCCACTTCTCCTTAACCACAATTGTTATATTAGTCACTTTTCAACAAGACATTATGTGCAAAACAAAAGATGCCTTTTTGTTATGTTATTAGCAAACAGTATTTGTTTCTAAATTTACTCTGGATTTTCTGCAAGAACTCACAAAACATAGATATATAGCTCAAAAAATTCATAAAATAACCAACACACAAGACAAAGGTAAAAAGAACTATAAACTTGATCTGGTTCTCAGTTGTTAAACAATAATAATTGAATCATTCAAAGTATTGGTAATTTAGAAGATTAAAGAGCCACATACTAGTTATACTTGTTTTTTTTTTGCAAAGCAAGATTCAAACCTGAACCTTCCCCAACCACACCCCAGCCCACCCGACCTTATCACCTCCTAAACTAGTGGCAAGTGCATGCTTGCAGGTGGCCCAATGTACTGAAAAAGTTTTATAGTCCTAACATAAAATTAACGAGTTCCCTTAAACTAGGTAGATGTCCATCACATGCACACGAGCAGGAATGAAAAAAAGGCAGGACCATGACTATATGGCATTCAGGTTTGTGGAGATTGACATGAGACAATCTTGTACAAAGAAACTGGGTGGCCATCTTCAATTCTTCACTACTGAATTTCAACAGAATTCAAAGAACCATAATCATGACAAAAGCTGTAATCCATAAAACGACAGGTAGACACTAAGCCAAATGAAAAAGAAAATATTGGAATGATATATATAATTATTTGGATTCTTATCTCTTACAAACCTTCCAAGATCAGCACTAAGTTTCAACCCTGTTATACCACTCTGTGGTTTGGCATTTGACTGATGTAAATTTAGAAGCATTTTACAGCCTAAGGGCTGAAATTTTGGATGTCACAACTAGATTTCTTAACTTGACCACATATCACCCATTAAACATATACAATAAACAATAAATTCTACACCAATAAGATTTAGCCAAGGACATGGATTCTCACCAAAAATCAAATTACAGCAGGTTTACAATTCCATGGATTGCTTATAATAGATAACATGTAAGCCCTAATTTTCACCAACCTATTCTTCTCAAATCCAATTTTGGCATAGCATTTCAAATTCAATACTCTATTCAAGCAAAAATTCAAATAAAAACCACAGAATTCAAAATCCTCCAAGCGCTTTTAGATTCTCAGCCAAATATAGAGATTCTAAAATTGTAAAAAAAAAAAAAATCAACAGCACCAAGCTCTAACAATCACATAATATAGATGAGAAAATGTGATTGCAAGCTAAGATAGAGAGAGAGTTTAGAACCTGTTTGCTTCAAAAATTCGAATGAAATTGCTTTGTGAACTTCAAAAATTCAAGTCCAAAACAAATTGATCAGAAAATAAGGTTTTGAATCGATCAGTTACTGATTCTCTTGTTTTCCAATGGCAACAGTATGACTTGAAACTACTTTGAGAATTTAATTTAAAGCTTTAGAGACTCACTTTTAAGCACAAAAACTTAAGGGATAAAGATGTTTTATCAGTAGGTACAGTTGTTATCTCAACAGTGACAAAGTTGTGGCGTTGACATCATCATTAATTCAAATATTCCTAATTAACAAAGAAAGAAACAAGCAAATAAAAACATGTGCTTCAATAACTCCTCCTCCTCAACCTCAACCAATCAAATATGAATAATATGAAGTGAGCCCTGCTCTCAAGGCAGGTTCTGCAGAAGAAAAGGCTTCTGGGGCCATAGCTTATTGCAAATTTTATACATTTCTCCTGTTAACCAGGTCAATGCATCCTTGTCCAATGTCATTTATCTTTCAATAAATTTATGAACAATTTAAGTAATATTATTCAGCAAATCAATAAAAGCAAAGAAGTATCTATGACAATTAACAATTTTAAAATTTAAAAACCCAGGGGAAAAGCATAAGTAAATATGTAATCAAATAGAAATATTTTTGTATAAATTAAAAACAAAACCTTAACAATTGGTTCGATGAGTAGCATAGGTCAGCTAAGCAAGCAGGTTCAATATCCTGAAGAAGCATTTCATCGAACATTTGTGTGCTTGACTTGAATTTTAATTTCAAAGAATCAGCAAGCATACTCGTTATTTGGTAAAATTGAAGTTTAGAAAATCTTACAAGCAGACAAATATGATGAATAAAAAGAAATTAAATGCTTCTTGTATTTACTTGAAACACAATATATACTTGAGCAACAATCCCATGAATAAGCCTTTAAATTTAAAGAAGTAGAAAGAGTCAAACCTTCTCTCCAAAGTTGGATCAACATGTTTTTGTCTTCTCGACGATACAGATTGGCATTGGTATCATCATTGAGAAAGGTATTGAGGATTGAAGATGAACCCTCATCATGAAACCCATTGGTAATTATCCGTCTCCAGGGTTTGGAGCTTCGTTTCCAAAGTTGGTATCGGACTCGAAGCCATCCAAGGTAGTGTTTTTGGGGATGTCTAGCATGGGTTGGTCGATGGTTTCTTCTTCGCAGTCGGCGTCGGATTCCAACATGGCCTGAATCTTCTTCCCCATTGTTGAAAGCACATTGATCCATAGATGAGGCAGGAGATATATTGGGTTTCTGAGGACAACAGTTGCATTCTACATAAATCCTCGTCCTATTTAAAGAAATATCTGGATTAAGTGATATAACCTCAACCTCAATGCGATTCTCTCCAAGTGGATTTGATATATCCACTTTCCAATACATTAACCATAGATGGTCATAATTACCCTTCGCCCAATCTCCCCAAGTTTTCAACGATTCTGTTTTACCATTAATGGAAATGTGAACATCCCATACTCCACACCTATGTTGAAGGCGTTTGGGCAAATCCTTTGATGGAAAAGCAATACAAACAACCAAATTTGAAAATTTGGGACCGACCAAGAATGATACGGAATTTCCAACACTCTGATGATGGTTGAATTTAAACCACTTTGGAATCTCAATTGCTGGTAGTAAAAGATCACTGATAGGCCATTCTGGTCCTTCAAGATAACCACAAGGCCATCCTGGTAGTAGACGATCACCCCTGGCCCTAGGCCATTCGGAATCTAGAATTTCTCGAAACTGCAAGAAATTGAAGTTCAACATAAATTGTTTCTTTATAACTTAACCTTCAGAGAGAAAGAGAAAGAGAGAGATACCTGATTCAATAATCTGCTTGATGATTGTGTATCCAGCCGATCGCAATGCCCTGCATCCACGCATCTTAATGATTGTGGAAGTCTCGGAATTTCCCGAAGCTTTTTGCAATTATTTATGCGAAGATCTAGTAATGTAGTAAATCTACTAATACTTTCTGGGATGGTAACAATACCAGTTCCAAAAAGATCCAAATCTGTCAATACTGGGAAGTAATCAGGCTGCATCCAAGAATCTAATCCATCTTTAATTCCAGGACAATCGCAAAGACTCAGACGTGTCAAGCACGGAAACCCAGTAGGTTCCGAAAAGTTATGAAAGGAATTGCACGCCAGTCTCAATTTGGCAGAAGGAATATCTAGAAAATTCGCAAGCTTACTGCAGCTTTCTAGCCATAACGTGTCAAGTCTAGTCAGATACAACAGTGATGAAGGCAATTCTCTAATACCACAACCATACAACTTCATATCATTTAGACATTTCATTTCTGGGTGAATATCGGGGAACTTCTCAAGCCTGCCGCAATTAGATAATCTAAACTTTTCAAGAGATTTCAACATGAGCATACTTGGAAGAATTTGAAGTTGTGAACAGCTATAGAGATTCCATTCTTTAAGCTTCTCAAGAAATCCAATGGACTCATGAACCTCAATTAAATTTTTACAATCTCTAAGTTCCAATTTCTCTAAGTTTGGGCAGTACAAGTTAGGTAATTTTGTAATGAATTCACAAGATTCTAGACCGATCATTTTCAAATTTTCATACTGGAACCCCTATGAAAAATTTAAAAAAAAAAATCAAAAAACAAAAACAAATTTTATCTTCAACAGCTTTTAAAAATAACATTTAAAGAAATTAAAATTTATAAATACTAAACTTATACCTGCTTGAATGCATTCTCCAATATAATGTTAGACTTGGACAACTTGAGTACAACAAGTTGTCGAGGAAGGCAACATTTAGAAGATAAGGATAGAGGAAATTTATGCCATTCAAGAACCCTTAACTCATCTGGGAGATATTCAAGTGCTTCACCAATATGTACATTGCCTATAAGAAATTTGAGATTTTTCATCCTCTTGAAAACATTAGCTTCCAATGCAATCTTTGTTGGTTCAGGTGAGCACAACATTATACCTCGAATTTTATTTGATCCCTGCTTAAGACAAAAAATTAGTCACACTTCATAATAGAATTCAACAAAAGTATAAAGATTTTGAAATTTTAAACAAAACATATATTGAGAAAATTATATTTTGTTCAATATTGTAAAGGGAAAATCCAATAAAGAAATATTTTGAAAAAATGGAGAAGCAAAGAATGTATACCATATTTCCAGTTAGTAATTTATGAGCATCCTTATAACACCATATCCTACTACGTTGTTCAAGCTCTTCAGATTCTTGTTGAACAATTTCTCTACCCATTTGTTGTAGCAAGTCATGCATTGACAAATGGCCATAAGAATCCAAGGTTATGAGACACTTATCAATAAGCTTTCCAATACCATAGTCTGGATATAACTTGCAAGAATCTAATATCTTTGCAACATCATCCTTTTTGTAACCCTTAAAAAAACATGCAATATCAAGAAAAATTTCCTTTTCAAATTTTTCCAATCCATCATAACTTATTTTGAGTATTTCTTGAATATCTTCATGTGGAATGTTTTTATACTTTTCTAATGCACTTTTCCATTCATGTATATTTTTTCCACACAAATCAGAACCAATTATTTCTAAAGCTAATGGAAGGCCATTGGCATAACATATAATCTGTATTGCAAGTTCTAAATAATCTTCCTCATATTTACTTGTTTGGAAGGCATGTTGAATGAAAAGTTCACGAGCTTCACATTCACTCAATTCTTCAACCTTGAATATTCGATGATCGATTCCCAAACTGGTTAGTACTCGTTTGTCTCTTGTTGTTATAATGACTCTACTTCCAGAAGCAAACCAATTATATTCTCCAAGCAAATTTTCTACCTCTTTTGAGTCATCCACATCATCAAGAATTAAAAGAACTTTTTTATTACAAAATTTTTTCTTTATCAACTCGATACCTTCAGATACATTGCTCACCTTCAAATACTCATTTCGTATAATCTTAGAAAGAAGTGTCTCTTGTAGTTGGATTATGCCACCATTTATTTTTGATATTTCTCTAACATTCTCTAAAAAACAGCTTCCTTCAAAACGCTTAGCAATTCTATTATAAACAGCTTTCGAGATCGTAGTCTTACCTATTCCCCCCAAACCACAAATTCCTACCATGCAAACATCATTTGACTCCATATCTAAAAGAAATTCTATTGCCTTCACTCGACTATCTATTCCAACTGGATGTTTAGCAACAAATAATGGCACAAGATTTAATTTAGTACTTGATATCTCTTTTATAACTCTTTGAATTAACTCAGCTTCAGATTCATCGCAGCTGCAAAGCATAGAGCATAAGAAAGACATAATGAGTTGGATTAGTTGTAAATATAAATATGAAGATGAACTAAATTCAATATGTCTAGTTTTGTGCATTGCAATTAACATATTGCTATTTAAAATTAGATCTAGGCTTTTAGCAAATGGTTGGATAGAAACTCCCCTTTCGTGATGAGGATTGAGGAGACCCACTTACTGGAAACTCATTTCTAATACTTGAACAAAATGAGATTAGGAAATTTTGTAAAAATTGTCTAAAAATTAAATGGGAGAAACTCTTGAATTGTAACATTAACATTAAATTATTTTATTTCTACAATTTAATAGTAGAATATATGGTAAATAATTTTTTTTTAGTATACTTTCAAAATTGGACATTTAGTGGTCACAAAACCATTTAAAAGTTTCTAACTAATGAAAGAAGAAGAGTTGTTAGAATTATTTTTATTTTTTGAGAGAAAATTTATCTGAATATATAATATCATGTGAATTAAAATTATTCTATTTCTAGCATCTATCTATCTGTACATAATATATAATATAAAATTTGGGTCCCTACAATTGGTGGATACACATAATAGTGACATGTGTCTCTTTGACAATGCATAAAATAATGACACATATCATCTTTTGTAACTTCCTCCATCTATTATATATGATACTAGTGATTAGCCAATGCAATGCATAGAAAAACTTTTTTTAAATTTATACATTCAAATGTCATATGAAATTACATTCTATATTAGGAATACAAATCCTCTCTGTTTGAATTTCTATGTGTTATATTTTTTTTTTCATTTTTAACTTTTTTGTTTTATAAGGAAAGTCAAGTGAATACATTACCAGTTGTGATTGATGGAACAGAAGAAAAAAAAAAGTTAGATAGAGGATTTATATTCCAATGTTGCATGCATAACTGCTTGGATTGCATCTGTCTCGTACGCCCCAAAGGAAAATAAAATAATTCTAATATTTATAATAACAAATTGACATTTAAATAGCAGGTTTTACAACGCTCCAATAATACTAAAGAGTATCATAAAATACTTAGATATGCAAATATTTAAGCAATTGTACCGAAAATCACTACTTTATCCGTGACTACCAAATACGCTTTTTAGGATCTTAAGCTAAGTATATCACCATAGGTTCTTTATCAGTGACTATCAAATACCTATTACAGGAGCACATGTGCTAAGTATTTCACCTTAGCTTACCAAGAAAGCTAAGAGAAGCAAGAAATCTGATGGAGGGTTTTGAGACTGGGATGCACCAATAACAAAATTGCAAGTTGTAACACTAAAGATTTTGAGACTACTATGATATCAATTTTGCTCTACAAATATTTATGAATCCACCATTTTGTTCAAAATAAAAAGAAACACCAAAGCTTTTTTTATTTATTTATCAAATTTAAGTCAATTAACAATGAGAAATTCAACAACAATGATGGCCAAATGAAGCAGCTCTAACAATCAAAAGTTAGTTAACAATTACACAAGTCAATACATTGGATAATAAGAGAAAGAAAACAACAGAAACAACTTACAAATTCGGGATGCAAGAATTAAAAAAAGAAAAAGAAAAAAGATCAAAAGAAAAAAAAAGATTAGATCATCATATTGCTGACTTAACTTCAAAATTCTATGAAAAACACAATCCATGTCTTCTCAAAATGGTGATTGTAATTTTGTGGAGAACAATCAATACCAAACCAAAATGATTTGTTGTGGATGATGGGGTGGATTGTATTTAGAATGTTCATGGGTAGATACAACATTGAAAAGCTTAAATGAATAATCGATTTGTGAGAGAAAAAGAGATATAAGGCTGTGAAAAACTGAAAATTGGGATGAAAACAATATAATTAGTGGTGGATAAGATGAAGAGGTATAGAAGGCATCTCTGGGTTGGAGATTTGAGGGCAACAATTTTGTTCTATTTTTTATTTTTTTATTTGTAGTGTTAACAATAGTTTAGTTGAGGAAGAGAAAGTGAACCGTAATGAAAGCGAATTTAAAGAAAATGTGCAACCGAAATCATGAAAGAAAAGGAAGACTGATAGTCTATACTAAAGCACAGAAAAACTCACAGCCAATTCACCATAAATGCATAAGGTTTCCTGTAATTATATTATAGGACAGATAATTGTAATTTGTAAATAATGGTATACTCCTTTTAAATTTTGTATTCATTAAGGAAATTAATAGGTCATCTTAAAAATTAAAAGGTAAAACTAAAAGCAATTTGAAGAGGGGTGTCATACTGGTGGAATTTTTAGTGCTCATTAAAGGTTTTTTTTTTAGTGCTTATATTGATTAATGGCTGTCACCCCTTAATTACAAGCAAACTACTAAAATGTCTGAAATCTGAATAGCTTTTTAGGCAAAAGACGTTTTACTTTAGAAGAGAAGCAAAAAGACCTTAATAGTTAATTCTCCTTATTGATTTGTTTATTTGCTTCATTATTATTATTTATTTCTTATTAAATCCCAGGATGAAAAATATTTTCTGAGCATAATATTTATTGAGCGTCCAATAGTAAATTATAAAACAGTTACATGATCAAGTAATTATAGACCATATACATGCACTTTTGGGTTTTAAGTTTTAACCCATTGATTTTTCAATTTAGTTATCGGATGACTATAAAATATTACCTATTATTAGGTACAATAACTATAAATCTAATTTTTTTTTAATACTAAGTATTTTTAACACACACACGAAAAAATGGGAGAAAGTCTTAAAGAAACTAACAGTGGTATAACTATAAATCTAATCTAATATCATACAATTCAATCTTCTAATTTATTTGGGACCTTACACCACATATTTTGTCTAACTTGTTACTACCACAACGCGACAGAGGTGTGAATAGCAAGCGGATTGGACAAAAGAATTTTGATGGAAGAAATTTTTGTTTAGTACG
This sequence comes from Quercus aquifolioides, assembly GCA_019022515.1. NCBI lineage: Eukaryota > Viridiplantae > Streptophyta > Magnoliopsida > Fagales > Fagaceae > Quercus > Quercus aquifolioides. The sequence goes on from CM032333.1 coordinate 38,163,941, forward strand.
TATAATATGATTGTTGATTATTTTATCTGTTTAATTTTCATTTGTTAATATATAAAAAAATGGTATTCTTATATTGATGAAGTGTGTGATACATAGAAAAATCGTAAAAGATTTTAACATAAAAGTGATGACCAATTTTTGGTGCTGAAAGGAAGTGTACTTAGTGATGTATTATTGGCACAAGACATCGCGACCATAGTGATGGGTTAATGGGGTGGGAACGGTAAATGTAAATGCCAAAGTTCGGCGAGAAAGGAAGGTGCATGTGATAATAATTATACTTTCTCAAAAACTAATAAAATACCCCCTCCGTTCCAATTTTTTTTGTCCTGTTTGAAAAGTCAAGCTTTTTAAGGGAACATCATTTATTGTCTTGTCTACTTTTTAAAAATGTATAAGTTTTCAAAACTACCCTTAAAAAAATTTATTAAAAAATTGAATTAGTAAATTAATAGAGGTATAATAGGAACATTAGTAAATTAATGACTTTTATTTTTAGAAACAGGACAATATTTTGGGACATCTCAAAATGGAATAGAGGACAAAAAAAATGAGATGGAGGGAGTATGATAGAAACAATACTTTCGTAATTTATTAGCAGTCATAACAAAACCATTAAAAGCTTGTAACCGATATAACAACACAGAGTTGTCATAATTGATAAGATTATCCAAGTTAAAATTATTCTAAAATTCTATTACCTTTATAGCTTAACTACCTTTGTATTTAGAATATAAAGAAAGAAAAATGTTAACGAATCCCCTAAATAATCAATTTAAAGAAAGTTTTTATAAGAAAAAAAAAAAAAAACAATTAATATTTTGACAGATTTTTTCATTTCCCATAAAAGTGGTGTCAAAACTTTCCTAAAATTGATTGTTAACTAATGCCCTAAAAGTACTCGTTAACATGATCCATAAAAAAATGGACAAAGTTTAGCTACAAAATTGATTGTAATTTTAGGCTACAAACTTACTCAATATATTTTTATTTAAGGTGAATTTTGACAAATTCATCATTGGATTACATTTTCTTCTTATATCTTCCATATTTGCAAAATTTCAAGAAAATTAAAGATCAATAGCTGTGTCATCAATAAATTTTTAAATTGCAAGTTTTTGTAATTTAAAATTATGCAATAAAATATAAGATTATAGATTATATAGTAAATAATATCCGATTGGCACAAAAATTGACATATGTATTAAGAGCGTAAAAAACATGTAATTCAACGGTTAGATTTTCAAAATATGCAGTAATATTTATTTTATTAAGTGAGTTTGTAGGCTAAGGCTATAACCAATTTTGTAGCTAAACTTTGTCCTAAAGAAATTATTCGGTCCTCTTGGAAGACCTCATCAACAATACTTAGTGGTCTTCTCATCTAATAGTATTATGCCATATGATAATTTATTGACTAAGATCCTTGGCATCAACCCAGTTTTAAATTTTTTTTTTTTTTTTTTTTAAAGCCTTCCCCTTCACCTTCATCATCCCTACCCTCTCACTCCACTACCACCACCATCATCCCCATCTTCAATGTCCGCAATGATAACATAATTTATAAATAGAAAAACAATAAAAGTATGTAACTAATAAAAGCACACCAAAATAGTCATTAATTAAATACATACCCATCATTGTAATGAAATCCAGACAAATTAGCTGCTTCAGTTAAAGTTTTCCTCCACGTCTGAACCTTTTCTATGTCATCTTTGAATTTTTCTTCATGTTTAGCTAGTGCAATCCCATACTCTCCATCTTGTTTACGTATTTCTGATGGGTCTACTTTGTAAAAAATTGGTAAAACCCGTTGGCCATTACTCTTACACTCAAAAATCTTGATAAGTTCATTCAAGCACCAAGTAGAAGAGGCAAAATTTTTAGAGAAGACAACAATCGAAATCTTTGACAATTCAATGGCTTTAAGAAGTTCCATTGAAATTTCTTCTCCCTTCTGAAGGTCATTATCGATGAAGGTGTCAAAACCCTGGTCACGCAAAGCCTTATATAAATGGCCTGTAAAATTATTACGAGTATCTTCACCTCGAAAACTCAAGAAGACATCATAGTCCCATCGGTGGGTAGAAGAAGAAGAAGAGGCTCCTTCGTTGGTCAAGAAAACCATTGATATGATCTGTTGACTGAAGATTGAGAAGATGAAAAAAGAAGAGTAGAAGGTAAGAAAGATCAAAGATGTGACGAAATTAACAGGAATGATAAGAGATGAATGAAAGCTTGCAATTCGAGTGGAGGTTCACGGATGAGTTGAGGGCACTAAATTTGAAAGGTTTTGAGTACGTACGTTTGATTGGGAAATTTGACGAAAGAATGATGATTTACAACAAGTGTACTAGAATTGAATCTCAGAGAGAAAAAATCAAACTGGAAATATGGAATTGATAGGGAAAAAGAGAAGTAGTTCTCACTACAATATGAAATAAGAAAGGATGGCTAATAGTGGCTCCTTTTCACAATATATATATTCTGTTCAAAAGTTAGTGACTCTTTTTTTTTTTTTTAATAATAATAATAATAATAATAATATAGTGGCTATAAAGTGTCAGTTGACTAATGACTTAATGTTGCGTGGTTGGAATTTTCCTTATTGCAATTTTCCATCGAGGGTGTCCTACATGACACGTTCTGCAATTTTCCACAAAGATAGAAAGTGGGAATCCTATTTTTTTTTTTTCCTGACAACGCGTATTCATGTGCAAACATCTTCTTAGTTTCGTCCTTAAGCATAAAATAAATAAAAAAATTAAAAAAAAAAAAAAAAAAAAAAAAAGTGAGTACGCACTCTCGCAATTTTTTTTTCCTTTTGCAGAAATTTTTATTGTTTCTCGTATATAAGCGTGTCTTACACTTACAAACTTCTTGTACGTAAAAGTATACATCGCGTGTAGGTTGAAAAACGTTAAAAAGGGTCTGTAAAATATGCATATATATAAAAGTTAAACAAAATTAACGCCAAAGACTGAAAGTGACAAACTACACATATAAAAGATTAAAATAATCTTAAATGAAACGAAATGCCCTATTGTCCTCAAAGTCAAACACAAAGAATCAGCTTTAACTTATTATTTTAAAACAGTGCTACACTAAACAATATTTTTATAACAATTTCACAATAAAGTCTAAGCGGTAAATTATTACTAATTTCTATTTAGAGGTCATAACTTATATCATTTTTTTATTTACTATTAACAACTTGACACTTAATGTTTAATTTTCAAATTATTGTGAAAATTATTCTTTATTTTATTAAAGAAAAATACTAATGTCACAAACTATTTTGTAAATTTTTTTACAAACGACTAGTGTGATAAGTAGTTATTAGTAAGTAAAAATATAATATTAATAGTGAATCCAAATGAGAACTTGTAAGAATTTATCACAATCTCACATTAACACTTTGTAAAAATGTTATAAAATTATTTGTGCATTTAACATTACTCTTTATTAAAGTGTGAAACTCACAAAAAGCTAAACACGAAAGCTGCCACAACCTATTGCCATGCTTCATCCCCTCACTAGTACACCACAATAATAATTGTAAGTGAGTAACTGAGTGTGTATATATACTGTATTTATATGATAAATATTTTCATATTTTTTACACAAACTTTTAAAAAATAAACGTTTAATACCCATACTACACACGTATTATTTATTTTTTCCGTTTTCGTATTTTTATGCTAAAATTTTGAAATGCACTTTTATTGAAAGATTTCGAATTATACCCGTTTGTATGTTTACCATATATATGCATACCGTATTTTACTAACTATAGACTTAACCCTCAAGTTGATGAAATTTTATTTAGTTATTATTTATATTTCTACTATGTATTGATACGTTTTGTGTTGTATTTTTTAAGTCTCCATCACAACTCCCCTCTTTCCCTCTTATAATTTATGTTGATTTTAGTTTGGATTAATATTTAGTTATTTTGAAAGTGGATATTTGAGTTTATATTCAAATAAAATATACATGGTTATATATTTAAATGTACCTATAAATTGTGTGAGTAATAAATTAGTATATTTTCTATCTTTAATGCCTTTAGTTTAATTTTAATTTCGGTTAAGATAATATTATAATTTTGTGGTGAGTTTTGATTATCATGATAATTTCAATAAGGGAAGAAGAAATTTGTGCAATATATTTGAAACTTAAAAAGTTTAGTTCTAAAAAAATAAATTAGGAAAACATAACGCACTATAATAGTAGTTAAAATAAAAAATATGGACCATCTTTAAAAAATTATCAATCAAACACACTCAAATATAAAATAATAGAATGTTATATATGTAAAATAGAGCGATGGAAAATACTTGTAGAAATTGTTTCATTTTTAGAGGGAACAAATTTTCTTCAACAAATTTCAGAGAACAAATTAGACATTATACCATTATCACAAAATAATTATATATTTCCATGCATCGCATGGGTCTGTAATAGTTCTATGAGTAGTCTACGAATAATCTCAAGACAATAGATAAAGTCTCCTGTAACTACATCAAAACATATTTTATCTAAAAAAAAGGGAGTATAACACCCAAAATAGTAAAGAAAAAAAGTTTACCTTCAATTAGTTTGAAAGAAAATTCTTTCAACTCACTATATGGCGATTAATAAAATCATCCATGTATAATTTTAGTCATAGGACAAAATTTGGATATAAACTTCATTGAACCAACAATAGTAAGATGTCATGTGTCACTCTCATGTAGAGATGAAACCAAGATTTAGAGTCTCAAAGCACTCGCATTAGTTCTTGTATTATAGAAAATTTATCACATTTTAGCCAACCAAGTCCAAAATTCACTACATCAGACTATGCAAAATTGTGTAAAAATACATTATTGCTACAATATTCATGTAAATTTACACTAGCACTATTCATATTGTATTTAGCTTTTTACTCTTTCTTTACGTATGCTAAGGATGAAGGAAGAAAGTAGATGATGGTTGTTTTTTGTGAAGAAATAGAAACTACTAAAAAAATAAAGAAAAATTAATATTTTAAAGAAATATAGTGCAAAGTAGATAATATGATGTGAGGTGTTTCGAAAAGTGAATATGTAAAATAAAAAAAAGTAGGTTTTTTTTTTTGTTAAAATAGATAGAAATTTTTTCATGAGCTAATGTGAATAGGAGACCAAATTAAGTATGAAAAATAAAAACCAATTTTTTAATACAATGCAATACACTAGTCCATTAAAAAATGCAAATCAATGGTGCAATCAATAAACAAATTTCATTCTTAATATGAAAAAAAATAAGGAATTACATGATAGCTTTATAAGTCGGATGGGCTAATTTTGTAAGGTTGATAGCTTTTAGGACTGAAAAAGAATAGCGATTGGGCCCATCAAGCTCTCTTTCTTATTGATTTATTTAATAGTAATTATAATTATAAAAAAAAGAGTGGTAATCACTCGGTGCATTAAATTTAATAAGAAATTGATCAATTTTTCTTACATGACTCTACATGCAATAAAGATAAAGTGAGAAATCAATGAAGATAAAGTAAGAAAGCAATGAAGAATTAGATCAATTTTTCTTACACGGTACTAGCCATTTAATTGAAAGTGTTGGAGGTTGGGATGACAAGTTGTATTTTTCATTGATGTTCAGGTGAGAAAGAAACAAAGATAAGGACTTTTCTACATACAAAAGTCATTTTCAAGTTTGTACAGAAATAATGGAATGAAACCTCAGCTTCGTGGAAGCTATTTGTTGAGTCATGGCTTGAGTCATGGCTTTAATTGGATATGAAGATGAATGGAACATCTTGCAGAGCACCCACACCAAATTTGTCCATTATTGTTGGGAGCCTCTTACCATTGAATATCCACGTAAGTTCTTTTACTTTCCACTAACTTTTCTAATAATAAAGAGAAAATTATGTTCACAATATTTTCACAATACTTTTACAGTAAATTCTAATAGGCAAGTTATTACTAATTGTTATTAGTGGTAAAAAAAAAGTAATTTTAGTAGGGGTTTAAATTAAAATCAGTAACAACAAACCACCAAAGATTTGTAGTAAAAATATTGTGTACGTAACATTTCTCTTTAATGAATTCTATAAAAGTCTTATAACTTAATTAATACTATAGAATATATTAGTCTAAGTGGTATATCTTCAAGTACAAAGTCCTTGAAAGTTGGGCATAGAGGTTCCAAATGCAACAGTTAGTATTTAGTAGATATTCTAATCATTCTTTTAATAAAGAAAAAAAAAAATTACACTTTCTATTATTTATAGCAAAAAGTATGTGTTTTAATTACCCCACCCTACAATCAATTTAATAGAAAAATAAATAAATTCATGAGTTCAATTAGAGCATTCGCACCAGCTCATACAAAATAACATAAAGCCTAAAGAATCCAAAAAATCACCAACCTCATATCATGAACCTGTTATGCAAAATAAGGTTTTGCTATAATGCTTGTGCAAATACACAAGTCAGTAGCTTGTGCAAGATAATGCAAGATAATTTTTTATTATTTCTTTACTTTTCTCAAGAACAAAAAAAGTGAATAATAGTTGTGTGAAAAGAAAAAAAAAAAAAAATTTGATATTTTAATTAAATAAAATGTATAATAAATAATTAGATATGATTGTTTTGAAGGAACCGCAGCTTAATAGATGATATTTGTTGACTCATGACCTGAGTCATGACTCATGACTTCAATTGGATATGAAAGTGCATGGAACATCCCCACACCAAACTTGTCCAAGGTGGTATTTCTTGAAGTGTCCAAAATATATAGGGTTCAAATATCTTACTCTCAATCCAAACAAGTTGGTATTTGTTTTATGAACCTATAATATGCATGTCAGAGTATTGGCTCAAAGAGACACTAATGAATATACCTGAATGCCAGCATTACTTCTTTGTTGAATGGCATAGCTTGAATGCTAGTAACCTATCAGTTAAAATTCTACTAAGCAATTAAAGCCAATGGATATTTTATGAGAAAATGCTAATATTAAGGAAAAGTAAGTAAAAAAAAATGGAAAGCAGTAAACCCCCACACTTTAAATTGAACATATTTTAAACCTCACGCTTTCATATTTCATAAATAGGAGACTTAAAACTCCAGATTTGGATTTATATATATTTGTGGAAGTATGAAATTTAAAGTATCCCATTTAAAAGTTAAACTCAGTTTTGGAGTGTAACGAATCCTAGGAATTAAATTACAAAATTTTTATATACCTTTCCCTTTCAATTATGATGCTGTGTACATAAACATTTTTACAACTTACAAGTTATATTTGACTTTTCCTCTCTTGTTTGAGCTGTTCTTTGTTGAATAGCCACATCTCAAACTTCAAGTTCACGCCAATTAATTGGATCAGAAATCCCTCTTCCACGAAGTTTCCTCACGAGGGTGTCCCACACGTCAATTGATTTGAGTTACTGTTTTCTTACTCGGCATGACTCTTCATGCAATAAAGATAAAGTGAGAAAGCAATGAAGAAATTGATCAAATTTTTCTTACATTGTACTAACCATTTAATTGAACGTGTCGGAGGTTGAGAGACAAGTTGTATTTTCAAGTGAGAAAAAAACAAAGATAAGGACGACACGAGTTCCAGCCAAATACCACTATTTTTCGAAAATGCCAAATACTACTATTTTTCAAAATTATTAATTTTTTATAACGGTTTGAGAAATATTTAACAACCATAAAAAATGCCACACTCGAATATTATCCACACTTGAATATTATGTAAGAGCAATTCCCGCTTCAACAGCACTCACACAGTCAACAATTGTGGCTGTGGGTTTCTCTTGTTTCTTTCTTTTGTCAGGGTCACGTAGAAAAAGGTGGCGAAAGAGTTTGAAACACAGGTAATAAGGTATGGTCTGTGTGATTGCACTCACACATTCAACAACTGTGGCTGTGTGAAAAGGTAGTGAAAAACAATTGTGGCTGTGTGATTGCACTCACAGAGTGAACAATTGTGGCTGTGGGCTTCTCTTTTTTCTTTCTTTTGTCAGGGTCACATGGTAAAAAGGCAGGGAAAAAGGTATCGAAAGAGTTTGAAACACAGGTAATAAGTTATGGTCTGGTTAACGTGTCCCGTAAGGGCACGTTAATATATTTTTATTTAAAAAATTTTTATCGAAAATTAAAAAAGTTAAAAAAAATTTTCAAAAATTTATATTAAGAGCACACATTAGTAAAATTCATAATTTATATATTACAAAGAACTCAAGTTCTATAAACTTTAGGGAGTTGTTTGGTACATGTGTTTAAACATATGTTTTTAGCTTTTAAACAACATTACACGTATTTTCATACACTTTTTTATCTATACGCATTTTCAAAAAATACAAATAACGTTACTAAAACAACGCTATCAAACAACTCGTAAGAAACTCAATTTTTGTAAACTCGAGTTCTATGTCAAACTCGAGTTTTAAAAAAAGTAATTGCTACATATTTTTTAAACAGTGGTAAAATATTAATAATTTTGAAAAATAGTAGTATTTGACTATTTTTGCCTGTATTAACATGCAAAAGTCGTTTTTCAAGTTTGTATGAAAATAATGGAATGAACCTTACCTTCGTGTACGCTAAATTTTTTTATTTTATTTTATTTATTTATTTTATTATTATTATTATTATTTTAGAAACGAAGCTAATTGTTGACTCATGACTTGAATCATGAGTCAAGGCTTCAATTGGATACGAAGGTGCATGGAACATTTTGCATAGCATTGTACCAAACTTTTCTATTATTGTGGGAGCCTCTTACCAATGAATATCTAGGTAAGTTCTTTTACCCTCCACTAATTTTTCAAATTTTTAATAAAGCGAAATATATGTTCATAATATTAATTTTTACAACAAATTTTAAGTGGTAAGTTGTTACTAGCTATTTTTTGTGGTAAGAAAGTAATTTTAGTAGGGGTTTAAATTATAACCAGTAACAACAAACTATCTAAGATTTGTAATGAAAATATTGTGTAAGTTGCATTTCTCTTTAATAAATTCTCTAAAAGTTTTGTAACTTAATTGATACTTTCTTATGAAACATGTTGGTCTAAGTGGTACATCTTCAACTACAAATGTATTGAAAGTTGGGATAGAGGTTCAAGATGCAACAACTAGTATTTAGTAGATATTCTAAGCATTAATAAAGGAAAAAAAAAATACACTTTATGGTATTATAGCAAAAGGTATGTGGTTTAAATGCCCGAACTTCACTATCAAATCAACATAATAAATAAATAAATAAATTTATGAGTTCTATTAGAGTATTCGCACTAATTCATATAAAATAATGTAAAGCCTAAAAAATCCAAAAAATCACAAACATCATATCATGAACTGGTTATGCAAAATGAAATTTTGTTATAATGCTTGTGCAAATAAACAAGTTGCAGTAGGTTAAGCAAAATAATTTTTTTATTATTTCTTTTCATTTCTAGAGGACAAAAAAAAAAGTGAATGATAGTTGTTGTGCATGAAAAAAAAATTGATATTTTAATGAAATAAAGTATATAATAAACAAGCAAATATGATTGTAATAAAGGAACCACAGTTTCATGGACGCTATTCGTTGACTCATCACTCATGAGTCATATGTTATCGTTTCAATTAGATATGAAGGTGCATGGAACATCCATACCAAACTTGACCATTATTAATTGTTGGGAGCATCTTACTATTGAATAAAGTCTTCTACCCTAATTTAGGAAGACAAAATTCTTCTACCTGAATAGCTTTTCAAATATTTAATAAATTTTTTATTGCCAAGAACCTTTGAGCTCAAGTTATACCAAGTGTAATCTTGCTTGAGTAAGACTTGAGCCCAAAATTTTTAAATAAAGTGAGTAAATTTTGGGCCATGTCAAACCTGGAGTCTAGACAAGAAATCAAAGATTCATCAATCTCCTATCCATCATCCCTGCTCAAAGATCCCTCCCATGTAGATAATCTCTAACAAACAAACAACTAAAGGTTTGTGTGGGCTTTTCTGCTTTGCAATTATCATCAACTAGCAATGGGCCCATGTGATGTGCTGATAATGATGTAATCTACTATGTGAGAAGATTATATAGAATAATCAAAATATTTTCAAGTAACAACATGACATTGTGTTGCGATAATATGAAGATGTTTTTGTTTAATTAATGATGTAATACAAAATTAAGGTGATGAAGAATATAGACTATAGAGTAAATGTCATATAAATTAGAAATTAGTTGTTATGTGGTGTAACTAATAAGTTGATTGTTTGTTTAATCATAGATTTTGTTTCTTCAATGCATTGAAGTTAGTATAAATTTTTTGTAATATCATGTTAATGTTTAGTTGGCTTATGGAAATATCATAAAAAATTTATGATCAATGTCACATTTATGTTATTGAAGTATGATAGTGGTGTCATTTTCTCCATTGTACAATGATTTTGCACATGCTCCTCAGTCCTCACAATGTCTCACCTCCGTAGCCTATGAACAAGTTTTACATACATAAAAGAAAATTGGGCTCACAACAAATTGAGGCGTCTTCTTCTTTCTCTACCATTATTTTTTTTAGAAATTTTAAATTAGCAAGGGTGAAAAGAATTATTTTGATTTTTTTTTATTGATTTTTGATCTGTAGCTGGAGAGACTTCATGGAATTTAAAGCTTAAGGTCTTTTGGAGGAAGGAAATCTTTTTTTTTCCTCACATATTTGCATGTATATATTTCTGTAATTGTCATTGTAATACTAAATACTAATAGTATTGACCTTAAAGATACTGCCGTAAGAGCATCCATATCAGGCTATTTACTATGAGTTCCTTCACCAGTGAGCTGGGTTGTGGGTTTATAGGCTGTGCTGAGTTGTGTGTTGTGGTTGTGAATATTTGGGATTAAAAATGTGAATGAGAGGAAATAATATTTAATTATAATAGCGATAGAGTATTGAGGCTGATGAATCTTTATAAAAAAAAAAAAAAAAACAAAGAAAGTAATTAAACTTGAAATAGTAGTGTTTTTGAGTTAGTTTGGCTAAAAATTTGAGGTTAATGTGAGTGCTAACAGTTTCATGGCCGCCTTGCATAAATGATTGCAAGTTTTTCATAATTGTGAAAATTTGATTTTTTTTTTAATTATATTTTAGAGCTATGTCATCTGTCATTACCTGGTTGAACCAATTCTCAGTTTTCTAGGTCAGTGCCTGCTAGGTTGCTACTACAAGTTTCCCTTGAGTTTAATTGTAAAATATGTGGTTTTTATGAAGGTTTCACATTTTTCAGTCTACTTTAGCAGGTTCTTCATTCTTCTGGTGTCTCAGTCACTTGTTAAGATTTTATGTCTTGTTGTTTGTTAGATAACTCATTTTGAGTTGTGATATTTTGTTGTCACTCCATTTATACATACAAGCTACACGTAATATACTTTTGTTTTCTTTCTATCTTGATGATTAATTTGCTATTTTTTTTTTTTTTTAAATCAGATTATTGCTCCAGTTCTTTTTCCTATCTGATCATAAAACATTTAACAAATGCAATATTACACAGTCCATTTGAATCCTATTCGGTATATCTGGAAATCTTCATATAGAGGAGGAGATGGTGGCAGGCACACCCCACCACATGGTCCTACGACAACTACAACTACATCAACTACACCAGTTGGAGGAGGGGCTGCTATAATGCCGCTGCCTTCAGCTTCAGTTTCTGGGCAGGTACAGTTATCTGTATTGGCACAAGTTCCTATTGCTTAATTCTGGCCACCTCTCGGTATGGTGTGCTGTGAATTTCGTATGGTTGACTGCAACAGTCTGGATATCCTAGAGTAGCATAATAATAAAAAGAAACATAAAAAGAATTTGTAAAGACATGGCGAGTTGTAGAGACTCAGCAAAGTCAGAACCACATAGTACAAAGTGTAAATGCCCAATTCTGAATTGAAACAAGGAGTTTTTTGGCCTGAAAAAGTTGAGGAATTTGAAAAACAAACCCATCCAGAAAATATAAATTGTGAAACTGTTACTGATGACAATAGAAAGGAAAATAAAGCGACATAATGAGGTGGAAGGGACTTCTGATGTTTTGGCAGTTGAACCTGAGAGGATTTGCTAGTTGGGGGCATGGATTCAAGTGAAAGATGAGGGGGCAAGTATATGAGGACTTGTGAAGGATCTAAAAGGCCGTTTGATCCCTTCAAACCATAACAGGTGGTTCTTTCAATGTCAAGTCTGACTCACAGATTGTTTTTAATAGTCATGTGATTGGTAAAAGTACTTTGAAAATCTAAAGCAGTTTCATGGCCATAGTTCCTTCTCTGGAGAAGCAGGACTTCAAGATCTTTGGGATTTTTTAAAAAATAACTACAAAACCCAAACAATATTATTAGTTAGCCAACGTTTCAAACATATTGCATTTCTAACAATTCGACTTCAGAGGAGTCGATTTTACTGTTCATATCGCCTACTTTTGTGCCACGTAGATAAATAAATCGAGTCCAGTGGAGTCATTTCTTATACACAGAAAACGACTTCAGAGAAGTCGTCTTCTATACAAAGAAAACGACTTCTCTGAAGTCGTTTTCTTTGTATAGAAACGAAATCCCAGCGACCCAGACAAACTGCAAATCCCCTCAGGCGACCAATACTGAAGTCGTTTTCTTTGTATAGAAGACGACTTCTCTGAAGTCGTTTTCTGTGTATAGGAACTGACTCCACTGAACTCGATTTATTTATCTACGTGGCGCAAAAATAGGCGATATGAACAGTAAAATCGACTCCTCTGAAGTCGAATTGTTAGAAATGCAATATGTTTGAAACGTTGGCTAACTAATAATATTGTTTGGGTTTTGTAGTTATTTTCTAAAAAATCCCAAGCTCTTTACCTATCTAACTTGGACATTCCATTAGAACATCAGGATCAATTCTTCAAACTCAGTATCAACAAGGCTTAGAGACTCAAAGATCAGGAGATATATCTAAAGCTACAGAAGTCAAAAGTCAGCTGCAACCTCTAACAGCAGAATCTGAAGCCCGAGTAACTTTAAGTGTTGACACCAAAGCTGAGGAAGGAAATTCAGTGCGTGTAAAGAAGCAAAGTCACCCACATATAACTGAATTGTGGCACCATTGGATGATCTAGCCATGTTGTCCGAGCAAGTTGTATGTGCTAGTTGCACCTATATGACCCATTCCAGTTAGTAAAGGAGTTTTATGTTTTCTTTTGGTTCCCCTCAAAGGAAAAGAAAAATTATGAAGAAAAGTAAATCAAACAGTAATGAATGAACTACTTTGATGAGGTTTGCCCTGGCCCCGAGACCTGCCAATTGACTAGAATCTAACCCATCTTGCATCTTGGTGGAGTGGGTCAGCACATTCAACAGCTTAGAATTTGACCCCTTGTTTTTAAAATGCTGATCTTAGACCTTTCAAATGCTTTTTTTAATCCAAAGTTGATATAATCTTTCCTTGGGACCAAACAAACTTAACAACCCAAAAAAAAAAAAAAAATTGATGCTACCCTCCTGCGATATTGATTTTACTTAGATATTTGCTTGAAAGGTAGGAAGAAAGATGAGTTTATTTAATTTTTCCCCTTCGAATGAGGATAGTAGGTAATCAGAACACAAATTTCACGACACTTCGAATTTAGAAAGTAAAGCCTTTAAGCTATGGTGAAGAATAAGTATTGAAATTTTGAAGGAGTCTGTACTGTATGCCTTGGTGTAATCAATATAAAACGAATCTAACTAATGAAGTATATGCATTTCTAGGGGATTGTCTGAGATATGGTTTAAGTAAAGTTTAATCCAAGGCACTAAAATTGACCAGAAACCACCAACGTATATCTGTTTTGATGAAAATTGTGGGTATCCCCTACTCATTCTTGATGGAATGATATAATTCGAGGAAAAATAAATTGTTGGAGTCTCACATAGGTGTACCTCGAAATAAATAAAGACCATTTCTAGAAGCAACTAGAGATTGGACAATCAATCAAGTAGATGGTTCATTGCTCCACCCATCTTTTACACTAAGGACAATAGATGTCATTAAAAAAAATTTATGATTTTAGGACTAGTGATAGAGGAGTCCCAGGATTTGCAAACGCACCTGAATCTTACGAGTGATTTGAGTTGTAGCCTTGCTAAGATGGTTCGTGCTTTGTCGGAGGATCAGAGGTTGTGGACGAGGTTCGCTTGTTTGGGACAATTTTTTCGGCGGAAGAGAGAAATTCAGTTCTGGGCGTAAAGAGTAAAGGTGTAGACCCTAATCTGTTGGGCTTGGGCTTATTGATGTTTTTAAGTTTACCAGCTTTTTTGGGCCTCTGAAATACTAAATGATGAGAAAGTTGAACCTGTTAAAATAAGAACAGTTACACCAACAATGAAGACAAAAAGAGAGATGGGGAATAAATGTTTGCTGTAGTAGAGAAAGTCCAGGAACACACAACACGCCCAACTCTAATGGACCCAATAAAAGAAAAAAAATGCCACAACAGAACATAAAGCTCTATAAAAAACAATAGTTCTTGAACCTCCCTCTACAACCACACAGGTCTAGACTCTTGACTTACAATTTGATGGAGTACACAATTCATTCTTCTGAGCATATTAGACCTCCATGAATTTCCTGTTTCTATGCAATAAAGATGGAAAATTTCATAATAGCATTCAAACTTCTTCCCCTCCGGTATTTGATACCCATTCCACAAGCATTAATGGATGTTAAAAATCATGAATAAAAATTTAGCACTTTACATCATACCCATGCTCTTATGCCTACCGTAAAACAAAATGATACCAAAGGAAATAACATATTATTAATCTCACTTGCATCACACTTACATATAGCTCACTAATGACTTCACTTCTTATCTATATAGCCCAGTTGCTCCATCAAAGAACACAAGACTTTCCATGAAAGTAGTATTTATAGTTGAATCTCCTTGAATTGGATTATCAATAATCTTCTCATGTAAAGTTTCAGGGTCAAGTGAAACATTGCGTCGCTGTAATTTGCTACCATAGGTTCGGGCCTGGACTTTTTTGAACTAAAAGGCCAGATTCCCCTTGAACTCCATTAGATATTGGGGTAGCAGTTTCTGTTCATCAGGGAGAGATATCTCTGCAAATTTATCATTATTGACATCAAATGATATAATCATGTATTGATTTACCAATTGTTCTTCAGCTTTATTAATATTTCCCAACCAATGCAAAGCCCCACTAACAAATGTGGTAGATGTAAGACGTAAAAAAATGAGACTCAATATTGGTGAGTCTCAATGAGATTCCAATATTTTTCCAAGAGTTTGAGTTGAGTGTATAAACCTCAGCCTCAATGTCAGCTTCAAATGCACACAAGGAAGAGAACTTTACAACCTCATAGTCATTCGTCTCAGTCTGATAAGCAAATCCAGTAGCAACCCATTCATAATGGCACAATGCCACATCACTCTTCTCTTTTAACATGGTATTTTGGGCCGTTAAGGCTTATTTACCAAACTATTTTGTTTTGTGACCAATTTTGAAACAATTTTGCTGTGACTCTAGTTTCAAGCAGTAAAGCGATCCTTAAAAAAAAATCCGCACTGATAGACTCGAGTTCCATTTTGACTAAAAACTGATGACATAACAAATAGTTTGGTAAATAAGCTTAACGGGTAAAAAAAGCCTGGTATTTTGGATAGGGCGAAGATTGTTAAACAGTGTTACACACCGTGTGAACAGATTTTCCCCATTTGGGTACACAACAAATTGAGGTCTTATCTTCTTTCACTTATTTGGCTAGGACTAGTAAAAATAATTTGCCAGTAGTCATAACCACATAGTAAAAAGTGTAAATGCCCAATTCTGACTTGAAACAAGGAGTTTTTTGCCCTGAAAAAGTTGAGGAATTTGCAAAACAAACCCCTCCAGAAAATCTAAAATTTGAAACTGTTATTGATGACAAATAGAGAGGAAATAGAGCTGCATAAAGAGGTGGTAGGAACTTCTGATGTTTTAGCAGTTGAGCCTGTGAGGAAGCGCCAAGATCAATTTGCAGCTTGGGAGTAAGTATATGAGAACTTTTGAAGGATCAAAAAGGCCATTTGAACCCTTCAAACCAAAATAGGAGGTTCCTCCAATGTCAAGTGTGACTCACAGGTTGTTTTTAATAGTCATGTGATTGGTTAGAAGTACTTTGAAAAATCTGAGGCAGTTTCTTGGCCATCGTTCATTGTATGGAGAAGCAGGACTTCAAAGTTCAAACTCTTTACCTACCTAACTTGAAAACTTCTGGATAGGTCTCCTAGATTTGAATTGAATTCTTTCTAGTTAAAGAATCTCTTTTTAATTGCTCTAGAACAATTTAGGAGATTAACCATTGCACAAATACTGGGGTTCCACAAATATATAGCATCATCAGTATTGGAACGATTTGCATGTTGTATGAGACACACTAAACCATTGCACGTACTGACCATTTCAGATATGTTTAAATCAAAAACAGAGGGAACTGAATGCTCAAAAACCCAATCCAACATGTGGTCACAACAAAGAACCTTACAGACTTTTGGTATCTTAGAAGAATTATATTGAATACAAGTTTGTATGAGACAAGCATGATCATGATCATGATCATGATCACTGTTGTTATTAAGGTGGGTGGAAATGAAATTAGGAGTAGTGATTGAGGAGTCTCAGGTTTTGCAAACGCACCTGAATCTTAGGAGTGACTTGACTGGTAGCCTTGACAAAATATTCAGTACGATGTCGTCCGGGAGATGATTCTTCCATGGTCGGAGGATCAGAGGTTGTGGACGAGAATCTCTTGTTTGGAGCATGTTTTCGCCGGAACAGAGATTTCAGTTTTTTGGTGTAAAGAGTAAAGAGTAAAGTAAAGACACTTTAACTAATCTGTTGAGTTGGGTTGGTTGGGCTTATTGATGTGGTTAATTGATAAGCTGATCCATTGATGGGTTGGTTCATTTGATTTTGTTTTAATGGGATCATTATGCAACTTTGTAGGTTTTATGTCTTGACTCAACAGTTGTGGTGAATTTTAGTTTTAACTGATTAATCTGCTTGGCAAATATTACCTAATCAGTTTGGTGTTTTATACTTTCTCAAAAAAAAAAAAAAAAAAAAAAAAAATTGGTGTTTTATACAATTAGGAAGTTTGACATTAAATACGTTTTGTGTGCATCTCCATGAATAATTTTATCATAGGGCTCAAAATAGTCAATGTGGGTTTTTCCTATTCTAAACTCATTACTCATTTGTGATAATGTTACTCTTTCATTGATCTCTCTTTGAAGATTTGTAACTTCTAGGATATTTGGAGAGAATGGATGCGAGAGCCGAGATGCCTAAATTTGGTAAATTTTGATAATTCTAAATTCAAAAACTTTTTTATATGAAAAAAATATTTCTTAAAAAAAAAAAAAAACTTAATAAGTGGAGAAGAAAATTTTGAACTTCAGTTCTCCTTTATAAGGGAACTAGATAGTGTTATTGAGCCATAAGGCTCTTGATTGTTTTCCCAATACTTAGAGTTTGTTTGGATGCCGTTTATTGCTGAAAACTGAAAACACTATAGGAAAATAATTTTTAAATGTGTGAATAGTGCCGTGGGACCTAGTTTTAAAGTTAGATTTGTTAAAATTCGTACTTGCGAGTCCCGTGAACAGTGCACGGGACCCACAGAAAAAGGTCAAATGCAGGGAGAGAAATAATTTCAGTGCAATCCAAACTCAACCTTAATGTTAAATTGTTAATATTAAAACATATAAATTAAAATGTAAAATGGAGGACAAAATGGGTGGATGGTAAGCTCACAAGTTGGTGTGTATATCATGTGTTATGGTACAATCTTGAATGTTCTCCATGTATATAAATTCATTAAATTGCAATACAATGGAAGACTAGGCTCATATACATATGATTTTTTCTTTGTTTTATGAGCTAACCTTCACATTCAAATCATACTTTTTTATCCAAAAAATTTTCTAAATAAATCATCCTCAAAAATAGTAACTCCATCCAAAAAAAAACTATCAAATTGCCACCGGTATGTGCCCAATTCTTTTCATTGCCCAAGATTTGGTTAATTTGTGTTCAGAAAACTACGGATTGTCTATATTTTTACATAATTGTTTTGAACATTGTGCTTTTCTTAAATCCTTATATTTAGTGCCCTAGATAAAATTAATCCAAACATTGTTGCATCTTTTGAATCCACACATTTGAAGTAACACCATCTCTTATCCTGGTGTCATTTTCTCCATTGCACAATGTCTCACCTCCGTAGCCTCTTCACAAATTCTACATACATAAAAGAAAATTGGGCCTTAGATGGATTTGAGTCTAGAATGGTCCATTAACCATGCTGATGCCCACTCAATGTATAATTTAGGTCCCATAAAAATATAAAAATATATATTAAAAAAAAACATATAATTTAGGTCATATAGACATATCACAAAGAGAAAGAGAGAGAGAGAGGAATCCAAACCTTCAATGAAGAAAAACTGTGATATGAGAATAAATGTGTACTTTGTGGGGAAGTCTATGAATGCATCTAAGTCCTAAAAATGTGTACTTTGTGGGGAAGTCTATGAATGTATCTAAGTCCTAACTCCATGCCCAAATTCAGAATATAGTTAAGTGTCACCTTACAATTGGTGCATCCAAATTTTTTTTTTCCCCATTGAGTTCATGTGTGGGTCCCACGTGTAAATGTTGAAATCTAATTCACAAAATGATATCTAAGTAAGTTATGAAATTGGGTATGAGTTTAGGTATGGTTGTAGATGAAATTGTTTAGGTGTGTTTTTTGTTCAACCTAATACAAGAGAGGGGGTTGAATATGTAGCATAGGGTATGTAGACCTCATAGTAGACTAATTAGAGAGGCAAATATCCTTTATTAAGGCTAAAACCATAGATACAATGATAATCCTTGATTTTAGACTATTCAAAGGTGAATATGTACAGAAAATATATTATACACTAACATTTCTCCTCAAACAAGTGGCATTGAACATTTTATTTGGAATTTGAAAAGAAGATCTCAATATATTATACACCAACCGACCCATTAAATAGAAAATGCCACAACAGAACATAATTGTTGGCAGTGTCTCAAATAATGCTACGATGTAAGGGCAATTGAAAACCAATATGTGCAATAATAATTGTGATATAATGAACCAATGTGTGCATTATTTCATTAAAGGTCATCATGTAATATCTTAAGTAAATGGTGATTAAAATTGAAAGAAGACATTTACTAAATTGATGTGGAAGGTAAACAAGAGTGATAAGGGTGATGTTGCAGAATATCTTGAAAGGCAGGGGACTTAGTGCAATTAAGAAGAAACTTAAGTACCATATTTCAAATAAAGATTTAAGTTTCCAGCCCATGGCGCCTCATGCTTTTCCCTTTCACACCACCAGCCTTATTTCTTGGCACCATCGACCTTTTTGTACAACAAACATTGCCACCATATGACACCTCCTCCTTAACATGCCACATCCTCCTCCTTAAATGGATATTCTGGCACACCCAAAATTCATATGCCCACTTTGAAGCCTTCAATCGGCATCTCTACCCCTAGGCTAATATCATCATACACAGCCACCATCCCACAAGTAGCTGCCATTTCAACTTTTCCACCCCCTGCCACAAGGTACTGCTAAGCCATGTGGAGAATTACATGAAACTGTAGAGGATCCCCTGTGACTGGTTCTATCATTCTCCCTTCTATCGGATATGTTTATCCATCAATCATAAACATAAGAATATACATCTCAGTCATCAACAATAACAATTTTAAAGGACAATATATAATGGAATAAAGATGATATCTACTTTATCTTGAAATATAAGAATAAGCAATGCAATTTTTGTATAATTTGGTAATATCTCATAAAATTTTCTCTCACTTTGAACAAAGAGCCTTCCGCTTACTCTTTTTTTTGTTGATAATCTTCAATGTCATTACTCAAAAAGAAAGGGGTACAAGATGACTATCTGCTTAACATACAGACTTAGAAAGAGCTGATGGCAGTTTGTCATTATTAAAACTTAAAGACATGCAAGATTTCAAGGATAATTTAGCTGCAACATGGGCAGCAGAATTTCCTGATCGTCTAACCCAAGAAAAGGAAAACCTATTGACAGATTCAACTAAAGTACTGATATTGCTAATAACATTGCTAATAGTCCAATCAGAAGGTAAATTAGAAGACAGAGGATCTATTGGAGTCACTTTCAAAGATAACCTGGGACCATCCTTCAAGGGAAGCATTTTGAACAACCACATGAGAGTTCACCATAACAACCATGCCAGTGGAGTTTCTTGCAACAGCGGCAATTGCAGTGGAGGATGTAGCTGTGGCAGCATCAGAGTTCACCTTGATCCAACCATGGGGAGGCGGAGTCCAGCACAGGTTATGAAGCTGTTTGGGATTTTGAAGGTCGGCAGTGAGAGAAGGGAGAACTCTTGTGCTCTTTCCTAGATTCTCTTGCTGGACTTCTTAATGCAAGGTTGGCCCCCATTGTGTAGAGCATCATTCCTGAGACCCCATAACAAAGATCATCATTAAGGTTATGAAGGATTGCTGAATATCAGGATTGGGAGATGGTGGAGGTGATAACACAAGTTTTATGATGAATCTAAAATAAATAAGGGTGTAAAAAGTGGCACGTCAATTAAAATTTAAAACACTTGACTCTGAGAAACTCAACTGTTGTTAGACAATAAACAGTGAGTTAACTCATCAAACCCACCTTATCTGAATATTTCAAAATCTCAATCTCTCCCCTCCATCATCATGCTTTGCTCTCTCTTAAGTCTCAACCTTGCAGTTGCAGCGTTGTCACTGCCACAATCACCACCGTGTGCCAAGTCTCAATGTTTGGTTGCTCGGAAAAAAGAAGGAAAATAAATTATTATACGGCTATTTTTTATTGATTTCATCATGACATATGTTGTACATCAACAGAAGAATGATAATTTCGTCATGACATATGGAGTGCATCAATAGAACAATGATGGAAAAAAGGAATGGAGCACACTGACAGACAAAAGATAGAAATGGGGTAAGAACTATAACCTTAATGTTGGTTCCCATAACAAAAGTGATGCTAAGCCTGATATTTTCAATAGAAGACCTAAACAGCAGATGTGTAATGCAGCCCAAGAGTCCATAGAGAACCTATTCTTAAAATGCCTAGTGACTCGGAATTTGTGGTCATCCCCAACGACCTTTTAGAATTGAAGAGCTCAACCTGTCATCTATGGAGGAATGGATCCAAATAGTGTTCAATTCAAAAAGCTCCATGAAGGTCCCACTAGAAGAGGTAAGAAATTTATCAATGTGTGCTACCATATGTTGTGATGTAATCTGGATGCAAAGGAATAGACAGATTGTACGTAGGAGTACGACTGATCCAATACAGGGAGCACATCTCAAACTACAAAAACTCATTTGCAAACCTGGGAATCCACTACTGAGGTACAAAGGTACCAGAACATGAACACCTCTTCCTCCCCCTTTTGTCAAAGTTAATTTTGATGCAGCATTAACAAACAACCAAACATGTGTTGCGACAGATGGCCATGATCATAAGAATGACATTATTTGTTTTGTATCAAGCTAATAAGGATGGATGGATGGTCCTCTTATAGCAGAAGCAAGAGCAGGACTCAAAGCTTTGTTTTAGAAAGGTTTTGATGGAGGGAAATGAACTAAATGAAATTCAACGAATCCAAAGTTCTCTATGCAGATCTCACTAGGCCATAGAACCACTAATAGTGGATACTAGCTTAGCATCAACTTCATGCTATTGTTGGCAAGCTATACAAGTAGTTAGAAAGTGTAATTCCTAAACCCACACTATAGCTCATTGGACTTTGCTTTGTAACATTGAGGAAATTATTCCCATAACTAAACTAATACCCTATTGGCTTCCTTTTAATTATTCAAGTCTTTGGACATTTTCTTTGCTATTAAAATGTTGCTTCCTATTGTATAATTGTCTCCCAATGTCGTGGTGTCTTCTTCAGTTGCTATAGAGCTTGTTTGGGCAAATTAGAATCCTTTACCGGTTTTCTCTTTTCACTTTGATGTGGTTTTCCATGCCTTAACACGGAAACTATAGATGCTCTGTGCATGGTATATATTATTAGTTGGAGTCCTTACTATACTCTTATTAATTAGTGGGACACAAGATTGAGGCTTGGAGTGGGTAGTCAAGTGAATAGGCCAAAGTGTTCCTAGTATACTAATACTCGTTATAAATATGGTTGGGGGGCCTTAAATATCTTCAAAGTCAACTTTTTAGTTAGAACAACATTTACCAAAAACTAAAAATGGATAATTTATTGGATGTGAATTCAAAACTTCTAGTTTTGATGGAATCAATAAATAATAAAAAAATAATGTTGAAGATGAAGATCAATTCTTGAGGTGGCCCCAAAACTAGAAGTGATTGCTCAATCAAAGAGGAGATAGCTAGTGTTCCATTGCAACTTTCAAAGAAAGTATTGTGAATCAAAGAAAATTTGCTTTCTCCACGAAGAAGAATGATTACCAAGGCTTTGAACAAAATACACGGAAAATTAGGAATTTTTTTATTAGTAGTGCCAAGAGGCAACACATTTGATGAGGGAGATGAACTTCAATTTATGAGGGAGAGAGAGAGCTTTCAAAAGAATAAGTGACAACTGGATTTTATGGTGCAGTACTCATTCCTTATCAGATCTCCAAATTAACATATCTTTGGAATTATGAATAAAATGATGTACAAAATCTAGTAATCTAATGAAAATTTTTCCTTTTTGGTGCAATTAAGAAAATGTTGGTAGAGAAGAGAAACTTTTGATTCCAAAAGGCTGGCTGTTGTAGATGATGTAATTTGGATAACAGGGATGATATCAAGAGAATATGCCACCAAAATAAATATAAAGTTCTTAACACTACAGCGATTATTTAAAACAGATACAGAAACTGCTACCCGGAAACTACAAATTTTCAATTCTACTTAAAAACCATTCACTGTTTTAATGAACATTAGAGGTAATCATATTCTTGATGGAGTGAAAAAAAAAAAAAAAAATCAGTGTTGAAATGTCATAGCTATACAGTGATTATACAGTCACAAGTGAAAACCACTCCAAGACATAGGTGCATCTCCTGCAACTTTATTTGAGGTCCTTTAAAAAAAATAAAATAAATAAGACCTTCCAATTTATGAAAGATTATTTAAAAAGACCTTATGAAACATGACTAAATAGAAGGTGGCAAGCACTACAACATAACAGTATTACTAATCTGCAATGAGATGCATAAGCTAATCTGCTCATAACAGTATTCAAAATCAAACTTCCTCTCCTCCAGTATTTGATACCCATTCCACAAGCATTAAGGGATGTTAAAAATCATGAATAAAAATTTACGACTCTACATCATACCAATGCTTTTATGCCTACATCAATCAGCATCTCTACCCCTAGGCTAAAACCATCATACCCAGCCACCATCCCACAAGTAGCTGCCATTTCAATCTTTCCACCCTCTGCCACAAGGTACTGCTAAAAGAATACTAGGGTGTACAAAGCATTTAAACTGCAGCCCCACCCTTGCCCCCCTACATAAAAATAAGAACATGATTATTCAAGACAATCTTCTTTTCTCAAAACCAGACAAATGGGTTTTAAACATATCTTTGAATGAATTGGTTTGAAAGCATTCCTATTAAATAACTTTTAAAGAAGACACCCAAGGATCATTTACGCAATATATATGTAATATGTGTATTGAACCCACTATCTATATATTTATTAAAGTTCAAAGATTGAAGCTTACAATTAAATGCTAGAAAGTTTAGTTTGACACAGTGACATAAACATAAAACATTTTTTTCTTTATTGAAAATTAATACACGTACAACTGAATGAACCATCCAACAATAATTATATTTATCAAATTCTCTACAGGTTTTACACCATCATATAGACATATCACTACAAGAGAGAGGAATCCATACCTTCAGCATCTGATCATGTGCTATACTGCCAAGGAAACTGTTGAAAAGTACATTAGGTGGTTTAACAGTAGTGTCCACTTCCCATATGTTTGTTGCATCCCTACAAATAGTATAAAGGTAAGCACTATGACTTAGGACTTCAAAATCTAGCATTAACACTTATTCTTTCACATGCTATTTTATTTCAATGTATCCAAATAGCCCAAAGATTGTTGAAAGAATACAATGAAGTGATTGCACTGGCCTTACACTTTCCAGCCAAGTAGCAACACAATCATGACTTGACTTTGACTCAAGTACCTTCTAATGGTGAGTGGTGATCTGAACCACATCACAACAAGTCAAGTTATAGGTAATAAATAGGTAATCCAAGCATTCCTTTTCTATAGCACATGAAGGGCAAGAAGCATCAATGAAGAGATTCCTATTTGCTAACTCCCTAATCATTGGAAGACAATCATTTTGTAGTTTCCACAGGGCAGCCCATATATGAGAGCCATATCTCTGAGTTTTGCTCTTCCATCTGAGCATTAACTATGGAGAAGCAAGGCTTTCTTCCATATGACAGTTACTAATTGTCTTGTTTTCCAATGGCAACCGCATGATTCGAAAATACTTTGAGAATTTAATTTAAGGCTTTAGAGAATCATTTTTAAGCACAAAAACTTAAGGGATAAAGATGTTTTATCAGTAGGTACAGTTGTTATTTCAACAATGACAAAGTTGTGGTGTTGACATTATCATTGATTCAAATATTCCTAATTAACAAAGAAAGAAACAAGCAAATAAAAACATGTGCTTAAATAATTCCTCAACCTCAACCAATCAAATATGAATAATATGAAGAAGTGAGCCCCACTCTCAAGGTAGGTTCTGCAGAAGAAAAGGCTTCTTGGGGCCATTGCTTATTGCAAATTTTAATATACATTTCTCCTGGTAGCCAGCTCAATGCATCCTTGTCCAATGTCATTTATCTTTCAATAAATTTATGAAATATCTAAGTAATATTATTCAGCGAATCAATAAAAGTAAAGAAGTATCTATGACGATTAACAATATTAAAATTTAAGAACCCAGGGGAGAAGCATAAGTAAATATGTAATCAAATAGAAATATTTTTGTAGAAATTAAAAACAAAACCTTAACAACTGGCTCGATGAGTAGCATAGGTCAGCTAAGCAAGCAGGTTCAATATCCTGAAGAAGCATTTCATCGAACAATTGTGAGTTTGACTTGGTAAAATTGAAGTTTAGAAAATCTTACAAGCAGACAAATATTATTATAAATGAAAAAGAAATAAAGAAATTAAATGCTTCTTGTATTTACTCGAAACACAATATATACATGAGCAACAATCCTATGAATAAGCCTTTAAATTTAGAGAAATAGAAAGAGGCAAACCTTCTCTAGCATTGGTATCATCATTGAGAAAGGTATTGGGGATTGAAGATGAACCCTGATCATGAAACCCATTGGTTATTCGCCGTCTCCAGGGTTTGGAGCTTGGTTTCCAGAGTTGGTATCAGATTCGAAGCCATCCAAAGCGGGACAAGAATCAGCTACGTGAAAGGTAGTGGCAGAAGACCAGGCTTGGAGATTGGAAGCCAAATCCCAACCGGAAGATCCACCGACGGTATGGTTGGTTGCGGAGACGCAACGGATCAAAATGGATGTGATGATTATCACTAAGATCGCCTTCACTGCCCATCCTGGTCTCATTTTGATCTAATAATTTCCTTCCAAATTATTTTCCCTCCTGCATGCATGCTCAACCATAATATATACACGCAAATTCAGATCGAGTTATATATATTCAACATTCAAGAGGCATATATATATATACACACACACGCAACTCAACTCACTCAACAATCACTTTTCAAGATATATATATATATATATATACACACACGTTGAATTGAAATATATCACCAACTAAAGGATTCTTTTTAACTATCAAAAATCAAAGGTAAAGTAAATATTACCAAAACAATAGCTGATTCTTGTCCCTGCTGAGAGAGAGAGAGAGAGAGAGATTATGCAAGCTACGATTGGTTGAAGAAGAAGAATGAGAGAGAGAGAGAGAGAGAGAGAGAGAAAGAGCAGTTAAAGAAAAATATATGGAGTGACTGATCGTCATCGATATATATATACGTGTGCGTCTGTGTGGGCATGAATGAGCAGTGCAATCAGTTTTTTCCCGCCTTTTGGAGTGAGAGAGAGAGAGAGAGAGAGAGAGAGAATTGTTACGTGGTTTGTTACACTTTGTGCAATTAGAAGAATTAGTTATAGCTGGCAGCAAGTACCCATTGTTTTTCAGGGCGCGTGTATATACTCTCTAGCTCCTCTTAAGATTTTTCTAGCTCCATACTATTTTATTTATTATTATTATTATTTTATGGGCTTACCAGTATGGTCCCCTACAAGGCTACTGATCAGTTCATCATATGAAGATGAGGTCAATTTTACCATAAAGAAGAAGGTCTGACACTCTGATCTTTACTTCATCAGATTTTACCGTTGAAATTGATTATAGGAAATTCTTACAATTTCAATTTTTTGACTGGGATAATTGATATATATTTTGTTAAAAACTTAAAATGATTATGAAACAACTTAAAATATCGTGCTTTCTATACCAATACAATCTCCAATCCCAATGATAAGCTTGATTTGTTTGCAAAAGGTAATTGAAGTTATTTTAATAGTTTGGAAGTAATCACAATTCTTGAATTGTGCTGAAATCGCTTGAAAACTGATGATGCCGAGAATTTCATCAGTGAGCTGCACGACACTTACGCGCTCGAACGTGAATTTGCACAACACAAAGGGGAAACCTTGCAGAGAGCACCGGTGTGGTGCCGGCCAAATACCCTCCGAATGTTAAGTCAGAAATATTCTCACAACTCTAGAGTGCTAGAGAGGGTAAAATATGCGTACCTTCTCTTGCGAGAGCATTGGGGCTTTTATAGTAGTAGAGAGTGTGGACCTCTCTTGCTTGGAGTGGAAGTCTTTTCCTTATAGGACTCTATGGAGTGTGTCGCAAGTATCACATACCAAGGGCCACCCTGCCTTCCTTATGGGCCTCGTACCCGCGGATATTTTATACTGGATTCTGTTCCGTAAACATGGCAGACAATGGGCCCGTCCTCTATTGGACTGCGGCACATAACCGTCAGGCCCACTCCCAGCCCAAATTTATCCTCTTCAGTTGCCCCCTTCACCCTATGGGTCCGTCATACTTTAGAGGGAAACATGGGGTGACGGTAAACAATAGCGTGGGTGACGGTTAAGAAATCTGTGGGCCGTCGATTTAAATTTGTTGAAGTTGACGGTTAGGTACACCGTCATCATTTAATGCAGAGCACAGGACCGGGAGAGCATTAATGGCATGACACGCGTCGTCCCCCTATTGGCATTTTTATAGGATCGAAGTGTCGCTTCGTCTTCCGTGCACCCCTCCTATAAATACTGCCCCCTTCTCCTTTCATTCCTTTCCTTTTACGAAGAATTGCATTGTCAGAGCGAGACCGTCTAGTTTGTCAGAGAGCAGCCCGTTCACATATTGCAACCGTCATATACATTTCATCCGTCTGCTTTTTGTTGGTAAGTTGTTTCTATCCGTCTTACATTTCATTTCACATTTTAAAATTTAAGAAACAAGATCAATTCCCTTTCTTTTCCGTCATACTTTCAAACATCCGTCATAGTCTTAGGCTTTGTCGTTACCTGTAGGAAATGTCTAGTGCGTCGAGTAACCAATCTGTCGTTCGCGACGGAGTGGATTACGAAGAGGTGTATCCGTCAGGTCACAAAGATCGAGACGATCTGAGTGAGGATAGGAGTCCGTCTGCATCTTCCCCGTCCTCAACAAATGAGGATATGGAGATTGTAGAAGTAGTTGAAGAGCAAGTAGAAGGAGTTAGATCCGTCGTGGGAGCGGACGGGCTTAAGCAGTTTGTGATGCTACCAGAGTGGATGGTGAACGCCTTCACTTCAACAATCAAGGAGCCACGTTTTAACACCATTAGGGATAATTACCAAATCCCTGACCATATTCCACTCCGTCTGCCTTACAAGTCAGAAAAATGCTACTACCAAGGGGTGGACGGTGTAGGGATATACGAGCAGGTGCTCAAGGCTGGCCTTAGGTTTCCATTGAGTTCCCTCCACCGTGAACTCTTACAGTATTTGGGTTTATCCGTCAGCCAGATTTCCCCCAACGCCTGGAGAGTTTTTATTGCGATGGAGGTATTGTACGGAGCCATGTCTGGCGGTAGACGTAGGCTGACGGTGAGGGAGTTCCTACACTGCTATCGTCCGGACGAGATAGATAAGTTGAGGGGGATGTATAGCTTCGTCCCCAGGAGCTCCGTCCTGAAAGTCATTTTTGAAACACCTGACTCAAACAGAGATTGGAAGAGCCGTTACTTTTTCATAGAGGGAGACGGTTGGATGTGCCGTCCAGGGGAGACGGATTACCTGCCCGTTGATACAACCTGGGGTATTTTAAATGAGTCCGGTATACCTTGTCAAATGAAAGCATTTTAGTTTCATTCTATTTGTTTGATTCTTATAAGTATCTAACGTCCGTCTACTCTTTCTTTTTCAGTCCGTCAGCGCCCTCAGATAGAACTTGAAGAGTTCAGTTTTTTGGAAATTTTTTTTAAGAAGTCCACGCCAGAGGAGAGGACTTGGGCCAAGCTCGTCACCCTAGACACCATTCATTGGTATTATGATGGGCCCGAACCCTCTGCTGCAGCAAGGAAGTACGATAGCAAAGTCTGTTAGCGTAAGCTTCTGACCGAGTACTACAATTTTGTCCGTCTACCTTGTTCTTTTTCAATTCACTCCGTCTAATTTCGCAGAAATGGATGATGCCAAGAGGAGGGCATTGATCAGAGCCAACGCAGCCAAAAGAAAAGACTCCGTCGAGGCGGACCCTATGGGGACGGGGTCAAGTCAACAACATAAGAGAAAGCTGCCGCCCAAAGGAGACCGTCCTCCAAAGAAGCCCAAGGTTCCTTTGGAGCCCGTCCTGGGTCTCATGGCCGGGGGTACCAAGTCCACAACTCCAGTGAAGCACGGGGCAGGAAAAGGCTTTATGAAAGGTCCGTCCACCCAGCAGGAGAAGGCGCCTGTCTTACTCCGTGAAGATCCAAAGTACGCATTGGAGAAGCTAACGTCCGTCATCTCTTCGGATGATTATGAGGATCTTGGCAACCACTCTACGGAAGCCATGGGTGAGATGGGCTTATTCAACATTGCTCAGGTTTTTCCTCCGTCTACTTTCTCTCTATTTTTCTTTTTGGCCTTAGCAATTGTCTAACTCTTTTCAATCTTCAGGCTATGCTCATGATGAAGGGGCTCATAGGACGGTGCCTGAGTCATGAGACCATTCTTGGCCGTCTGAGAGAGAAGGCTAAGGCGACGGACGACGAGCTGACAGAACTGAGGGCTTGGAGGGTCGTCCAGGAGAAGAAGTTAAAAATGGCTGAAGAGGCGAGGGATGATTATTTCAAGAGGACGGAGGAGCTGTCCAAGATTCTGGAGGCTAAAGAGCAGGAGGTCCGTCAGGCAAAAGTGGATGCCGTTCGTGAGTATCGCGACTCCGACGACCTTCTACTCGAGCTAGGATCGTCCTATAATGACGGCTTTGACGATGCTCTTCGTCAGGTGAAGAGTTTGTATCCAGATCTTGACCTTTCCTCCGTCAACATCAGTGTTCCTGAACAAACATCCGTCCAGCCTGCAAGATCCGACGATACCGACCAGCTCTTTGGTGACGAGGCTCAGGTCGACGGTGCGCAAGTGGAAAAGGCCATTGCTGACGATCCGTTTGCTGTGGAAGTCCGTCAGGAGGGAGGCGATGTACCCGCGAGTTGAAGCAATTTATGTTTTATCTTCATTTACTTTTCTTTCTTTTTTTCTTTTTCTTTTTTTTTTTTTTTAACATTTACTTGTAAGAATATTTTGTGAACAATTTTCATCCGTCATGGATGTCTTGTAGACAATTCATATTTGGTTTTTATAACATGCTTTATTTTGTTTTTATATGGTTGTTTATGTTGTGAACTTGGTAGGCAATCCCAATATAGGGAGTCCATCCACTTAATACACCGGATTTTATCCGTCCATATTTAAATTTATTTTTATTCGTCAGTTAAGGACTTTGGGTTTTCGTCCTTTTGGGACGATCCGTCTACTTCGTGGACTTTAAAGTTTCATCCTCTTGGGATGGTCCGTCCACCTTGTGGACTATAAAGTTTCATCCTCTTGGGATGGTCCGTCCACCTTGTGGACTTTAAATTTTCATCCTCTTAGGATTGCCCGTCCACCTTATGGACTTTAAATTTTCATCCTCTTGGGATGGTCCGTCCACCTTGTGGATTTTAAATTTTCATCCTCTTGGGCTGGTCCGTCCAGCTTGTGGACTTTAACTTTTCATCCTCTTGGGATGGTCCGTCCACCTTGTGGACTTTAACTTTTCATCCTCTTGGGATGACCCGTCCAGCTTGTGGACTTTAACTTTTCATCCTCTCAAGATGGTCTGTCCACCTTGTGGACTTTAAATTTTCATCCTCTTGGGATTGTCTGTCCAGCTTGTGGACTTTAACTTTTCATCCTCTTGGGATGATCCGTCCACCTTGTGGACTTTAACTTTTCATCCTCTTGGGATGACCCGTCCAGCTTGTGGACTTTAACTTTTCATCCTCTTGGGATGGTCCGTCCACCTTGTGTGGATTTTGATTTATGTAGAAAAAACACAGTTGAGTCTGAATATTCCTCTTATTAAAAGAAAATAATGCGGAAGAGAAGGTACCTGCCCCCTTGGGCTTAAAAACGGTACTTTTTTAAAAAATGTTCGAAGTAACTAAGATAGCGAGACTAAACAAAAAATTGTCTGAGGTAAGAATTAATAAAAACATAGTAGAACATAGTAATAAAACTGGAGATTGGGACAGCGTCGATGATCTTCACATTGTCCCTACTGGTAGTACCTCCGTAGGTGCTCTATGTTCCAGGGGTGTTGAAGCTTCTGTCCGTCCATGGTTTCAAGGTGGTAGGTCCCTTTCCTTTGCCAAGACGAGATCCTGTATGGTCCTTCCTAGTTGGGGCCAAGCTTTCCTTGTGTTGGATCTCTGGCAGCTCCTATCACCTTCCGTAGCACAAGATCTCCGATCTGAAAGTCTCTGTGTTTGACATTGGAGTTATAGTGTTTCGCCATGAGGTTCTGGTATCTAGCCAACCTTTGCTCTGCTGTAGCCCGAAGCTCGTCCATCAGATCCATCTGGAGTCACAGGGCCTCTTCGTTCAGATCTTTGTCGTAGTTTTCAACCCGATAACTCGTAAGTCCGACTTCTGCTGGAATGACGGCCTCACTCCCGTATGCCAGTCTAAACGGTGTTTCCCCAGTGGGTGTTCTTGCTGTAGTACGATATGCCCATAGGACACTTGGTAGTTCGTCAGGCCAGATGCTCTTAGCCCCCTCGAGCCGGGTCTTGATTATCTTCAGCAAGGACCGGTTCGTGACTTCTACTTGCCCATTGGCCTGAGGGTGTGCGGGCGATGAGTAGTGATTTCTGATTCCTAGTTTTGAACAGAAGCTCCTGAACGCTCCGTTATCGAATTGCTTCCCGTTATCAGAGACGAGCACCCTAGGTATCCCGTACCTGCATATGATACTTCTCCAAACGAAGCTCCGGATGTTCCTCTCCGTGATAGTGGCCAGGGCTTCTGCCTCTACCCATTTGGTGAAGTAGTCGATGCCAACCACCAGAAATCTTAGCTGTCTTGCTGCTGTTGGGAAGGGGCCCATGATATCTAGTCCCCATTGGGCGAACGGCCAGGGTGCCGTCATAGGCGTCAGCTCCTCGGTTGGTTGCCTGATCAAGTTACTGAACCTCTGACATTTGTCGCAGGTCTTGACATATGCTTATGCGTCCTTTTGCATCGTTGGCCAGTAGTATCCGGCTCAGATTAATTTGTGCACTAAGGATCGCGCCCCCGAGTGGTTTCCGCAAATGCCCTCATGAACCTCCCTCATCATGTAGTCTGCTTCCTCGCCGTTTAAGCATCTTAGGTACGGTCTGGAGAACCCTCTTTTGTATAAGATACCTTTGACCAGCACAAACCGTGAAGCCTGCACTTTTAATCTTCTCGCCTCGTCTTTTCCATCTGGCAGGGTGCCTGATTTTAGATACGCTATCAAAGGCGTAGTCCAATTGTTCTCTGGGCAGACGTTGTGTATACTCCCTCCGTCATCAATTAACGAGGAGTTCTGTACGAATGCTAATGCCTGTTCGGGGACAGCCATGACTTCTGCCGAGGCTGCTTTTGCAAGACGGTCGGCGCATTCGTTTTCTTCCCTTGGGATTTGGACGAACCTTACTTCGAGGTCGCCGATTCGATTGTTCACCTTTTCCAGGTATTTCCTCATCCTCTCACTTTTGCACTCGTAACTACCGTCGATCTGTCGTATTACCACCTGTGAATCGCAGTGTACTACTATATTTTTGGCGCCTGCTGCTTTAACTAGGTCTAGACCCGCTATCAGCGCTTCATATTCAGCTTCGTTGTTAGTGGTCGGGAAGTCGAATCGGATCATGCACTCGATTTTATCCCCTTCTGGGGTTTTGATGACAACACCTGCTCCTCCTGCCTTTTTGTTTGTTGATCCATCCGTGTGGATGCTCCACTGCGCGGCTTCTTTTGTCTTCCTATCCTCCGACTGTGCGAACTCTGCGATGAAGTCAGCCACAGCTTGGCCTTTGATTGCAGTCCGTGGGCGGTATTGTATGTCAAACTCGCTCATCTCAATCGCCCATAATGCCATCCGTCCAGCCGCGTCAGGGCTCCCTAAGGCTGTTTTCAAGGGCTGATCCGTCAGGACTACAATAGTATGGGCTTGAAAATATGGCTTTAGCTTTCTTGCCGTAGTTACCAATGCAAATGCCAACTTCTCTATTTGCGGATACCTCTCTTCTGCTCCTCGGAACGCCCGACTTATGAAATAGACTGGTCTTTGAGAACCGTCTTCCTCTCTTACCAATGCCGCACTGATTGCCGCTTGTGAAACAGCTAGGTAGAGGTAGAGCTCCTCTCCTGGTTTTGAGGGGCTGAGTAATGGTGGGGATGTGAGGTATTTTTTTAATTCTTCAAACGCCCTCTGGCATTCATCCGTCCATTCGAACGATTTTCTCAACATCTTGAAGAATGGTAGACACTTGTCCGTCGCTTTCGAGACAAACCTGTTCAGTGCGGCAATTTTGCTGTTAAGTCTTTACACGTCTTTGATCGTTTTTGGCGGTTCTAATTCCATAATGGCTCGAATCTTTTCTGGATTAACCTCTATCCCTCTGTAAGATACCATAAACCCCAAGAACTTTCCTGTCGTTACCCCAAACACGCACTTAGTTGGATTAAGCTTCATATTATATGAACGGAGAGTGTCAAAGGTCTCCTGAAGGTCCTTCAGGTGGTCATCTTCGAGTAGGCTCTTTACAAGCATGTCGTCGACATAGACTTGCACATTTCTGCCGATCTGGTGTGCGAACATTTTGTTCATCAGTCTTTGGTATGTTGCGCCTGCATTCTTGAGCCCAAACGGCATCACTCTGTAACAAAAGAGCCCTTGGCTAGTGATGAAAGAGGTCTTTTCCTGGTCAGCTTCGTCCATTTTAATTTGATTATAGCCCGAGAAGGCATCCATGAAGCTCAGGAGCTGATGTCTGGCAGTGGAGTCAACCAGGGTATCTATCCAAGGCAGCGAGTAACTGTCCTTTGGGCAAGCTTTGTTGAGGTCCGTGAAGTCGACGCACATCCGCCATTTGCCGTTTGCCTTTTTGACCATCACCACATTTGCTAGCCAGTCAGGGTAGTAGACTTCCCGGATAAAGTTTGCCTCCAGCAGCTTCTTCACTTCTTCCGCTATTGCCTTGTCTCGATCTTGTGCGAATACTCATTTTTTCTGTCTGATTGGGGAAAATGACGGATTTACATTCAGCCTGTGAGTTATGACCGAGCTTTCGATTCCTGGCATGTCTTCATGGCTCCAGGCGAACACATCCTGATTCATTCGGAGGAATGATATGAGGGCTTGACGGACCGTCCGGCTAGCAAGTGTCCCTACTCTGGCGGTCCATTCAGGTCTTGATTCGTCGAGGATTATTTCCTCTATTTCCTCCACCGACTCTGTTGTCGTTCGTGTGTCCTCTATGCACATGGTTTGCTATTGGTCCTCCATCTTCAGCATGGCAACGTAGCACTCGCGGGCGGCTGACTGGCTCCCTCGCAATTCACCAACCCCGTGTTTCGTAGGGAATTTGATCATTAGGTGGTAGGTCGATGTTGCCGCCTTCCACGCATTGAGTGTTGGTCGTCCGATGATAACGTTGTACGTAGATGAGCAGTCGACTACTACAAACGCCACATCTTGTGTGATCTGTTGGGGATAATCCCCCACAGTCACCGGTAGTGTGACCATACCTACTGGAAACACTCTTGCTCCTCCGAAGCCAACCAACGGGGTGTTTGTTGGCGTCAACCGTTCCCGGCCAATTTTCATTTGTTGGAATGCGGGTAAATAGAGAATGTCCGCTGAGCTACCGTTGTCCACCAACACTCTGTGCATGTTATACTCTCCTACCCGCAGGGTGACCACTAACGCGTCGTCATGTGGGTGGTGAAGGCGTCGTGCATCCTCCTCAGTGAATTCGATAGTTGGGCTATCTTTCCGTGCTATTTTTTGTGCTGAACTTGTTAGCTGGACGTTGTTGATCATCCGGAGGTAGGTCTTTCGGGCTTTTTTGGACGACCCGGTGGTTGATGTTCCACCCACGATCATTCTGATGTCTCCGATTGGGGGCCTGGGACGCTCGTTTTCCCTTCGGGGCTGCTGTTCTTGTGCTGGTTGATCCGTCCTCTCCTTTCTGACGTACTTTTGTAGTTTCCCCTGTCTAATGAGGGCTTCTATCTGTTGTTTTAAGTCATAGCAGTCTGCTGTGTCGTGACCGTGATCGCGGTGGAATCGGTAATATTTTTCCCTTGATCTCTTACTGGGATCTCCTTTCAGTTTCCCAGGAAAGATTAAAGCCTCTTCATCCTTGATTTGCATAAGGACTTGATCTATCGGGGCCGTCAGCGGGGTGAAGCTCGTGAACCTCCCCCCGGGTGGCTTAGAACGTCGCTCAACCCTTCGATCATCTACTCGTGGCCTCTTTGATCCTTGATCTCTTCGTCCTTCTTCCTGCCTCTCCCTCTTCCTCGGTTTATCATCTCGAGCTTGCAACGCGTCTTCCGCGTTCATGTATTTGGTTGCCCTGTAGAGTACTTCTGACATGGTATTGGGGTCGTTCTTGTATAGGGAGAACAGGAACTTGCCCTTCCGTAACCCGTTTGTGAAGGCTGCCACCAGTATCTTGTCATCAGCTTCGTCTATTGAGAGTGCTTCCTTGTTAAAGCGCGTTATGTAGGCCCTTAGTGTCTCGTCTTCTCGTTGCTTGATACTCATTAAACAGGCTGTGGACTTCTTGTACCGGTGTCCTCCAATGAAGTGCGTCGTGAATAGGGCGCTCAGCTCCTTGAAGGTGCCGATGGAATTCGGAGTCAGTCGACTGAACCAAACTCTGGCGGAGCCTTTGAGTGTTGTTGGGAAGGCCCTGCACATGATCTTGTTCGCTATCCCCTGGAGGTGCATAAAGGTCTTGAAGGTTTCTAGATGGTCCAGAGGGTCCTTCACGCCGTCATAGCTTTCTATATGCGGCATGCGGAATTTATGGGGCAGGGGAAAGGAGTTCACTGCAGCAGTGAAAGGCGAGTCGGTGCGGTTGACTAGATCGTCGAGGTCACTGGAAACTCGTCCCTTGAGTGCGTTCATCATAACCTCCATTTGTTCCCTCATCACCTGCATCTCCGCGGCAATATGTGGTGGAGTCGCATCTGTGAGGGATGGCATGCTAAAGTTTTGTCTCTCCGGTCTGCTTGGGACATGACTGCCTTCGGGTTTTTCCTGATTTTTCTTTGCAGCGCTGGTCCCTTCTTGATCCCCTTGATGGTTATTCTATTCTGCATCCTTCTGGCGTAGCTGTTCCTCTAAGTCGTTGTTTTGTTTGGTGAGACGTTCCACTGCAGCCGCGAGTGTTCGAACTTGTCTTTCGAGGGCGGTCGTGGGGGGTTCGTCTCCCTGAACGTCGTTAGTCGTTGCCATTGAGCGAGTGAGTACCATGCAACCCTTGAGTCCGGGAAAAGTTTGTATGACTTTTTAACTTTCGGATCTTTCCCACAGACGGCGCCAACTGATGATGCCGAGAATTTCACCAGTGAGCTGCACGACACTTACGCGCTCGAACGTGAATCTGCACAACACAAAGGGGAAACCTTGCAGAGAGCACCGGTGTGGTGCCGGCCAAATACCCTCCGAAGGTTAAGTCAGAAATATTCTCACAACTCTAGAGTGCTAGAGAGGGTAAATTATGCGTACCTTTACTTGCGAGAGCATTGGGGCTTTTATAGTAGTAGAGAGTGTGGATCTCTCTTGCTTGGAGTAGAAGTCTTTTCCTTATAGGACTCTAAGGAGTGTGTCGCAAGTATCACATACCAAGGGCCTCCTTGCCTTCCTTATGGGCCTCGGACCCGCGAATATTTCACACTGGATTCTGTTCCATAAACGTGGCAGACAATGGGCCCGTCCTCTATTGGACCGCGGCACATAACCGTCAGGCCCACTCCAAGCCCAAATTTATCCTCTTCAAAAACGATATTGAAAATGACATTTACTTACTGTTTTGACCATAAATTTTGATCCACAACAAATTTTTGAGTGCAATTTGTTTCATTGAAAATCAAACATCCTGATCTTCAATTTGAACATAAGTTTTGTCTGATTTAGATTTATATTAAATTATTACTGTTTAAATTTGGGCTAACAGAGTAGTCGAAATTAGGATTTTTTAGGGAGCATGTGTACGCATGAATCAAGTATGTGTACGCATGAAAACGATACTAAAAATGATATTTACTCACTGTTTTGACCATAAATTTTGACTCAACAAATTTTTGAGTGCAATTTATTTCATTGGAAATCAAACATCCTCATCTTCAATTTGAACATAAGTTTTGTCTAATTTAGATTTATATTAAGTTATAACTGTTTAAAGTTGGGCTAATAGAGTAGTCGAAATTAGGGTTTTTTAACGAGCATGCGTACCCATAAATCAAGTATGTGTACGTATGCCCGAGCATGCGTATGCTTACTCATTTCCAAAACCTTAGAACATCAATTTTTAGGGGACGTCTAGCATGGGTTGGTCGATGGTGAAGTTCTCCTTCCATATGTATCCCAACCCTCAACCACAACCTCAACCTCAATGCGATTCTCTTCGGATGGATTTGATATATTCACTTTCCCATAAATTAACCATACAGTGTCATAATTACTATTTGGCCACCGCGTGTACGTTGTGTATTCTAATGACTACAACCAATACCAACGACAACAACAAGCTTCTTCCTATGACCCATCTCAAATTCAACCAACCTACGATCACTTATCCCAATCCTACTATTCCTATACTCACCAATATGACCAAAACTAGCAATATTACCAATCCCATGATTACAACAACACCACCACCACCAATTCATATGCCCAACAGTCCCAATCAGCAGAACCCACCAGTTCCATTCACCCTCCAGGGGTCCCACCAGATCAGACACCCCATTTGCAGAGCCAGCAGAATGAGTATTACCCACCACAATCACAATCACAAGGGTCTTTGGAGAATCAGCAGCAGCTGAATCCGGCCGCCGCCACAGCTGCCATCGCCGCTCTATCACAGTTCACCGGGCACCCTCCGGTAATGGGTTTTCTTTATTACTACAGCTCTGTCTATTTAGTAGATGTTTTATGTGCATTTTTAGCTACTTGTATTGTATATCTACTTTGGTAAAGTTTGTTTCTTTTTTTTTTATGGTGAATTTTTTTTTTTTTTTTTTTTGAGAATTTGGGATTGTTTGGTTTACATTGTTTGCACGTGATGAGGAAAGTGGTAAACCAATAATTGAATACTTGTTTTGTTTTAAACCATGTGGAATTTGTAGGTGGCAACTTGTGGAGTATTTGGTCTCATTTGGTTTTTGTAGAAATTTGTATGAATTGCAAATGTTATTGGTAAAAGTCTTAGAATTGATAATGAAAGTCAATCATCTAAGTATTTACAGACAATTCGAATGGAATAAAACAAAATATGAACTCTATATTAGGCTTATGTATTCGCAATCTGTAAATTGGAGTTCTTAAAATTGCTGAAGCTTTCTTACCAAAGCAAATGTCTTTTCAAGCCTTTTGAGAATAAATCTTATATGAAGAGGATATTTCCAAATTCCTTAGGGTAATATGATTTTAGTGTCTCTTTACAGGACTTAAATGTCCATTGCTTTTGATTCTTGGTAGTGGACCTAGTGGTGCAGGAGTGCAATAGCAACTTCTTACAGTGTGGTTTGATGTCTGCTACATTCTAAAATTTTAGTGCTGGGAATCAGAGTCAGTGTAGCATAGCATATTCTACCAATATCTTATAATACCTATGTTAGCATAATTCTCCCGATATATATTTATGTGGCTGTTTTATTGTGTGTGTGCAAATGGAAACCAAGGAGCATTCAAGGGAAATTGTGAACATCTAAATGAGACAAAGATATTGACAAGATATGAACTTATCAAAAAAAATAAAATTAACAAGATTTATTAGGCTATAGAATTTGAGGGCATCTAAATAACAGACAAAATATTGACAAGGTATGTGCAGGAAAAATGTGAGATTTAGATAAATAGATTTACAAATAAGGCCCAGGGGAGGGATTGAGGTGTCATCAGACATCTTTTTCTGAATACTTTAAGAAGCCTTATTTGCTGATATATGTATCTAAATTCTAAAGTAACTAAATCTAACAGAGAATATAGATAACCCTATCTCCAAGGGCCTTGGGATTATGAATTTTTCCTGACCAATGACAAAGTCACAAAGCTGCCATGCTTCTACTACCGAGCTTAAATATACGATCCAAAAATACCCTGCCTCATTTATTCTCTGCTTCATTTGTTTCCCAAAGAAGATGGCATAAGCCATTAATTGACCCCTGGAGGTTTTGAAACAAACACTGGTCAAAGGTAAAGCTTAATTCTCAATGAGAGGAGCATCTCTTTTCTGACTTTAGTGGTGGTACAAGGCTGAAAGTACAAACAATAGGGGTGTTCACAAATTGGCCGAAACTGATAAAACTGGCCGTTACTGAGCCAAACCGTTTCCACACTGCATTGGCACATGCAACACAAACCAACTAAAGTGAAACCTAGTTTGATGAGATTATCACATGTTTGAATCTTTCCTCAAGCTGCTTTCCAAACAAATAAATGAAACCCTTTTTGGGAACACTAAATACTCTTCCAAGGAAAAGAAATATTCGGAGTACCTTGGATAGCCACATAATAAGACCAAACAGTAAAGCCTCTATTCGCTCTCAATCTCCATCACATCTGATCACACCCCTCTGACCTAGGAATATTGCAGTATCGAATAGCTAGAAAAGAAGAGATTGACTCCAATTCCCAATCATGAAAATCTATTCCTACCTTCCCCATCTGACAGGCAATCCATAAATCATATGCAACTTCACTATGGTGCTGCATAAGCTTTCTCACCCTATCTCATTGTTGGGAATTCTGATGAACTATCCATCCATACTAGCTCCTCCAAGCTTTTCAAGAGCCAAATTACACTTCTTCTACAAAAATTGAGCCCAGGAAGGAAGTCTCTGCCTCTTTGGAAAATCTCTATGGTGAATTTGTTGCCTCCTTCTGCTACCACATCCTCATAGGATTTGAATTCAATATTGAGACATCTTGAAACCACAAACAGTTTCACCTAATTTTGAGCAAGTAGAAAGCTTATTTTTTAA
The DNA here is from genome assembly GCA_019022515.1 of Quercus aquifolioides. Taxonomy (NCBI): domain Eukaryota; kingdom Viridiplantae; phylum Streptophyta; class Magnoliopsida; order Fagales; family Fagaceae; genus Quercus; species Quercus aquifolioides. The sequence continues at coordinate 38,203,933 of CM032333.1, forward strand.
CAAAACTCATTAAAACAAGAAAGGCTAGGTAAATAAATGAATCTGAGAGACTACTGCCTCTCCACCAGGGGATCTCCAAATTGTGCTGTTCCTGATAGTGAGTGAGATTTGGTGGAGTGTCTGGTGTTTTCCTGATCATTTCTTGGTTTAAGAACATGAAATTGTTTAATTGGTTCATTGATGAACAAGTTAGCTAGAGTGCTGAATCAGTTTATGATTATCAACTTCTCTGTTTGCTTTGGCTTTATGGGTTTTCTAGTTCCTTTCTTCCTCTCTCTCTCTCACTCTCTCTCTCTCACATACACACACACTCACACACTAAATCCAATTATTAGCCTGTTGGGGAGAATGTTGTGACTAATTGTATGCTTAAATTAAATTTTGAGGGGATTCTGAATGTATCAAAGCATGTTTTACATTATTTATGAGTATTTTTACATAGTTGACCCTAATTAAACTTTTAAAGATTTCATAAAGAGAATTTGAGGGTATTATGGTCCGTCCAAAAAATTGAGTCCAAAGCAGTAATCCTCTTAACAAATAGTTTAGATGTTTTAGGATTTTTTATATGCTTTACAATATAAATTTATATAATTTATACACACTTGAGACCCTTTAAGATGTATGCTACGAAGCATAGACACATTGACGCAAGATAGCCAGAACAAAATAAAACAATGTTAAAATAAAGGGATATGAACTAGGAGTCAGCATCTAGGCCTGGCTTGGAGTTAGCACCAATTAGGAAAATTACTAGGAGTGAGCACCTATGGTGGAATTGGAGTCAATACCTGACCAAAGAGACCAAAAGGCCAAATTTTTTTTTTTCATTTATCAATATATCAACTATCTCCACAAGGAGTACAATAGATTGCTTATAAGGATTGCTAAACCCTAGTTCTAATTGGTGTAGGAAACCCTAATTGCCTTATTACAAAAATAACCTTGCTTCTAAATTAAAATACTAATAGCCTAATAAGCTACTAGGACTTAGAACATAGAAATACAATTGACTTGCAAATATAAATAATATTGAATAAAAATTTTCTTGCGTCTCTCGCCTCATTCTCCTTTAGTTGGAGAAAACTCGACCTCAAGTTTTAAAGCATTGAAGGATTAGGATGCTGACAAGGAACACTTGCTTCAAGTCCGGAGTCACCTTGGGGAGCATAAAGAAAAGAGAAACCATGAATTCCATCACATCAAACTCATTTGGAATCACAAAATCAATGTGTGGAATCAACATAATCTCATCTTGAACCTTATGAACCACAGGAAGCATTGTGGTTTTAACCTCTTCAACTTCACTAAGATTTAGATCTTCAAGCACTATGGAGGATTGATTAGAAGCACATTCAAGCTCATACCAAAACTGACGCAGGACAACCAGAATAAAATAGAACAATAGTAAAATAATATGACCTAAAAGTCAGTATCTAGGCCTGGTTTGGAGTTAGCACCAAGCAGGAAAAGCACTAGGAGTCAGCACCTAGGGTGGAACTGGAGTCAGCACTAGACCAAAGAGACCAAAGGCCATTTTTTTTTTTTTCATTTATTAAAATATCAATTATCTCCACAAGGAGTACAATAGGTTGGTTATAAAGGATTGCTAAACCCTAGTTCTAATTGGCGTAAGAAACCCTAAGTACCTTATTACAAAAATAACCTTGTTTCCAAGTTAAAATACTAATATCTTAATAAACTACTAGGACCTAAACATAGAAATACAATTGACTTGCAAACATAAATAACACTAAATAAAAATCTTATCTTCTCACGTCTCCTGCATCACACACACCTAGCAGGACATGGGACACAACAACACAAAAATTATTGAAAAACTAGGGCACAACACAGCGGAGACACGACAATTAATTAATATATATTTTATGGTTATTTTATACATTTCTAGACAGATTTCATATTTATCTTAGGTTTTTTTTAAATAAGTAGGACCAAAAATGTAGAAGTAATAAAAAATAGCAAAGAAATAGATTCATACTCATAAAGTAATATATTTGTGGGCCCTGGGGCCAATGGTGTTTAATAATAAAGCTGACAAGAGGATATTATAAGAGATTACTTTGGTCAAACCATGAAACAGATAAGAGAGTTGACCATAGTCCAAAGATTTTAGATTGTTAAATTGTCAATTGTCCCAAAAGCTTAATCTATTGGATATGGTAAATTTGATCATTTAACTACACAATTCTAACATAGACCAAAGCATAGCATTAGAGAAACGAAGAAGATAGTAAATTAGTATCCAGAGTACCAGCCAACAGAGATGAAACCTTATCTGATGAGTGATCAAATGTTATATTCTAAGCGCTTATAAAGATGATCTGATAGCTGACCTGTCGATCAATTAAGAGAGGGCCGATCAAGAGAGTTTGAGAGAGAATGAGAGCAGATTTTTGTGTCAACTATTGAGCCTTGAGAGTCTACATGCCTATCTGATTTCAGAGGTGACAAAAATTGAATTTTTTTTCCCATCATTGTGTTGTGATTGTGTCTACGACAACACACCATAGACATGCATGCAAGTGTGTCTTTAGCATATCTGTCTGACACGGACACACTATGGATTTAGTCATGTTTATGCTTGTTAGAATATTTGTATCATCCAGTTTTAGTGAAACCTATTTGATTGGGTCTTTGAGCCAAATCACCAAAAAGTGTTAGTGGGTAGCTTGTTGCCATGGTGTAAAGAATATAGCTATTGAACAAAGCTTGGTTCCTCCAATGTACAAGCGTGTTATGCTAACCTAAAATAGCTGAGTTTACAACTATATTCTGGCCCTGTCTTATATTATGGTCTGAAAGGGGGGTAATGCGAAGTTTTATTATGCAAAGTGGGCACCCCCTTTGGAGCCTCTTGCTATTCTGATGAAGCTTCACTTGCAATGGGTCTCATCTAAGCTCAGTCAAGTTTATCTAAAGCAGGACACCTTAGAGCTCAAAATTTTTATAGGTTGTGATTACCCTTGAGCTCTATTGTCCTGCTGATTGGCTTGGCTTGGCTCAGTTTTTCTGCCAGATTTAAAATGTTGGTTTCTTTCTTGGTTGCTATTATGTTGATGGTGATGACTCTACAATTGTTTAACATGGTTTTGACATTTTTCATTCTGTTAGAGTGAATATATTGCTGTGCTGCCTCTGGCTCTTATGGGAATATCATTGGGACGACAGGCTGATAGCCGATAGGTATTAAATTCTCAGCTTTGACATTAAAAACTTCCAAATCATATAGTTATGAAACTTGGCCACAAAACCCTAGAGTGACCAGATAAAGACAATTGGGTCCATCAATTAGCTTACTAAGCAATTATGGCTATAGCTTTCAGTGCCATATTATTGAAGCATATTGGCGGGTCTTTGCTGGTTGCTTTAGAGCTCGTGTGGACAAGTCATCCTTTGCTGATGTCCTTTTCTAATCAAGTGATCTTTCTTTCCCATATTCATGTGTTGTCTTTTTGTTGACTCGCATTGTTGGGTTTGATTGTTATCATTTGATTTAGTTTGTGGCTCATAACTGAAATTTAATTGGGCCACTTTTGTGCTTGTTCCTCAGCTTAACTGTCTGGTATTCTCAACTGAATTACATGTTGCATCTTACAGTTAAGCAAGGGAGGGATAGTTTCATCTTAATGGTCCCAGTGTCTGATATGATTCTTTACTGCAGTTCTGTTTTGAACCAGGTGTTCCGTTATCTGTTTGGGACTTGATTACCCTGTTTTCAGGGCCCTTGATAAGGATTACCAAGAATTTTTTTAGATCAACTTGCATCTGGGTGATGCTAAAAATGTTGATCTCAATGGATGAAATAATTGTCTGGTGAAGAGTTTCTGGTGGGTCTTTTATTCATTAAAATTCTAGTTTTTGAAGAAACAAACCGTACAACAAGGACCTTGTATCAAGTGTAAGATTGAATATCTTTTTGTCAATAAATGCCCTTTCCCTCAATCCTATCTAAAAATTCAAAAGAAATAAGGTTTCTTTTGTGTGTGAGAGAGAGAGTTAAATATAGATGAATGCTTCTATATATACATCTAGTGTTTGTGTCTATGTGTGTGTATAGTTCCATATTTCTCCTTTTAACTCAACAAGGATGTCATGTCAAACAAAGGGATCTATGGTAGGTAAGGACTAAATGGGCATTTAAAAAAGCCAGTGTTTGCAAACACAAAATAAGAATTATTTTATTTTATTTTTTATATCTGTTTTTAGCTGTGGCTTGAAAGGCAGTTCTAGGTGCTTAGTTTCCTGGAAATTAGAGCTTAAGGTCTCTTAGAGGATGGCGATCCTGGTTATTTTTCATATTAGATATTTTGCTTATCAGACTTTATCTGCATGTACATGTTTCTGTAATTGTCATTGCATTGCTAAATACTTACAGGAGTGAACTTAAAGATACTGCCTTAAAAAGCTTCATGGCTGCTTTGCATGAATGCCCGCATGTTTCTCATTATTTTGAAAAGATTTTTTTGTAAATTATTTTATTATTTTTATTTCTCAAGAACAATGCCAACTGTCATTACCTGGTTGAACCAATTCTCAGTTTTCCAGGTCAGTGCTTGCTCAAGGTTGTTGCTCGTTGCAACAAACTTCATTTTAGTTTAGTCATAATATATTCTTATTTGTGCTCTAGTGAACTTGAGTGCGTGAAGTTTGCAGCATCTTTACCAATTTATATATCATGAATTCACATTTTTGGTCTGCTTTAGCAGGTTATTTACTTTTCTGACGTCTCACACAATCACACGTCAAGTCACTTATTGAAAATTTCAGTCTGGTTGTTTGTAACCCATTTTGTGTTTTGACATTTTATTGTCACTCCTATTATGTATAGAAGCTACATGTAATGTACTTTTTGTTGTCTTGCTTTCTTGATGCTTAATTTGCTATTTTTGCAGATTTATCTTTAAACTTTTTTTTAATAAGCTTGTCAGTTGGTTTTCTCTCTGATCATAAAAGAATCTAGCAAATACATTATTACATAGTCCACTTGATCCTCAAATACTATTCTGCAGATTGGGCAATCTCCATATAGAGGTGGAGGTAGAAGGGGTGGTAGGCGCTTCAGAGGGGGTGGCCGGGGCCATTTTCATGGGAGGGGACATGGCCAGGGTGGTGGCAAGCACCATCCACCACATGGTGCAGCAATAACTACAGCTACTGCATCTGCGCCAGTTGAAGGTGGAGTTGCTATAATGCCACCACCTTCAGCATCAGTCTTTGGGCAGGCACAATTACTTGTAGCGGCACAAGTGCCTGGTGCTCCAGTCTAACCACCTCCCCGAATGGCGTGGTGTGAACTTTGTAGGGTTGACTGCAACACTCTGGAAATCCAAGAGCAGCATAAGAATTTTGCAAGTACGCGAGGACTTGTAGAAACTCAACAAAGTCATAACTGGACAGCAGAATGTGCAAATGCCCAATTCTGGATTGAAACAAGAAACTGTTCAGCAGGAAAAAGTTAAGGAATTTGGAAACCAAACCCCTTCAGAAAATCTAGACTTTGAAACTGTTTCTGATGACAATATAAAGGAAACAGAGCAGCAGAAAGAGGCAGTAGAGAATTCTGAAGTTTTAGCTTTTGAACCTGAGGGTGAGCCTCAGGATCACTTTGCAGCTCGAGGTCGTGGATTGAAGCGAAAGATGAGAGGGGGCCGAGGGGGTAAGTATATGAGAACTTATGAAGGATCAAGAAGGCTGGTTGAGCCCCCCAAACCAAAACAGGTGGTTCCTTTAATATGTGAGTTGTGCAATGTCAAGTGTGACTCACAGATTGTTTTTAATAGTCATTTGACTGGTAAAAAGCACCAGGGAAATCTAAAGCGGTTTCATGGCCACCGTGCCTTGTATGGAGAAGCAGGACTTCAAGCACTTTACCCACCTAACTTTAACGCTCCATCAGAGCACGGACAAATGGGGCTTCAAGCAGTCTACCAACCTAACGTCAATTCTCCATCAACTTCCTTAACTCCTCAAGTTCAACCAGGTGTTAATGACCCCCAAATCCTTTTGGCCCAGCTGTTGATGTCTTATGTTCTCTCTCAAGCCCAAGCACCAGGAATGATTCCTGCAGCAGGCACATTGGCTTCAGTGCCAGTACCACCAGCAGCAGCATCACAATCAATTCTTGAAACTGAGAATCAACAAGGCTCAGAGAGTCAAGGATCAAGAGATGTATCTGAAGCTGGGACCCAAAAAGCTGGTATGACCGAAGTCAAAAGTCAGCTGCAACATGTCATAACAGAGTCTGAAGCCCCAGCAACTGTTAGTACCGACACCAAAATCGAGGATGGAAATTCAGAGTCTGTAAAGGAGGCAAGTCTACCTTCAGATATCTCAGTCACGGCTCCATTAGATAATCCAACAGTGTTGGCCGAGCAATTTGTATCTGCAACAGTGGCCAATGAAGTTGCACCCATTCCAGGTAGTGAAGCTGCCCCCTAGGATAAAGTTGTGATGTGGAAGCCAAAATGCATATGTAGGAGCAGAGTCCAAAAATATAGAAACACAACTAATAAGATAATTTTCTTTTTGTCCCCCCAGAAAAAGAAGAAAAAGAAATCCAACAGTAATAATAAAGGAATATTTTGTTGAGGTTCGCACTGTGATATGTTAAACTCCTGCCTTGTTATTGTAAACATCTGTAAAATCATCTTTGCTGATTACATTATTTTTAGAAGTTTTCATTAATCTATTTGTTCTTTAAAGTTCACTTTGAAGTATCAAGCTTTCAAACAAAGCATCCTTGAAAGTTTGCACTTCATCAATGAATCTTTCCATATATATGAAATTTGTTTGTTAAATTAGAATTCCAAGTCAATCCTGGAGTAAATTGCTCATGGGACTTACAAATTTACTAGAATGTAACTTGGCTTGCTTTTTGGTGGAGTCGGTCAGTAGTCAGTACCATATTCAACGGCTTAGTATTTGACCCTCTTCACTTGCTTGCTCTATTGCCTAGACTTTGGTGGAGTCGGTCATAACTTATATTATTCTAAAATTTTAATTTCATTGTTTCTAAGACTAGTATATATATATATATTTTTTTTTTTGCTGACTTGGGTGTCCAAGACTAATTTCTTGTCAATTTTTGGGCTATTGAGGACAGGTTAGTAGTGAAGTGAAACTTTTGGTTCGAAAAGTCTTGCTTGTGAATCATGTAATTTGGATAAGGGACTTAATAACAAGATGTAACATTCAACTCAAATAAATAGAAAAAAAAAATGTTAAACTACAGCTCTTATGTTGTGATTTGGGCTAAAGTTGAAGACCTGGAAGAGATCAAACAACATACGGTTCTAGAGCTACTATACATGAATCTTTAGCAAACAAAATATAAAGTTGATTTGGAAGAACCATTACTACTCTCTTAAAATCAATTAATGTACATGTAATGTGAAAAATGTATAAATGTTTTAGTAACTCAACATAATGAAGTGATTCCATGGTATATAAAAACAAATATGGATATGTATGAACAATTCTATCATGAATAGGATAGGATTTGCGTTCCCCCCCTCTCACCCTTTTATGCTATTTATGATTGACTAGATCTACCACGCAATTAGATTTTCCTCAATTTTTCACATTTTTTAAATTGTGTGGAGAGGTAAAAAAGAAAAAGAAAAAAGAAATCAATATATGTTTTGAGGAGGAAATATTTGTAATGTCTGCTTCTCATATACGAGTTTAGTGATTATCAAAATATAAATCGTTATAGCTTTGTTTAATAGTGTTCTTATGTGATAAAATGGAAGAAAAAGCTTTTATAAATTGCTCATTAACTTCACCAAAAATGCAAAATAATGTTAGTTTTCATAAGAAATAATCAAGATTCAATTTCATGTTCTAATAAAAATTATACTTTCTCCAATTTTTTATTGTTGCAACCTTAGAAATGCTAACCAAGTGACACACTGGGGCCATGGGTCATGAAAGATGTTGACCCCCATTTTTGTTTTGATGCATATCTCACTATATTCTAACATATTAAAAATATCTTTCCATACATAATAAATTGAAAGTAAAATGCAATATGTTTCCTTGCAAAAAAAAAACTTACAAAAAATCAAGATGTAGATTCTTTACTTACATAATATATATTATATATTCCAATGTAATCACATTATTTTGAGATGGGTTTAAGACTATTACTTATAAGTCTCAACTACTATTCTCATTTTTCACTTAGCAAAAAAGAAATTATGTCAAAATTTTTTTTTTTTGGGTGCATTGAGCTGGTTTGCAACTAGTGATGTTAATATTAGGCTTATTAGCATCATTCTTCGCAGTTAGCTTCCTATTGTTTCACTGTTAACATCAGCTCCTATTTAGTTCAGGTATTTATATGAATCTTCACACAAAGATAGAGAAAACAAGACACAAGAATGAAGGTTTATACTCTAGCCCATGTGTTAGAAAAGATACAAATAAAGGTACGGCATTGTAAGTAAAGAATAATATCCTAGACAGCTAAAGCTTACTTGATCAGATTCATTATCTGAAGTTCTGAACTATATGATGTCAACAATAGGCTTTCCTGAAACAACCTGTAAACAAACCAACATGTTACTTGGGGATTTTTGGTGGGGGAATAAATAAGACATAAGAGGATTCTACATAAAAGCTTGCGATAACATTTTCAACAGAACAATGAAAAATTAATGGACCATACTGACAAAGATAGAAATGGGGTAAGAACTATAACCTTAATGTTGGCTCCCTCTTCTAGTATGGGGTCATGGGTGTGGAAATCAATCCTGGGTGGTAGAGATACCTTTTGGAATTTGTTGAAAAATTGGAGTAGGAGTGGATGTTTGGAACTCCTCGTGGATTCCTTACATACCTGGATTTAAATTGCCTCAAAGAAGTTTACTAGTTATTTGAATCAGTAACAACAAAAAACATGCTGAAGATTCAGCTAGCTCAAGCACTACAAGACCCGTAACTAGAGTTGAGACTTCTCAACAAGAACTGTATTTTGGACTGGCCAACACAACTATTGAGAGTGGTCCTATGCCTAAAGTAAAATGGAAGAAGTCAAGGAGACTCAAAATTCATGACAATTAAAATTCTGTGGAAAATTCCCATAACAAAAGTGATGCTAAACCTGATATTTTCAATAGAAGACCTAAACTGCATGATGTGTAATGCAGCCCAGGAGTCCATAGAGCACCTTTTCTTAAAGTGCCTAGTAACTCAGAATTTGTGGTCATCCCCAACGACCTTTTAGAATTGAAGAGCTCAACCTGTCATCTATGGATGAATGGATCCGAATAGTGTTTAATCCAAAAAGCTCCATCAAGGTCCCGCTGGGAGAGGTAAGAAATTTATCAATGTATGCAACCATATGTTGTGATGTAATCTGGATGCAAAGGAATAGACAGATGGTACATAGGACTATGACTGATCCAAGGCAGGGAGCACATCTCAACCTACAAAAACTCATTTGCAAGCCTGGGAATCCATTAATGAGGTACAAAGGCACCAGAACATGTATACCTCTTCCTCCCCCTTTTGTCAAAGTTAATTTTGATGCAGCGTTAACAAACAACCAAACATGTGTTGCGACAGATGTCCATGACCATAAGAATGACATTATTTGGTTTGTATTAAGCTAATAAGGCTGGATGGATGGTCCTCTTATAGCAGAAGAAAGAGCAGCACTCAAAGCTTTGTCTAGAAAGGTTTTGATGGAGGGAAATGAACTAAATGAAATTCAACGAATCCAAAGTTCTCTACGCAGATCTCACTAGTCCATAGAACCACTAATAGTGGATACTAGCTTAGCATCAACTTCATGCTATTGTTGGCAAACTTTAAATGTAGTTAGAAAGTGTAATTCCTAAATCCACACTATTGCTCATTGGACTCTGCTTTGTAACATTGAGGAAATTATTCAAAATTTTGATCATGGTGTTCTATGCTACCATAAATGATTGTGTATTCACCCGCCGCGCAGGGGGAGGGGTTTGGGGGGTTAGAAACAAACCTACCGGCTAGGAGGTCTTGTTTTGTCTGCTCAAAAAGAACGCCGTAACTAAACTAATACCCTATTGGCTTCCTTTTAATTATTCAACTCTTTGGAAATTTTCTTTGCTATTAAAATGTTGCTTCCTATTGTATAACTGTCTCCCAATGTTGTGGTGTGTCTTCTTCAGTTGTTATAGAGCTCGTTTGGGCAAATTAGAATCCTTTACTGATTTTCTCTTTTTACTTTGATATGGTTTTCCATATCTTATCACGGCTACTATAGATACCTTGTGCCCGGTCAAGTCTATGCAACTTGCAAGCATGGATGATAAACTGATATATATATATATATATATATATATATATATATTTGGAGTCCTTACTTTTCTCTCATTATCAGGATGCAAGACTAAGACTCGGAGTGGGTAGTCAAGTGAATAGGCCAAGTGTTTCTAGTATACTAAAACTTTTTTGTTAAAACAAAATTTACCAAAAAACTATAAATGGATAATTTATTGGATGTGAATTCAACACTTCTAGTTTTGATGGAATCAATAAATAATAAAAACTAATGATGAAAATGAAGATCAGTTCTTGAGGTGGCCCCAAAACAAGAAGTGATTGCACAATCTAAGAGGAAAAAGTGTTCCATTGCAACTTTCAAAGAAAGGATTGTGAATCAAAGAAAATTTGCTTTCTTCAAGAAGTATACTGTTTACCAAGGCTTTGAAGTTTGAACAGAAAACATGGAAAATTAGGAATTTTTTTATTAGTATTGCCAAGAAGCTACACATTTGATGAGGGAGAAGAGCTTCAATTCATGGGGGAGAGAGAGAGAGCTTTCAAAAGAATAAGTTACAACTGGATTTAATAGTGCACACATGCCTTATTAGATCTCCAAATTAACATATCTTTGGAATTATGAATAAAATGACGTACAAAATCTAGTAATGTAATGAAATTTATTTGTTTTTGGGGCCATATGAACATGTTGGTAGAGAAGAGAAACTTTAGGGTCCAAAAGGCTGGCTGTTGTGGATAATGTAATATGGATAAGAGGGATGATATCAAGAGAGTATCCCACCAAAATAAATAAAAAGTTCTTAAACTACAGTTATTATTAAAAACAGATAAAAAATCCGCTACCCAAAAACTACAAATTTTCAATTTTACTTAAAAGCCATTCACTATTTGAATGAAAATTAGCAGTAATCATATTCTTGATGGAGTGATCAAATCTTAAAAAAAAAAAAAAAAAAAAAACCAGTGTTGAAATGTCATAGGTATACAGTGATTATAAAATAACAAGTGAAAACCACTCCGAGACATAGGTGCATCTCATTGTTTACAAAGTTGTTTAACTGTACTCATTGCAACTTTATCTGAGGCCCTTTAAAAAAATAGAAAAAAGAAAACCTTCCAATTTATGAAAGATTATTTAAAAAGACCTTACAAAACATGACTAAATAGAAGGTGGCAAGCACTAGCATAGAACTGTTTGATTTAAAAGCACAGATCAACCAAACTTTTGTGCCTTGATTGGCAAGGAACACAACAAACGGCCATCTCATTGTTACAAGAATCTAAGCAAATTGTGGCAAACTTATGACTTCCAAAACAAAGAATATCACTAAGAATTAAGAACCTCACAGGTCTTGACTTTATAAAAAACAATAGTTCTTGGACCTCCCTCTAGCAACCACACAGGTCTTGACTCTTGTCTTACAGTTTGATGGAGTGCCCAATATCTTCTTCTGAGCTTATTAGACCTCCATGAATGTCCGATTTCTCTGCAATAAAGATGGAAAATTTCAGAACCCCAAACTAATCTGCACATAACAGTATTCAAAATCAAACTTCTTCTTCTCCAGTATTTGATACCCATTCTGCAAGCATTAGGGGATGTAAAAAATCATGAATAAAATTTACCACTCTACATCATACCCATGCTTTTATGCCTACATCAATCAGCATCTCTACCCCTACGCTAAAAACATCATACCCAGCCACCATCCCACAAGCAGCTGCCATTTCAACTTTTCCACCCTCTGCCACAAGGTGTTGCTAAGCTATGTGGAGAAAGGGCAGTACTTCTCAATCCCATTTAGCCTCTCCTGTAGGGGAACACATATGATACAGAATACCAATCGGCTAGCAAGATATTGGCACTAAACATTGAACATCAAGATTCCCTTAACTTTGGTTCTGTATAGAAATTCAAATTCCACATGGAAGAAAGGCATGGAAATCTACATCAGGGTTAGTTATATTTGACCATGGGAATAAAATTTTTCCTTTGAATGGTAGTATAAAATGGTAAAGGATCCCTTGTGACTGGTTCTATCACTCTTTCTCTTCTATCTGATATGTTTATCCATCAATAATAAACATAAGAATATACATTCATGCCAGTCATCAACAATAACAATTTTAATGGAAAATATATAATGGAATAAAGATGATATCTACTTTATTCTTGAAATATAAGAATAAACAATGCAATTTTTGTATAATTTGTTAATATCTCATAAAATTTTCTCTCACTTTGAGCAAAGAGCCTTCCTCTTACTTCATTACACAATGGGAGGGAAAAGTTCAAAAACTTAAGAAAGAAAATTTAAAAATATGATATACCAAAATCAAGTACGTTATAATCCTCACCAAGTCAAGAAATCTGAAATGGGTTTTTGTGTTAGAACTTAGAATTGGATGAAATTGAAAGATCCACACCACCATCCAGGTATAAATCAGCTAAGAAACTTGTTTGGACTGCTAAAATCAGATTCTTTACTTTCATTTTTTTTTCCTTCATACCTGAAACATTAAAATCAAACACTCAAATAGATGTCATGCCATTAAATAAGGCAAACCCATCATGGTCCCATTAATAAATAGTTGATCCATGATATTCCTTTAAAAAAATAAATGTGCAAAGGATCAAGAGAAGATAAATGGCCCATATAGTATTTGAAAGACAAGCTAGAAAGATCATCTGAATGATGATGACAAAATTGGTCATTTATGAGGATCAATTACTATTATCACCATCTAGACAAGAATTACGAAAAAGTTAAGAGCCATTCAAATGCAATAAACTGTAATCAAAATTATAAAGCATGTGATGCTTACAACTTCTATTGGTGAGTACTTTTGCTTTGCTTTTAAAGCAGTCACAAATGCATCTGTATTAGGTAGCCTTAAGCACCCTATCTCAACATGAAAACACCTGAACCAGCCATATTGATTCAACTAGTGGCTAGGAATCAACCCCTCCTATGGGAATTCATTGAGCGTTTTAAAATAATACTAGGATGTACAAAACATTTAAACTAATAATGATTACATTTGTTCATTATAAAGTAAACTTTTATTTCAAAGTACTTTTATATAACGCACCAATATATAATCAAATAGCTTTCTTTTGTTTTGATGAGGCACCTCTCTCCAATCTTTGACTTGTAAAGGTACCATACTAATCCGTCTAACAAGGGCAGTACACTCCGATTTGAATACTGTAAAGTATTTCCCTACTAGTCTTCCCTTTTTCCATATGATTGGGAACCTTTCCTTTGAAAAAAGTTTTGCTAGATTTAGATTCCGTGTAGCCCATCACCCTTTCTTACTTCCTGTGTAGCCAAAAAAAAATTGATAGACACATGTCAACTATAAATGGTTGCAAATATTAGAATGGAAATTAGAGCGATTGAAAAGAAACTAAGAATTTTAATTAAAAAAAATGTATTTTTTTATTTACCAACTCATGAGCCACCACTTTCACTTGTTCCAGACTCTTCTCTTGTAATGGCTCCATAATTTCTAGTAGTTCCAGCCGACTCTTCTCTTGGAATAGCTCCATAATTTTTAGCACTTCTAGCTAACTCTTCCCTTGCAATAGCTCCATTGTTTCTAGCACTTCCATCCGACTCTTCTCTTGTAATTGCTCCATTCTTTCTAGAACTTCCAGTAGACTCTTCTCTTGCAATTGCTCCATTCTTTCTAGCACTTCTAGCCGACTGTTCTCTTGCAATAGCTCCATTGTTTCTAACACTTCTAGCCATAGGTAGAATTCCTTCGCAAGCTGGATAAACAGAATCCAAAAAGAAAAAAAAAAAAAAGAAAACCATCAAAACTATAACCAATTACATCATATCAGATTGAAAATTTGTTCAGAATTGAATATTGACTAAGAGTAATTTAGTCGTTTTGAATTCTGGTTAGGATTTGACCTCTTCTCATTGAATATACTTCCACAGCTATCTAACAAGAATGAAGCATGACAGCTCTGAAATATAAACAACTTGTGTCAACCACACTAATCCATCAAGATACATAATAGAGTTCTTCTTATGAAAATGACGACAATTTTTTTCTACATCCAATTTTAGAAGGCTTTGTGTTATTGTCTAATGGTGAGTTTGTAATCACAATAGCTCAGTGATATTTTCTAATTCTCCAAAGAGTAGTGCTATGGGCCTACTGCGTATATGGTTTTAACATAATGCTGGTGGCACTACAAGAATTTTATCCGATTAATTGAATATTAGTTAAAACTGCAGTAGCTAGTTCATTTGCATCATGGCCTTTCCTAGGACTTTTCCTTGCCACCTTTATTGAATTAGTGCTTACCTCTTTATCTCTTTCTCCATCATTTTTCTCCCTGAAAACATCAATATGATACTAGTTAGTAATACTGTAATAAGCAGTAGGGGAAGATTGTATTGGTGGAACTGATACTTTTGGTTTTGATTGAAGCAATTGAAAGTTGCACAGATTGAAAGAGAAGTGTACATATATTAATTATTTAATATAATTGCAAAAGTTAAGATAAAACAAGAGAAGAAGAAGAATTTTTTGAAGGAAAGATAGTAATGCTTTAAGGAGGTCGAGGGAAAACACGGACAAGATCAGGATTGCCACATTATTTAGCTAAGCACTGCTTTCCAGATTGGCTTAACCAGGAGTAAAACAATGATAGATAGTGAATAAGAGATTTTGAGCTATTGTACTAAGCACATGTTAATTGTAAATATACTGTTAAGGCAGTTCATTAGTTAGAACCAACTGGTGAGCTGGATCAGGGGGATATATAGGAATGGTACATGTATGAAAGATTGGCAAGCAATAAGGCTGAAGTTAGTTCTTTTCCATCTTCTTCTGGTTTCTCTTCTCAACCTCTTAAATTCTTCCTCTATTGGAGACTTGGCTATCTCGAATCAGACACTAAGAAACCTTATATAGATTAGGACCTTAACAAACAACTCAACAAGACATTTTAAAAATAAATATTATCCCATGCAAATCCACCATGAAATTATTTCATAACCTACACCCCTAAGAACAAATACATCAAATAAGAGCAAGATACTAAGTAAACATACATTTGTCACAAAGAGACTAATCTATCAAAGTATATTTTGATAAAAGAATGGCATCCTTCAAATAATCAAACAAGATGCTGGGATGGACATCAAATTTTATATAGGCATCCTGACCAATTTTGATTTAAGAATAATCCTCATAGATGCATACAACTGACAACCTGTAAATCACATACCTTTGAATTCGTATTTGACTTCTCCAAGCAAATGGAAAACATCAGGGTCACTTGGTTTCACCTATGGTGCACGAAAGTCAAAAGATCAACAGAAAAACTATCTTGGAAGCCTGGTTAAAGCACCATGTCCAGTTTATTGTAGATAAAATTCATAAAAATTTCAAACATGGAAGCATGAAAATACCTTAGTCAAGTCCTGAAGCAGAGGATGCTTAAGTATATCTTCCCAATTCTGTCAACGTCACTGTAGCTCCCTACAAATTCCATCAAATTATGCAAAATGGTTGGGATAGTCAGTAAGAAGGTAGATACACTATTTAGGTTTATCCAATGAATTTGGCTGAAACACAATCTCTCTTTAATTAAGCTTTAAAAAGCATAGAAAATCTCAGTCCCAAGTCCCAACTCAACGAAGAACTAATTAGGTAACTCAAACATGCAACAACAATCAGGATGTTCCATTCCACCATCAACAGTCAATGCCTTAACTAACAACAATCAAGACACAAAGGCCCCATCAGCAAGAAAGTATTTAATCAACAAATCTTTTCCTTAAGAATTAACTAAAGCAGATTTACTACCCTCAAGAATATAAATATAATGATCAAGAACTGAGCTCACTCGGTCATTTGAAGGCCATTATATATAGGCCACTTCTCCTTAACCACAATTGTTATATTAGTCACTTTTCAACAAGACATTATGTGCAAAACAAAAGATGCCTTTTTGTTATGTTATTAGCAAACAGTATTTGTTTCTAAATTTACTCTGGATTTTCTGCAAGAACTCACAAAACATAGATATATAGCTCAAAAAATTCATAAAATAACCAACACACAAGACAAAGGTAAAAAGAATTATAAACTTGATCTGGTTCTCCGTTGTTAAACAATAATAATTAAATCATTCAAAGTATTGGTAATTTAGAAGATTAAAGAGCCACATACTAGTTATACTTGTTTTTTTGTTGCAAAGCAAGATTCAAACCTGAACCTTCCCCAACCACACAAGCCTACCCGACCTTTTCACCTCCTAAACTAGTGGCAAGTGCATGCTTGCAGGTGGTCCAAAGTACTGAAAAAGTTTTATAGTCCTTCTAACATAAAATTTACAAGTTCCCTTAAACTAGGTAGATGTCCATCACATGCACACGAGCAGGAATGAAAAAAGGCAGGACCATGACTATACGGGATTCAGGTTTGTTGAGATTGACATGAGACAATCTTGTACAAAGAAACTGGGTGGACATCTTCAATTCTTCACTACTGAATTTCAACAGAATTCAAAGAACCATAATCATGACAAAAGCTGTAATTCATAAAACGACAGGTAGACACTAAGCCAAATGAAAAAGAAAATATTGGAAGGATATATATAATTATTTGGATTCTTATCTCTTACAAACCTTCCAAGATCAGCATTAAGTTTCAACCCTGTAATACCACTCTGTGGTTTGGCACTTGACTGATGTAAATTTAGAAGCATTTTACAGCCTAAGGGCTGAAATTTTGGATGTCACAACTAGATTTCTTAACTTGATCACATATCACCCATTAAACATATACAATAAACAATAAATTCTACACCAATAAGATTTAGCCAAGGACATGGGATTCTCACCAAAAATCAAATTACAGCAGGTTTACAATTCCATGGATTGCTCATAGAATAGATAACACGTAAGCCCTAATTTTCACCAACCTATTCTTCTCACATCCAATTTTGGCATAGCATTTCAAATTCAATACTCTATTCAAGCAAAAATTCAAATAAAAACCACAGAATTCAAAAATTCAAATAAAATTGAAAAAAAAAAAAAAATCAACAGCACCAAGCTCTAACAATCACATAATATAGATGAGAAAATGAGATTGCAAGCTAAGATAGAGAGAGAGAGTTTAGAACCTGTTTGCTTCAAAAATTTGAATGAAATTGCTTTTTGAACTTCAAAAATTCAGTAGCTTATTGCAAATTTTAATATACATTTAATTCAGCAAATCAATAAAAGCAAAGAAACATCTATGACAATTAACAATATTAAAATTTAAAAACCCAGGGGAAAAGCATAAGTAAATATGTAATCAAATAGAAATATTTTTGTATAAATTAAAAACAAAACCTTAACAATTGGTTCGATGAGTAGCATAGGTCAGCTAAGCAAGCAGGTTCAATATCCTGAAGAAGCATTTCATCAAACAGTTGTGTGCTTGACTTGAATTTCAATTTCAAAGAATCAGCAAAGCATACTCGTTATTTGGTAAAATTGAAGTTGAGAAAATCTTAAAAGCAGACAAATATGATGAATAAAAAGAGAAATATAATTATAAATGAAAAAGAAATTAAGAAATTAAATGCTTCTTGTATTTACTTGAGCAACGATCCTATGAATTTAAATTTAGAGAAATAGAAAGAGGCAAACCTTCTCTTCAAAGTTGGATCAACACGTTTTTGTCTTCTTTGATGGTGGATACAGATTGGCATTGGTATCATCATTGAGAAAGGTATTGGGGATTGAAGATGAACCCTGATCACGAAACCCATTGGTAATTCGTCGTCTCCAAGGTTTGGATCTTCGTTTCCAGAGTTGGAATCGGATTCGAAGCCATCCGAAGCGGGACAGGTAGTGTTTTTGGGGACGTCTAGCATGGGTTGGTCGATGGTTTCTTCTTCGCAGTCGGCGTCGAATTCCAACACGGCCTGAATCTTCTTCCCCATTGTTGAAAGCACATTGATCCATAGATGAGGCAGGAGATATATTGGGTTTCTGAGGACAACAGATGCATTCTACATAAATCCTCATCCTATTTAGATCAATAGGATGAGGATATAAAAATTCGTCACTAAGATTAACCTCAACCTCAATGCGATTCTCTTCAGATGGATTTGATATATCCAGGTTCTCATATTTTAACCATACATGGTCACAATTTATATTCGTCTCGCACGACATACCATTAAGGAATTCTTCTTCTACACCATTGATAAAAACGTGAAAATCCCAATCGCACGTCATATCCTCTGATGGAAGAACAATACAAACAACCAAATTTGAAAATTTGGGACCGACCAAGAATGATACGGAATTTCCAACACTCTGATGATGGTTGAATTTGAGCCACTTTGGAATCACAGTTGCTGGTAGTATAAGATCACCCCCCCATACAGAATCAACTTCAGCGACTGTATTTGGTAGAATCCCTAGAATTTCTCGAAACTGCAAGAAATTGAAGTTTAACATAAATTGTTTCTTTATAACTTTAACTTCAGAGAGAAAGAGAAAGAGAGAGATACCTGATTCAATAATCTGCTTCTTGATTGTGTATCCAGCCGATCGCAATTCTGTGCCTACACAGTTCTTATAGATTGTGGAAGTCTCGGAATTTCCCGAAGCTTTTTGCAGTCATTAATTTCAAGATGTTCTAATGTAGTAAATCTACTAATACTTTCTGGGATGGTAACAATACCAGTTTCAGAAAGATTCAAATATCTCAATACTGGGAAGTAATCGGGCTGCATCCAAGAATCTAATCCATCTTTAATTCCAGGACACTGAAAAAGATACAGACATGTCACGTTCTGAAACCCAATAGGCCCCGAAAAGTTATTAAAGGAATTGCTCACAGGAATATCTTCTTCCTCCCGCATTTGTGATTTATTGGCCCCAACTAGAAAATTCGTAAGCTTACGGACACCTAGGCCTAACTCGTCAAGTCCAGTTAGATACAACAGTGATGAAGGCAATTCTCTAAAACCACAACCAAACAAATCCAAAAACTTTAGACATTTCATTTCTGGGTGAATATCGGGGAACTTCTCAAGCCTTCTGCAACGACATAATCTAAAATATTCAAGAGATTTCAACATGAGCGTACTTGGAAGAATTTGAAGTTGTGAACAGTTTTCGAGATTCCATTCTTTAAGCTTCTCAAGAAATCCAATGGACTTGTCAACCTCAATTAAATTTTTACAATATTTAATCTCCAATTTCTCTAAGTTTGGGCAGCACAACTCAGGTAATTTTGTAATGAATTCACAAGATCTTAGATCGATCATTTTCAAATTTTCATACTGGAACCCCTATGAAAAATTTAAAAAAAGAAAATCAAAAAACAAAAGCAAAATTTATCTTCAACAGCTTTTAAAAATAACATTTAAAGAAATTAAAATTTATAAATACTAATACTTATACCTGCTTGACTACATTCTCCACTATATTGTTAGACTTGTACATCTTGAGTACAACAAGTTTTTGAGGAAGGCAACATTTGGAAGACAAGGATAGAGGAAATCCACGCCATTCAAGAACCCTTAACTCATCTGGGAGATATTCAAGTGCTTCACCAATATGTACATTGCCTATAAGAAATTTGAGATTTTTCATCCTCTTGAAAACATTAGCTTCCAATGCAATCTTTGTTGGTTCAGGTGAGCACAACATTATTCCTCGAATTTTATTTGATCCCTGCTTAAGACAAAAAATTAGTAACACTTCATAATAGAATTCGACAAAAATATAAAGATTTTGAAACTTTAAACAAAACATATATTGAGAAAATTATATTTTATTCAATATTGTAAAGGGAAAATCCAATAAAGAAATATTTTGAAAAAATGGAGAAGCAAAAAATGTATACCATATTTCCAGTTAGTAATTCATGAGCATCCTCATAACGCCATATCCTACTACGTTGTTGAAGCTCTTCTGATTCTTGCTGAACAATTTCTCTACCCATTTGTTGTACCAAGTCATGCATTGACAACTGGCCACATTGCAAGGTTATAAGACACTTATCAATAAGCTTTTCAATACCATAGTCTGGATATAACTTGCAAGAATCTAATATGTCTACAACATAATCCTTGTTGTAACCCTTAAAAAAACATGCAATATCAAGAAAAATATCCTTTTCAGAATTTCCCAATCCATCATAACTTATTTTAAGTATTTCTTGAATATCTTCATGTGGAATGTTTTTATACTTTTCTAATCCACTTTTCCATTCATGTATATTTTTTCCACACAAATCAGAACCAATTATTTTTAAAGCTAATGGTAGGCCATTGGCATAACATATAATTTGTTTTGCAAGTTCTGAATAATCTTCCCCATATTCACTTGCTTGGAAGGCATGCCGATTGAAAAGTTCACCAGCTTCACATTGACTCAATTTTGTAACCTCATATATTCGAGAATCTCTTCCCAAAGTGGTTAGTATATGTTTGTCTCTTGTTGTTATAATTACTCTACTTCCGAAAGCAAACCAGTTACATTCTCCAAGCAAATTTTCTACATCTCTTGAGTCTTTCACATCATCAAGAATTATAAGAACTTTTTTATGACGAAGTCTTTCCTTTATCAAATTGATACCTTCAAATACATTGTACACCTTCAAATCTCTATCTCGTAAGATCTTAGAAAGAAGTGTCTCTTGTAGTTGGATTATGCCACCAATTATTTTTGACATTTCTCTAACATTCTCTAAAAAACAGCTTCCTTCAAAACGGTTAGCAATTCTATTATAAACAGCTTTAGAGATCGTAGTCTTACCTATTCCCCCAAAACCACAAATTCCTACCATGCAAACATCATTTGACTCCATATCTAAAAGCAATTCTATGGCCTCCGCTCGAGTATCTATTCCAACTGGATGTTTAGCAACAAATAATGGTTCATGATTTGATATAGTACTTGATATCTCTTTTATAACTCTTTGGATAAACTCAAATTCAGTGCAGCTGCAAAGCATAGAGCATAAGAAGGACATAATGAGTTGGGTTAGTTGTAAATATAAATTTGAAGATGAACTAAATTCAATATGTCTAGTTTTGTGCATTGCAATTAACATATTGCTATTTAAAATTAGATCTAGGCTTTTAGCAAATGGTTGGATAGAAACTCCCCTTTCGTGATGAGGATTGAGGAGACCCACTTACTGGAAACTCATTTCTAATACTTGAACAAAATGAGATTATGAAATTTTGTAAAAAATTGTCTAAAAATTAAATGGGAGAAACTCTTGAATTGTAACATTAACATTAAATTATTTAATTTCTACAATTTAATAGTAGAATATACGGTAAATAATTTTTTTTTTAGTATACTTTCAAAATTGGACATTTAGTGGTCACAAAACCATTTAAAAGTTTCTAACTAATGAAAGAAGAAGAGTTGTTAGAATTATTTTTATTTTTTGAGAGAATTTATCTGAATATATAATATCATGTGAATTAAAAATATTCTATTTCTAGCATCTATCTATCTGTACATAATATATAATATAAAATTTGGGTCCCTACAATTGGTGGATACACATAATTGTGACACGTGTCTCTTTGACAATGCATAAAACAATGACACATCATCTTTTGTAACTTCTCCATCTATTATATATGATACTAGTGATTAACTAATGCGATGCATGGAAAAACTTTTAAATTTTAAATTTATTCATTCAAATGTGATATGAAATTATATTCTATATTACGAATACAAATCCTCTATCCATTTGAATTACCATGTATTAGATTTTTTTTTCACATTTAACTTTGTTTATTTTATAAGGAAAGTCAAGTGAATATATGACCAGTTGTGATTGATGGAACAAAAAATGGAATAATAAAAAAAAAATTAGATAGTGGATTTATATTCCAATGTTGCATGCATAACTGCTTGGATTGCATTTGTCTCGTACATCCCAAAGGAAAATAAAATAATTCTAATATTTATAATAACAAATTGACATTTAAATAGCAGGTTTTACAGCCAATATAAGTTGATTTGTTTTCCATTTTTATTTTATTTTTATTTAGTTCAAGCTCCAAAGAAGATAGTCCATAAAAGATATACAACACTCCAATAATACTAAAGAGTATCATAAAATACTTAGATATGCAAACATTTAAGCAATTGTACCGAAAATCACTACTTTATCCGTGACTACCAAATACCCATTTTAGGAGCTTATGTTAAGTATATCACCATAGGTTCTTTATCAATGACTATCAAATACCTATTACAGGAGCACATGTGCTAAGTATTTCACCTTAGCTTACCAAGAAAGCTAAGAGAAGCAAGAAATCTGATGGAGGGTTTTGAGACTGGGATGCACCAATAACAAAATTGCAAGTTGTAACACTAAAGATTTTGAGACTACTATGATATCAATTTTGCTCTACAAATATTTATGAATCCACCATTTTGTTCAAAATAAAAAGAAACACTGAAGCTTTTTATTTATTTTTTTTTTTATCAAATTTAAGTCAGTTAACAATGAGAGATTCAACAACAATGATGGCCAAATAAAGCAGCTCTAACAATCAAAAGTTAGTTAACAATTACACAAGTCAATACAGTGGATAATAAGAGAAAGAAAACAACATAAACAACTTACAAATTCTGGATGCAAGAATTAAAAAAAGAAAAAGAAAAAAAGATCAAAAGAAAAAAAAGATTAGATCATCATATTGCTGACTTAACTTCAAAATTCTATGAAAAACACAATCCATGTCTTCTCAAAATGGTGATTGTAATTTTGTGGAGAACAATCAATACCAAACCAAAATGATTTGTTGTGGATGATGGGGTGGATTGTATTTAGAATGTTCATGGGTAGATACAACATTGAAAAGCTTAAATGAATAATCGATTTGTGACAGAAAAAGAGATATAAGGCTGTGAAAAACTGAAAATTGGGATGAAAACAATATAATTAGTGGTGGATAAGATGGAGAGGTATGGAAGGCATCTCTGGGTTGGAGATTTGAGGGCAACAATTTTGTTCTATTTTTTATTATTTTTTTTATTTGTAGCATTAACAATAGTTTAGTTGAGGAAGAGAAAATGAACCGTAATGAAAGTGAATTTAAAGAAAATGTTCAACCGAAATCATGAAAGAAAAGGGAGACTGATAGTCTGTACTAAAGCACAGAAAAACTCACAGCCAATTCACCACAAATGCATAAGGCTTCCTGTAATTATATTATAGGACAGATAATTGTAATTTGTAAATAAGGCTCCGCTTGGGAGTTCATAAGAGAATAGAATGGAATGGAATGAGATGATCATAAGGGAATGGAAAATAATGGAATGGAATGTATTTAAGTAAGGGAAATGAATGGAAAAGAATGGAATGGAATGGAATTAAGTAACCTTGATTTGATGTTTTAAAATAAAGGAATGGAAATGAATGAAAATGAATGGAATATAAATAATCCTGTTTGGGAGCAACATGGAGGGAATGGAATTGAATCATTTTACGACAATATTACTATTAGACCCCTATTTTAAAACAAAGAGTTGAATATATAGGGGTATTTTGGGAGTTTTAATAAAAAAATCATTAAATCTAATTTCATTCCCTCCCATTCCTCCCAATTTCGGGGGGAATAAAAAATTGAGGTTTTAAGGGAATAGAGAGGAATGAGTGTTCCCTCCTACCCATTCCATTCCCTCCCACTTAAACTCCCAAACAATGGAATGTACTTTTCATTCCCTCCTTTAAAACTTCCAAACAAGAGAAGGGAAGAATATTCTAAAATTATTCTTTTTAGAATAATTTTAGAATATTCTCAAAATGATTGTAATTTTGTGGAGAACAATCAGTACCAAACCAAAATGATTTGTTGTGGATGATGGGGTGGATTGTATTTAGAATGTTCATGGGTAGATACAACATTGAAAAGCTTAAATGAATAATCGATTTGTGAGAGAAAAAGAGATATAAGGCTGTGAAAAACTGAAAATTGGGATGAAAACAATATAATTAGTGGTGGATAAGATGAAGAGGTATAGAAGGCATCTCTGGGTTGGAGATTTGAGGGCAACAATTTTGTTCTATTTTTTATTTTTTTATTTGTAGTGTTAACAATAGTTTAGTTGAGGAAGAGAAAGTGAACCGTAATGAAAGCGAATTTAAAGAAAATGTGCAACCGAAATCATAAAAGAAAAGGAAGACTGATAGACTGTACTAAAGCACAGAAAACTCACAGCCAATTCACCAAAAAAAAAAAAAAAATTCACCAAAAATGAACACATAATTGTAATTTGCAAATAATGGTCTACTCCTTTTAAATTTTGTATTCATTAAGGCAATAATAGGTCATCTTAAAAATTAAAAGGTAAAACTAAAAGCAATTTGAAGAGGGGTGTCATACTGGTGGAATTTTTGGTGCTCATTTTAGGATTTTTTTTTAGTGCTTATATTGATTAATGGCTGTCACCCCTTAATTCCAAGCAAACTGCTAAAAGGTCTGAATAGCTTTTTAGGCAAAAGACGTTTTCCTTTAGAATAGAAGCAAAAATACCTTAATAGTTAATCCACCTTATTGATTTGTTTATTTGCTTCATTATTATTATTTTTATTTCTTATTAAATCACAGGATGAAAAATATTTTCTGAGCATAATATTTATTTAGCATCCAATAGTAAATTATAAAACAGTTACATATCAAGTAATTATAGACCATATACATGCACTTTTGGATTTTAACCCATTGATTTTTCAATTTTGTTACCGGATGACTATAAAATATTACCTATTATTAACTACAATAACTATAAATCTAATCTAATATCATACAATTCAAGCGGATTGGACATAAGAGCACTGAAGGAGTTTGGCATGAAGTTCACTGATGTGGTGGAATGATTTGAAAGAAGATGTAATTAGGATTGGACATAAGAGTAGATGTGGCAATAAGGTAGATTTATTAATTTTAAACAAAAGAAGTTTTTTTTTTTTTTTTTTGTTGAGAGAGAGATTTTTTGGGTGGAAGAATTTTTTTTAGTACGTATAATATGATTGTTGATTATTTTATCTGTTTAATTTTCAATTGTTAATATATAAAAAAAAAAATGGTATTCTTATATTGATGAAGTGTGTGATACATAGAAAAATCGTGAAAGATGTGAACATAAAAGTGATGACCAATTTCTGGTGCTGAAAGGAAGTGTACTTAGTGATTTATTGTTAGTATATGACATCGCGACCATAGTGATGGGTTAATGGGGTGGGAACGGTAAATGCAAATGCCAAAGTTCGGCAAGAAAGGAAGGTGCATGTGATAATAATTATACTTTCTCAAAAACTAATGAAATACGATAGAAACAATACTTTCGTAATTTATTAGCAGTCATAACAAAACCATTAAAAGCTTATAACCAATATAACAACACAGAGTTGTCATAATTGATAAGATTATCCAAGTTAAAATTATTCTAATTCTACTATTGACCTTTATAGCTTAACTACCAGTGGCGGCTCCAAGATTTTTTTCTAGGGGGGTCAATAAGAAGATACATCTTGGGTAAAATATGAATCTTACGGTTTACACGAATTCATTATTACAAATTTGTCTATAGTACATACTAGTAGTAGAATAAAAATAAATTAGAGGTTCAATTGACATATTTTTTCTTAATATAATGAACATTTTAATTATGTTAAGTAAATTTTAATTATTACTACTTAAAATACTTTTATTTATTAGTTTAGGACAACTATATGTTCACATTGTACTATCAATGTAAGATTTACATTGCAGATAATTATACTATACACGTTTGTTTAGAATCAATGTAAGATTTACATTATAGATAATGATACTATACACATTTGCAAAAAATATACAATATTGTACACATTTGTTTAGAAACAATATAAATATACAAGGTAAACTATGCATTTTCTATTAGTTTATTTCAAATTTGTTAAGATCTAAATGGTTTTTATTTATTTAAGATTTAAGATTAAAAAAAAAAATTATTTTTGTTGTTGGGCTTACTATTTCTCCCAAATTTTAGATAAAATTGGTTTATTGTTAGGCCTTTTTTTTGTGTTTAAAAAGATCAAAACATTATTAAGAGAATCATAATTAAACTTATTTCAAGTGGGTTTTAAAAAATTTTGGTCAAAGTATTCAAATTTTTATTTCAGGAGGGTAAAATAACAATAAAAAATTATATATATATATATATATAATAAAAAATAAAAAAAAATTATCTCAGGGGGTTCATTTGAACCCTCTGAACTATGCATGGCGCCACCCATGCCTTTGTATTTAGAATATAAAGAAATTATTCAGTCATCTTGAAAGACCTCATCAACAATACCTAGTGGTCTTCTCATCTAATAGTATTATGCCATATGATAATTTATTGATTAAGATCCTTGGCATCAACCCAGTTTTAAAAATAAAAAAAATAAAAAAAAAATTTAAAAAGCCTTCCCCTTCACCTTCATCGTCCCTACCCTCTCACTCCACTACCACCACCACCACCATCCCCATTTTCAATGTTAACAATGATGACATAATTTATAAATAGAAAAACAATAAAAGTATGTAACTAATAAAAGCACACCAAAATAGTCATTAATTAAATACATACCCTTCATTGTAAGTAAATCCAAACAAATTAGCTGCACTAGTTAAAGTTTTCCTCCACCTCTGAACCTTTTCTATGTCATCTTTGAATTTTTCTTCATGTTTAGCTAGTGCAATCCCATACTCTCCATCTTGTTTACGTATTTCTGATGGGTCTACTTTGTAAAAAATTGGTAAAACCTGTTGGCCATTACTCTTACTCTTACACTCAAAAATCTTGACAAGTTCATTCAAGCACCAAGTAGAAGAGGCAAAATTTTTAGAGAAGACAACAATCGAAATCTTTGACAATTCAATGGCTTTAAGAAGTTCCATTGAAATTTCTTCTCCCCTCTGAAGGTCATTATCGATGAAAGTGTTAATACCCTTTTCACGCAAAGCCTCACATAAATGGCTTGTAAAATTATTACGAGTATCTTCACCTCGAAAACTCAAGAAGACATCATAGTTCCATCGGTGGGTAGAAGAAGAAGAAGAAGAAGAAGAAGAAGAAGAAGCTCCTTCCTCAGTCAAGATAACCATTGATATGATCTGTTAACTTAAGATTGAGAAGATGAAAAAAGAAGGGCAGAAGGTAAGAAAGATCAAAGATGTGACGAAATTAACAGGAATGATAAGAGATGAATGAAAGCTTGCAATTCGAGTGGAGGTTCACGGATGAGTTGAGGGCACTAAATTTGAAAGGTTTTGAGTACGTACATTTGATTGGGAAATTTGACGAAAGAATGATGATTTACAACAAGTGTACTAGAATTGAATCTCAGAGAGAAAAAATCAAACTGAAAATATGGAATTAATAGGGAAAAGGGAAGTAGTACTCACTACAATATGAAATAAGAAAGGATGACTAAGAGTGGCTCCTTTTCACAATATATATATTCTATTCAAAAGTCAGTGACTCCTTTTTATTTTTAATAATAATAATATGGTGGCTATAAAGTGTCAGTTGACTCATGACTTAATGGTGTGTGGTTGGAATTTTCCTTGTTGCAATTTTCCACCGAAGGTGTCCTACACGACACGTTTTGCAATTTTCCACCGACAGTGTTCTACGCGTTCTGCAATTTTCCACAAAGAGAGAAAGTGGGAATCTTTTTTTTTTTTTTTTTTTTTGACAACGCGCATTCATGTGCAAACATCTTTATTACTGTAGCTTCTTAGTTTTGTCCTTGAGCTTAAAAAAAAAAAAAAATGAGTACTCTCTCTCGCAAAATTTTTTTTCTTTTGCTGAATTTTTTATTGTTTCTTAGTATATAAGCGTGTCTTACACTTACAAACTTCTTGTACGTAAAAGTATACTTCGCGTGTAGGTTGAAAAACGATAAAAAGGGTCTGTAAAATACGAACATATATAAAAGTTAAACAAAATTAACGCAAACCTGTTGCTGTCAAAGACTGAAAGTGACAAACTACACATATAAAAGATTAAAATAATCTTAAATGAAACGTAATACCTCCAAAGTCAAACACAAAGAATCAGCTTTAACTTATTATTTTAAAACAGTGCTACAATAAACAATATTTTCATAACAATTTTACAATAAAGTTTAAGTGATAAATTATTACTAATTTTCATTTAGAGTTCATAATTTATATTATTTTTTTACTTACTATTAACAGCTTGACACTTAATTTTTAATTTTCAAATTATTGTGAAAATTATTCTTTATTTTATTAAAGAAAAATACTAATGTCACAAACTATTTTGTAAATTTTTTTACAAATTGCTAGTGTGATAAGTAGTTATTAGTAAGTAAAAATATGATATTAATAGTGGGCCCAGATGAGAACTCGTAAGAATTTATCACAATCTCACATCAACAGTTTGTAAAAATACTGTAATATTGTTTGTGCATTTAGCATTACTCTTTATTAAATTGTGAAACTCACAAAAAGTTAAACAAAAGCTACCACAGCCTATTGCCATGCTTCATCCCGTCACTAGTACGCCACAATAATAATTGTAAGTGAGTAATTGAGTGTGTGTGTGTGTGTGTGTATATATATATATACTGTATTTATATGGTAAATATTTTCATATTTTTTACACAAACTTTTAAAAAATAAATGTTAAATACCCATACTACACATGTATTATTTATTTTTCCATTTTCGTATTTTTATGCTGAATTTTTGAAGCACACTTTTATTGAAAGATACTGAATTATACCCGTTTGTATGTTTACCATAATATATGCATACCGTATTTTACTAACTATAGACTTAACCCTCAAGTTGATGAAATTTTATTTATTTATTATTTATAATTCTATTTTGTGTTGAAATGTTTTGCATTGTATTTTTTAAGTCTCCATCACAACTCCCCTCTTTCCCTTTTATAATTTATGTTGATTTTAGTTTGGATTAATATTTAGTTATTTTGAAAGTGGAGATTTGAGTTTATATTCAAATAAAATATAAATGGTTATATATTTAAATGTACCTATAAATTGTGTGAGTAATAAATTTTTATATTGTCTATCTTTGATGCCTTTAGTTTAATTTTAATTTTTGTTAAGATAATATTATAATTTTGTGGTGAGTTTTGATTATCATGATAATCTCTTTAAGAGAAGAAGAAATTTGTATAATATATTTGAAACTTAGAAAGTTTAGTTCTATAAAAAAATAAATTAGGAAAACGTAACGCACTATAATAGTAGTTAAAAGAATATGGACCACCTTTAAAAAAAATCAATCAAACACACCCAAATATAAAATAATAGAATGTTATATTTGTAGAAATAGACCAGTGGAAAATACTTATAGAAACTATTTCATTTTTAGAGGGAACAAATTTTCTTCAACAAATTTCAGAGAACAAATTAGACATTATACCATTATCACAAAATAATTATATATTTCCACGCATCATATGGGTCTATAATGGTTCTATGAGTAGTCTACAAAAAATCTCAAGACAATAGATAAAGTCTCATGCCATAGCATCAAAACATATTTTATCTCCAAAAAAAGGCATATAACACCCAAAATAGTAAAGAAAAAAAGTTTACCTTCAATTAGTTTGAAAGAAAATTCTTTCAACTCACTACATGGCGATTAATAAAATCATCCACGTATAATGTTAGTCATAGGACAAAATTTGGATACAAACTTCATTGAACCAACAATAGTAAGATGTCATGTGTCACTCTCATGTAGAGATGAAACCAGGATTTAGAGTCTCAAAGCACTCGCATTAGTGCTTGTATAATAGAAAATTTATCACATTTTAGCCAACCAAGTCCAAAATTCACTCACATCAGACTATGCAAAATTGTATAAAAATACATTATTTCTACAATATTCATGTAAATTTACACTAGCACTATTCATATTGTATTTAGTTTTTTACTCTTTCTTTATTTATGCCAAGGATGAAGGAAGAAAGTAGATGATGACTGTTATTTGTGATGAAATAGAAACTACTAAAAAAATCAAGAAAAATTAATATTTTAAAGAAATATAGTGTAAAGTAGATAATCTAATGTGAGATGTTTTGAAAAGCGAATATGTAAAAAAAAAAAAAAAGTAGGTTTTTTTTGTTAAAATGGATAGAAAATTTGTCATGAGCTAATATGAATAGGAGACCAAATTAAGTATGAAAAATAAAAACCAATTTTTTAATACAATGCAATACACTAGTCCATTAAAAAATGCAAATCAATGGTACAATCAGTAAACAAATTTCATTCTTAATATGAAAAAAATATAAGGAATTACATGATAGCTTTATAAGTCGGATGGGCTAATTTTGTCAGGTTGATAGCTTTTAGGACTGAAAAAGAATAGTGATTGGGCCCATCAAGCTCTCTTTCTTAGAGCATTCTGATCAAGGTTTGTAAAATTGTTAGCATATACCACCTCAAATCCCAAAATTTTAGCTTTTAACAACTCATTTTACAACATCCCCATAATCAAAGATTCTATATTTTTTAACATTTCATTTAAATATATTTTTTTTATTATTTCTTTATTCTTCAATTATATTTCTTTCTCTCTCTTCCTCTCTGACACTCTCAACCCACCCCATCCACCACCACCGGTAAAAAACACCAACCCAGCAAACCCATATCCATCCCAACCACCACCAGTGAAAAAAAAAAACAAAAAAAAAACACTAGCAGATGCAGAAAAACACACGGAGACCCACAGATATTCACCACAAAACCCAGAAAACAACAGCATCCACAAAACCCAAAATCAATGACCGACGGAGACCCACAGATTCACCACAAAACCCAAAATCGGACCAAATCTCAGCCACCACCGGAGATTCCAGAGAAGAAATCAAACCGAATCTCAGCCACAATCCACCAAATCATCCATCAATCGGAGCAAATCTCAGCCATGATCCACGATCCACCACCACCACGATCCATCGGTGAGAAGAAGGAGAGAGAACCAATGAGAAGAGAGGAAAAAAAGAGAAAAAAAAAAAAAAAAAACCACACAACCACTGCCGAATCAACCATCAAATCACAAACTAAAAAAAAAAAAAAAAACCACTGTGATAGAGATCAGCTTTCCTTGATGCTCCGGCCTGGGTTTCGTCGGAGAGGGAGGCAGAACGCCTTCAGGTTTTTTTTCGCTTCTCCGGAGAGGAGACTGCGGATTAGCGAACGGTGAGTAGAGGGAGAGGGAGAGAGAGAGCAGAGAAGTGGTTGGAGAGCAAGAATGAGAGACGGGAGAAAGACAAGGAAAGGAGAAAGAAAAAAATAAGAAGAAAAGAAAGCGGGCCCCACGCAATAAAATAATAATAAAACTTTTACAATTGGTGAACAGTGCGGTCTCAAATTTGAGACCGCACTGTTCACCAATGCCAAAAATTATGGTATTTACCATGTTTGATGTAAGTGGTTTTTTTTTGAGTTTAGGGTGTCAAATGCCAAATATTTGGCATTTGACACCCAATGAGAATGCTCTTATTGATTTATTTAATAGTAATTATAATTAAAAAAAAAAAAGAATGGTAATCACTCGGTGCATTAAATTTAATAAGAAATTGATCAATTTTTCTTACACGGTATGGCTCTACATGCAACAAAGATAAAGTGAGAAAGCAATGAAGATAAAGTGAGAAAGCAACGAAGAATTAGATCAATTTTTCTTACACGGTACTAGCCATTTAATTGAAAGTGTTGGAGGTTGGGATGACAAGTTGTATTTTTCATTGATGTTCAAGTGAGAAAGAAACAAAGATAAGGACAACTTTACATGCAAAAGTCATTTTCAAGTTTGTACGAAAATAATGGAATGAAATCTCAGCTTCGTGGAAGCTATTTGTTGACTCATGGCTTGAGTCATGAGTCATGGCTTCAATTGGATCTGAAGATGAATGAAACATCGTTTATTATTGTTGGGAGCCTCTTACCATTGAATATCCAAGTAAGTTCTTTTACCCTCCACTAACTTTTCTAATAATAAAGAGAAAATTATGTTCACAATATTTTCATAATACTTTTACAATAAATTTAATAGGCAAGTTATTACTAATTGTTATTGGTGGTAAAAAAAAAGTAATTTTAATAGGGGTTTAAATTAAAACCAGTAACAACAAACCACCAAAGGTTTGTAGTAAAATATTGTGTACGTAACATTTCTCTTTAATAAATTCTATAAAAGTCTTGTAACTTAATTGATACTTACTGATAGAATATATTAGTCTAAGTGGTATATCTTCAAGTACGAAGTCCTTGAAAGTTGGGCATAGAGGTTCCAGATGCAACGGTTAGTATTTAGTAGATATTCTAATCATTCTTTTAATAAAGAAAAAAAATTACACTTTCTATTATTTATAGCAAAAAGTATGTGTTTTAATTACCCCACCCTACAATCAATTTAATAGAAAAATAAATAAATTCATGAATTCAATTAGAGCATTCGCACTAGTTCATACAAAATAACATAAAGCCTAAAGAATCCAAAAAATCACCAACATCATATCATGAACCTGTTATGCAAAATAAGGTTTCGGTATAATGCTTGTGCAAATACACAAGTTAGTAGCTTGTGCAAGATAATTTTTTATTATTTCTTTACATTTCTCAAGAACAAAAAAAGTGAATAAGAATTATGTGTGAAAAGAAAAAAATAATTAAAAAAATAAGAAAAATTGATATTTTAATTAAATAAAATATATAATAAATAATTATATATAATTGTTTTGAAGGGAACCACAGCTTAATGGATGATATTTGTTGACTCATGACTTCAATTGGGTATGAAGGTGCATGGAACATCTCCACACCAAACACGCCTATTTTATGAACCTATAACATGCATGTCAGAGTATTTGCTCAAAGAGACACTAATGACCATACTTGAATGCCAGCATTACTTATTTGTTGAATGGTGTAGCTTGAATGCCAGTACCCTATCAGTTGGAATTCTACTAAGCAATTAAAACCAATGGATATTTTATGAGAAAATGCTAATATTAAGGAAAAGTAAGTAAAAAAAAAAATGGAACACATTAAACCCCCACACTTTTAAATTGGACATATTTTAAACCTCACACTTTCATATTTCATAAATAGGACACTTAAAACTCCAGATTTGGATTTATATATATTTGTGGAAGTATGAAATTTAAAGTATCCCATTTAAAAGTTAAACTCAGTTTGGAGTCTAACGAATCCTAGGAATTAAACTACAAGATTTTTATATACTTTTCCCTAATAATAATTTTCCCTTTCAATTCATGATGCTGTGTACATAAACATTGTTACAACTTACAAGTTGTATTTGACTTTTCTTCTCTTGTTTGAGCTGTTCTTTGGTTTTTTTTTTTTTTTTTTTTTGAGAGAGAGTTTCAGTCTATGGCGTCCGCTCTTAATGATAGCTCTTTATCATTAGACCAAGACACCAATTGGTTTTCGGTGTAGGCGGGGATTGAACCCCAGATCTCTTATTCAACCATCAGAGACTTTACCAATTGAGCTAACTGGAACCCACGAGCTGTTCTTTGTTGAATAGCCACATCTCAAACTTCACGTCAATTAATTGGATCAGAAATCCCTCTTCCACGAAGTTTCCTCACGAGGGTGTCCCACACGTCAATTGATTTGAGTTACTGTTTTCTTACTCGGCATGACTCTACATGCAATAAAGATAAAGTGAGAAAGCAATGAAGAAATTGATCAAATTTTTCTTGAGAGACAAGTTGTATTTTCAAGTGAGAAAAAAACAAAGATAAGGACGACACGAGTTCCAGCCAAATACCACTATTTTTTTCGAAAATGCCATACTCGAATATTATGTAAGAGCAATTCCCGCTTCAACAGCACTCACACAGTCAACAATGGTGGCTGTGGGTTTCTCTTTTTTCTTTCTTTTGTCAGGGTCACATGGGAAAAATTGCACTCACACAGTCAACAATTGTGGCTGTCTCACACAGTCAACAATTGTGGCTGTGGGCTTCTCTTTTTTCCTTCTTTTGTCAGGTTCACGTGAAAAAAGGCAGTGGAAAATGTTGCGAACGAGTTTGAAACCCAGGTAATAGCATTAGCATTGGAGAATGCTAATGCCATATTTAGAGAGAATTTAGCATTTTTCACCTTAAAATCTTTGCATCAGAGAATGCCATCCTTCAGTATTGCAAATTATTTTGCAATACTGCTACAGTACTATTCTATCTTTAGAATAGTACTGTAGCAGTATTCTAAAAAAATATATATATATTTTAATCTCTCACTCCGGAATCTCTCTCTCCTTTTTCTCATTTCTCATCTGCTCTCTTCCTCAGCTGCTCTCTTCTCTCTTTCTCAGCTGTTCTCTTCTCTCTTCAGACCCAAACCAAATCTTCCTCCCAACATCAACATCACACATCACACATCACAGTGGAGGAAACGTTGATCTGGGTTGTGATTCTCGCCGATGTCTGGGTTTTGATCGGGGTTGAGCTGGGTTGATCTAGCGACGGCAGTGACGGCGGTGTCTGGGTTTTGATCGGGGATGGAGGAAACGTTGATCTAGCGGCGGCAGTGGCGGCGGTGTTTGGGTTTTGATCGGGGTTGATCTGGATTTTTTTTTTTTTTTTCCTGTTGTGATCGGGGTTGATCGGCGGTGTCTGGGTTTTGATTGGGGATGGAGGAAACGTTGATCTAACGGCGGCAGTGGCGGCGGTGTCTGGGTTTTGATCGGGGTTGATTTGGGTTTTTTTTTTTCTCCTGATCGGCGGTGTCTGGGTTTTTGTTCCGGTGGGATTTTGGTGGGCTTGGTGGAGGCGTGGTGGGATTTCGGTTGTTTTGGTGGTGATTGTTGATAGTGGAGCCGTGGAGGCGCGGCCTGATTGATTGATGATGATGATCGGGGTTGTTTTGGTGGTGATGGGATTCCGGTGAGTTTTGATCGGGGTTGATCGGCGGTGTATGATGAGAGGCTGAAGTAGTTAGGTTGAAGCATTTTGGTGGTGGTGGTGGTGGTGGTGGTGTGGTGATTGATGATGGTGGAGCTGTGGAGGTGGTGGTGTGGTGATAGATGATATAGAGTTTAATAAAAAAAGATGGTGGTGTGGTGATTGATGACGGTTGAAAAGAAATAATAAAAAAAGATTAAAAAATAATATTTTAATAAAAATAGAGTTTTGAGATGTAAAGGTATTGTAAAATGAGATGGTATAATAGAATTGTGAGATTTTAGAATTGTAAAATAGAATAGCATTAGCATTTCTCAATGCTAATGCTTTTAGGTTATGGTCTGCTTAACGTGTGCCTCAAGGGCACGTTAATATATTGCCATTTGAAAAAATTTTATCAAAAATTGAAAAAGTTGGTAATTTTTTTTTAAAAAAAATATATACTATTGTGTGCTCTTAGAGTACACATTAGTAAAATTCATAAGTTATATATCACAAGGAACTCAAGTTTTATAAACTTTAAAGGGCCGTTTGGTACATGTGTTTAAACATATGTTTTTAGTTTTTAAACAACATTATACGTATTTTCATACACTTTTTTACCCACACATATTTTCAAAAAATATAAACAACGCTACTAAAACAACGTTACCAAACGGCCCCTAAGAAACTCGATTTTTGTAAACTCGAGTTCTAATACCAAACGGCCCCTAAGAAACTCGATTTTTTTAAACAGTGGTAAAATACTAATAATTTCGAAAAATAGTGGTATTTAGCTATTTTTGCCCGCATCAACATGCAAAAGTCGTTTTTCAAGTTTGTATGAAAATAATGGAATGAACCTGAAACGAAGCTAATTGTTGACTCATGACTTGAATCATGAGTCAAGGCTTCAATTGGATACCAAGGTGCATGGAACATTTTGCATAGCACCGTACCAAACTTTTCTATTATTGTGGGAGCCTCTTACCAATGAATATCTAGGTAAGTTCTTTTACCCTCCACTAATTTTTCAAATATTTAATAAAGAGAAATATATGTTCATAATATTAATTTTTACAATAAATTCTAAGTGGTAGATTGTTACTAGTTGTTTTTTGTGATAAGAAAGTAATTTCAGTAGGGGTTTAAATTATAACTAGTAACAACAAACTATCTAGGATTTGTAATGAAAATATTGTGTAAGTTGCATTTCTCTTTAATAAATTCTCTAAAAGTTTTGTAACTTAATTGATACTTTCTTATGAAACATGTTGGTCTAAGTGGTACATCTTCAACTACAAATGTCTTGAAAGTTGGGGATAGAGGTTCAAGATGCAACAACTAGTATTTAGTAGATATTCTAAGCATTAATAAAGAAAAAAAAAACACTTTATGGTATTATAGCAAAAGGTATGTGGTTTAAATACCCCAACTTCACTATCAAATCAAAATAATAAATAAATTCATGAGTTCTATTAGAGCATTCGCACTAACTCATATAAAATAATATAAAGCCTAAAGAATCCAAAAAATCACAAACATCATATCATGAACTGGTTATGCAAAATGAAATTTTGGTATAATGCTTGTGCAAATAAGCAAGTTGCAGTAAGTTAAGCAAAATAATTTTATTATTATTTCTTTTCATTTCTAGAGGACAAAAAAAAAAAGTGAATGATAGTTGTTGTGCATGAAAAGGGGAAAAAATTGATATTTTAATGAAATAAAGCATAAATAAAGAAGCAAATATAATTGTAATGAAAGAACCACAGTTTCATGGACGCTATTCATTGACTCATCACTCATGAGTCATATGTTATCATTTCAATTGGATATGAAGGTGCATGGAGTATCCATACCAAACTTGACCATTATTAATTGTGGGAAGCATCTTACTATTGAATAAGGTTTTCTACCCTAATTTAGGAAGACAAAATTCTTCTACCTGAATAGCTTTTCAAATATTTAATAAATTTTTTATTGCCAAGAACTTTTGAGCTCAAGTTATACCAAGTGTAATCTTGCTTGAGTAAGATTTGAGCCCAAAATTTTTAAATAAAGTGAGTAAATTTTGGGCCATGTCAAACCTGGATTCTAGACAAGAAATCAAAGATTCATCAATCTCTTATCCATGATCCCTGCTCAAAGATCCCTCCCATGTAGATAATCTCTAACAAACAAACAACTAAAGGTTTGTATGGGCTTTTCTGCTTTGCAATTATCATCAACTAGCAATGGGCCTGTGTGATGTGCTGATAATGATGTAATCTATTATGTGAGAAGATTATATAGAATAATCAAAATATTTTAAAGTAACAACATGATATTGTGTTGCAATAATATGAAGATGTTTTTGTTTAATTAATGATGTAATACAAAATTAAGGCGATGAAGAATATAGACTATAGAGTAAATGTCATATAAATTAGAAATTAGTTAATTTGTGTAACTAATAAATTGATTGTTTGTTTAATCATAATTTTTGTTTCTTCAATGCATTGAAGTTAGTATAAATTTTTTGTAATATCATGTTAATGTTTAGTTGGCTTATGGAAATATCATAAAAAATTTATGATCAATGTCACATTTATGTTATTGAAGTATGATAGTGGTTTTATTTTCTCCATTGTACAATGATTTTGCACATGCTCCTCAATCCTCACAATGTCTCACCTCCGTAGCCTATGAACAAGTTTTACATACATAAAAGAAAATTGGGCTCACAACAAATTGAGGCGTCTTCTTCTTTCTCTACCATTATTTTTTTTAGAAATTTTAAATTAGCAAGGGTGAAAAGAATTATTTTGATTTTTTTTTTATAGACTTCATGGAATTTAGAGCTTAAGGTCTTTTGAAGGAAGGAAATCTTGGTTATTATTTTTATTTATTTTTATTTTTTATTTATTTTTCACATATTTGCATGTATATATTTCTGTAATTGTCATTGTAATACTAAATACTAATAGTAGTGACCTTAAAGATACTGCCGTAAGAGCATTCATAATTTCATATCAGGCTATTCACTATGAGTTCCTTCACTGGTGAGAAGACTTATGAGATCAGCATCTGGTTGTGTTGGGTTGTGGGTCTATAGGCTGTGCTGAGTTGTGTGTTGTGGTTGTGAAAATTTGGGATTAACAATGTGAATGAGAGGAAATAATATTTAATTATAATAGTGATAGAGTATTAAGGTTGATGAATCTTTATAAAAAAAAAAAAAAAAAAAAAAGTAATTAAACTTGAAATAGTAGTGTTTTTGAGTTAGTTTGGCTAAAAATTTGAAGTTAATGCGAGTGCTAACAGTTTCATGGCCGCCTTGCATGAATGCTTGCAAGTTTTTCATAATTGTGAAAATTTGATTTTTTTTTTTTTAATTATATTTTAGAGCTATGCCATCTGTCATTACCTGGTTGAACCAATTCTCAGTTTTCTAGGTCAGTGCCTGCTAGGCTGCTACTACAAGTTTCCCTTGAGTTTAATTGTAAAATATGTGGTTTTTATGAAGGTTTCACATTTTTCAGTCTACTTTAGCAGGTTCTTCATTCTTCTGGTGTCTCAGTCACTTGTTAAGATTTTATGTCTTGTTGTTTGTTAGATAACTCATTTTGAGTTGTGATATTTTGTTGTCACTCCATTTATATATACAAGCTACACGTAATAGTCTTGTTTTCTTGCTATCTTGATGATTGATTTGCTATTTTCTTTTAATCAGATTATTGCTCCAGTTCGTTTTCCTATCTGATTATAAAACATTTAACAAATACAATATTACACAGTCCATTTGATCCTCAAATCCTATTCGGTAGATCTGGAAATCTTCATATAGAGGAGGAGATGGTGGCAGGCACACCCCACCACATGGTCCTGTAACAACTACAGCTACATCAACTACAGCAGTTGGAGGAGAGGCTGCTATAATGCCGCTCCCTTTAACGTCAGTTTTTGGGCAGGTACAATTATCTATATCGGCACAAGTTCCTATTGCTTAATTCTGGCCACCTCTCGGTATGGTGTACTGTGAATTTCATAGGGTTGACTGCAACACTCTGGAAATCCTAGAGTAGCATAATAACAAAAAGAAACATAAAAAGAATTTGTAAAGACATGGCGAGTTGTAAAGACTCAGCAAAGTCAGAACCACGTAGTAGAAAGTGTAAATGCCCAATTCTGAATTGAAACAAGGAGTTTTTTGGCCTGAAAAAGTTGAGGAATTTGAAAAACAAACCCATCCAGAAAATATAAATTGTGAAACTATTACTGATGACAATAAAAAGGAAACAGAGCAGCATAATGAGGTGGTATAGGAAATTCTGATGTTTTCGCAGTTGAACCTGAGAGGATTTCCAACTTGGGGGCATGGTTTCAAGTGAAAGATGAGAGGGCAAGTATATGAGAACTTGTGAAGGATCTAAAAGGCCGTTTTAGCCCTTCAAACCATAACAAGTGGTTCTTTCAATGTCAAGTGTGACTCAGATTTTTTTCATAGTCAATGTGATTGG
Organism: Quercus aquifolioides; assembly: GCA_019022515.1. Taxonomy (NCBI): domain Eukaryota; kingdom Viridiplantae; phylum Streptophyta; class Magnoliopsida; order Fagales; family Fagaceae; genus Quercus; species Quercus aquifolioides. The sequence goes on from CM032333.1 coordinate 38,243,699, forward strand.
TTAAAAAAAAGAAAAAAAAAAAGAAAAGAAAAGAAAAAATACTTGTATGAGGTCCAACCAAAAGATAACTTTAGTTCAGAATTACTATTTTTGTATATATTAACAAATAACTGAAATGTTATTATAGGGATGCAATCAATAAACAAATTTATCTTATGAATCAAAGCAGGTCAAATCACATCAATGCCAAAAAAATAAAAGGGGCCAAGCCATGTGACAACATTACAACAATGTGCCTTCAAATCTTCTTCATATAAAACAAAAGTCTAGAAACACTATCCACATTACCATAAACTTTGCGGTTCAAAAAGAACTTTTCATATTTACACTAAATAATCTGTTAAATATTTTCACAAAATGACCATACCAATACTAATAGAAACACAATGTATTAGCAGCTAAACACACTGATTCATTCTCAATACCATTGGCTATGAACATGTGATTTAGCCACCAAAGCATGAGGGGAAACAAAATGCAAACGCATGAGAAGAGATGCAACAATCTAAAATTGCATAGCAGATGTACTGCTGCCACTAGCGAGATATATATCATTTTGATCAAGGAACCAAGCACAAGACCTTCACTGGGCATATGCTCACCACATAAGAACTTCCACATCCTAATTCGACATTCTCATCATAGGGCTTCTTTTCTTCCCCCTTCTCTGCTCCATCTTTATTTTATTTTTTTGGATTAAAGTAAGATCTCTAATCTAATAGTTTGCAACAACATCAAAGAGGCACACAAAAAATCAGAATTAAAATGTTATATGTTCCAACTGGAGTACACAAAAGCTTTACAACCTTGTAGTCATTTGTCTTGGATTGATAAGCAAATCCGATAGAAACCCAAAAATCTTAGTCTCTAGAAAAATATTGGCTTAAACGCGGATCAGGCAACCTCTTAAATTTTCTAATGCTGGGGTTCCACAAATATTTAGAATCAGAAGTAGTGGAACGATTTCCATATCGAACGAGACACGCTAAACCATTGCACGAACTGACCATTTGGGACGTGTCTAAATCAAAAGCAGAGCGAACTGAATACTCAAAAAGCCAATCAAACGAGTGGTCACAACAAAGAAGCTTACAGACTTTTGGTATCCTAGAAGAGTTATAATGAATACAAGTTTGTATGAGATAAGCATGATCATGGTCGTTGTTGGTGTTATTAAGGTGGGTGGAGATGAAATTAGAACTAGCGATTGAAGAGTCCTAGGGTTTGCAAACGCACCTGAATGTTGAGTACGATGTCTTGTGGGAGATGGTTCTTCCTTTGTCGGAGGATCCGAGGTTGTACTTGTCGACGAGGTTCCATTGTTTGGGACACTTTTTGGCAGAAGAGAGAGGTTTCTGTTTTATGCGTAAAAAGAGTAAAGCACTAATATGTTGGGTTGGGATGGTTGGGCTTGGGCTTATTGATGTTTTTAAATTCCCCAGCTATTTAGGGCCTCAAGAACACTAATGATGAGAAAGTTGACCCTCTTAAATTAAGAACAGTAAACAATGAAGAGAAATACAGAGATAGGAAAAAATGTGTACTTAGTGGAGAATGTTTAGGAACACACCCAAATTCATAACATAGTTAAGTGTCACCTTGTGATTGGTACACCCAATTTTTTAAAATTTTTTTATTAAGTTCATGTGTGAGTCCCATGTGTAAATGTTGAAACCCAGTCACAAAATGACACTTAGGCAAGTTAAGAAATTGAGTATGAGTTTAGGTATGGTTATAGGTGCTTTGTTGTATATTGTGTGTGTATGTGTGTGTGTTTTTTTTTTTGGTAGAATATATAGTGTAAGTGTAGGCCTCATTGTTGACTAATTAGATAGGCAAATATTCATGATTGAGGCTAAAGTCAAGGATACAATGATGTCCTTAATTTTAGATTAATCAAATATATGGAAAATATATTATAAAATAACTTCCCTCCTCAAACAGGTGGCATTAAACATGCTATTTGGAATTTAAAAAGAAGATATACACCAACAAAACCATTAAAAAAAATGTTATCACAGAACATAATTGCCAGTAGAGTCTCAAATAGTTAAATAAAGCTGTGATGTAAGGACAATTGAGAACCAACATGCATGTGGGATAATAATTTTGTTGCAAATATGTGAATTTGTATGATGACTACCTTGGTTATTTGTGATGGAGTGGTGTGCCTTTTGTATTGGTAGCTTCATTTTGGATATGGAGAAGGTCTATGCTAGAATGGAGTGGAGCTTTCTATTCAAGTTAGTAATATGTCTTGCATTAGGCAACCAATAGTTGGGATTACTTAAGGAGTGCAACTCTTTTTCCTTATTCCCAATCTCAATTTTTGGTTTTATCAAACCATCAAGAGGTTTGAGACAAGGAAATCCTTTATCTCTTTTCCTATACATTATAGGATTGGAAGTATTGTCAAGACTTCTTTAGCACGTAGAAGGTGAAAGGAAATTTTTGGTCTTTAAGGTGGCAAGGGCTTGTCCAAAAGTTAATCATTTGTAATTTGTGGATGATCTATTTATTTTTTAAATAAAAAAAATTAATATAGGAAATATTTTTCGAAACTTTTTATCTAAAAATAAAAGGTAATTAATTGTTTTGACAACTTTTTATATTTTGATGAAAGTGATGTCAAAACTTTCCTGAAATAGTTTGTTAACAATTGCCCAAAGGCACCCACTAATAGGACTTGAAGGGCAAATCAAGATAAAGTTTTTAGAATTATGCAGTGCCCTCCTAAATACCAAGAATCATTGGGGCAGGTAGTAAGCCTCAAGAAGTCATCTATTGTGTTTAGCAAGAATGTGAGAAGAAGTGACCAGCAATCTTTAAGTAGATCCTTCTTCCAAAGGATTGCTCCTCTTCAATTTAAATCTTTAAGTAGATACTCTTTTAAATAAGTAAGAACTAAAAATTTAAAAGTAATAAAAAATAGCTAAGAAATAGATTGATACTCATAAAGTAATATATTTGTAGGCCTTGGGAGCAATGGTGTTTAATAATAAAGCTGACAAGAGGAAATTATACGAGATTACTTATGTCAAACCATGAAACAGATAAGAGAGTTGACCAAAGTCCAAAGATTTTAGACCAAAGCAGAACATTAGAAATATGAAGAAGATAGTTAATTAGTATCCAGAGTCCCAGCCAACAGAGATGAAACTTTATCCGATGAGTGATCAAACGTTATATTCTAAGCACTTATGAAGATGATCTGTTAGCTGGCCTATCGATCAATTAAGAGAGGGCCGATCAAGAGAGTTTGAGAGAGAGTGAGAGCAGATTAATGTGTCAACTATTGAGCCTTGAGACTTGAGAGTCAACATGCCTCTGGCTCTGGCATTTTTGCATTCTGTTAGTGAATATATTGCTGTGCTGCCTCTGGCTCTAATGGGAATATCATTCGGACAACAAGCTGATAGCCGATAGGTATTAAATTCTCAGCTTTGACATTAAAAACTTCCAAAACATATAGTTATGAAACTTGGCCAGAAAACCCTTAAAGTGACCAGATAAAGACAATTGGGTCCATTAATTAGCTTACTAAGCAATTATGGCTATAGCTTTCAGTGCCATTTTATTAAGCATATTGGCGGGTCTTTTCTAGTTGCTTTAGAGTTTGTGTGGACAAGTTGTCATCCTTTGCAGATGTGCTTTTCTAATCAAGTGATCTTTCTTTCCCAAATTCATGTGTTGTCATTTTGTTGACTCACATATTGTTGGGTTTGATTGTTATCATTTGATTTAGTTTCTGGCTCATAATTGAAATTTTATTAGGCCACTTTGTGCTTGTTCCTCAGCTTAACTGTCTGGTATTTTCAACTGAAGTACTTGTTGCATCTTACAGTTAAGCAAGGAAGGGATAGTTCATCTTAATGGTCTCAGTGTCTGATATGATTCTTTACTGCAGTTCTGTTTTGAACCAGGTGTTTTGTTATCTGTTTGAGACTTGAGTACCCTATTTTCAGGGCCCTTAATGAGGATTACCAAGAGTTTTTTTAGATCAACTTGCATCTTCGTGATGCTAAAAAAGTTGATCTCAATGGACGAAATAATTGTCTGGTGGAGAGTTTCCGGTGGGTCTTTTATGCATTAAAATTCTAGTTTTTGAGGAAACAAACCAATAACCATACAACAAGGACCTTGTATCAAGTGTAATGAGGGAATATCTTTTTGCCAATAAATGCCCTTTTCCTCAATCCTATCTAAAAATTCAAAAGAAATAAGGTTTTCTTTTGTGTGTGTGTGTGTGTGTGAGAGAGAGAGAGAGAGAGTTTAAATACAGATGAATGCTTGTATATATACATCCAGTGTTTGTGTCTTTGTGTGTATAGTTCCATATTTCTCCTTTTTAACTCAACAAAGATGTCATGACAAACATAATTAGAGCTTAAGGTCATTTAAAAAAGCCAGTGTTTACAAATACAAAATAAGAATTGTTTTATTTTATTTTTTATATCTGTTTTTAGCTGTGGCTTGACAAACATAATTAGAGCTTAAGGTCTCTTAGAGGATGGCGATCCTAGTTATTTTTCATATTAGATATTTTGCTTATCAGACGTTATCGATCTGTATGTATATGTTTCTGTAATTGTCATTGCATTGCTAAATACTTGCACCTTAAAGATACTGCCTTAAAAAGCTACATGGCTGCTTTTATGTAGAATGCCCGCATGTTTCTTGTAATTTTGAAAATATCTTTTTTGTTAATTATTTTATTATTTTTATTTCTCAAGAACAACGCCATCTGTCATTACGTGGTTGAACTAATTCTCAGTTTTCCAGGTCAGTGCCTTGATCAAGGTTGTTGGTCGTTGCAACAAACTTCATTTTAGTTTAGTAATATATTTCTTATTTATGCATGAAGTTTGCAGCGTCTTTACCAATTTATATATCATGGTTTCACATTTTTATTCTGCTTTAGCAGGTTATTTACTTTTCTGATGTCTCCAATCACACCTCATGTCACTTATGGAAAATTTCATTCTGGTTGTTTATAATCCATTTTGTGTTTTAACATTTTATTGTCACTCCATTTATGTATGTAAGCTACATGTAATGTACTTTTTGTTGTCTTGCTTTCTTGATGCTTAATTCTCTTTTCTTGCTTATTTATCTTTAAACCTTTTTTTTAATAAGCTTGTCAGTTGGTTTTCTCTCTGATCATTTTCGTGGTAGGGGATGTGGCCAGGGTGGTGGCAGGTACTTTCCACCACATGGTGCAGCAATAACTACAGCTACTGCATCTGCACCAGTTGAAGGTGGAGCTGGTATAATGCCACCACCTTCAGCATCAATTTCTGGGCAGGCACAATTACCCAAATGGCATGGTGTGAACTCTGTAGGGTTGACTGCAACACTCCGGAAATCCTAGGGCAGCATAAGAATGGTAAGCGACATAAAAAGAATTTGCAGAAACTCAACAAAGACATAAACGGACAGCAGAATGTGCAAATGCCCAATTCTGAATTGAAACAGGAAACTGTTCAGCAGGAAAAAGTTGAGGAATTTGAAAACCAAACCCCTTCAGAAAATCTAAACTCTGAAACTGTTTCTGATGACAATATAAAGGAAACTGAGCAGCAGAAAGAGGCAGTAGGGAATTCTGAAGTTTTAGCTGTTGAACCTGAGGGTAAGCCTCAGGATCACTTTGCAGCTTGAGGTCGTGGATTGAAGCGAAAGATGAGAGGGGGCCGGGGGGTCATGTATATGAGAACTTATGAAGGATTAAGAAGGCCGGTTGAGCCCCCCAAACCAAAACAGGTGGTTCCTTTAATTTGTGAGTTGTGCAATGTCTAGTGTGACTCACAGATTGTTTTTAATAGTCATTTGACTGGTAAAAAGCACCAGTGAAATCTAAAGCGGTTTCATGGCCACCGTGCCTTGTATGGAGAAGCAGGACTTCAAACACTTTACCCACCTAACTTTAACGCTCCATCAGAGCACGGACAAATGGGGCTTCAAGCAGTCTACCAACCTAATGTCAATTCTCCATCAACTTCCTTAACTCCTCAAGTTCAACCAGGTGTTAATGATCCCCAAATCCTTTTGGCCCAGCTGTTGATGTCTTATGTTCTCTCTCAAGCCCAAGCACCAGGAATGATTCCTGCAGCAGGCACATTGGCTTCAGTGCCAGTACCACCACCAGCAGCATCACAATCAATTCTTGAAACTGAGAATCAACAAGGCTCAGAGAGTCAAGGATCAAGAGATGTATCTGAAGCTGGGACCCAAAAAGCCAGTATGACCAAAGTCAAAAGTCAGCTGCAACATGTCGTAACAGAGTCTGAAGCCCCAGCAACTGTTAGTACCGACACCAAAACCAAGGATGGAAATTCAGAGTCTGTAATGGAGGCAAGTCTACCCTCAGATATCTTAGTCATGGCACCATTAGATAATCCAACAGTGTTGGCCGAGCAATTGTATCTGCAATAGTGGCCAATGAAGTTGCACCCATTCCAGGTAGTGAAGCTGCCCCCACTACAATAAATTTGGTTATTTTCAACGGTTGAAACTGTTGAAAAAAGTACTAAAAACCATTAAAGATACTATTTTCGACAGTTGAAATAACCATTGAGAACCGCCATTAAAAATTATGTCGAGAATATTTTTTGCAACCTATGCAACTGTCGAAAAAAATATTACACTTTTATCAACGGTTAATAAATGTCGAAATATTATTAAAACCCGTTGAAACATATATACATAAAGATGCTTATTACTTTTTTCTACATGCACTCAACCGTTGATAAATGGTATCTTGATATAAATTTCAACGATTTGTAAACATTGAAATAAGTATTTTCTTTAAAATAAACAAATATATAAATTTGGATGCACTATTTCACATTGATACAAAATTTAATAACCTAATTCAAAATATAAATATAAACTCAATTGTGCAATTCCAAATTAAATTACAACAACCAATCAACTAATCTTTTAACACAATGAAAAAAACTATACAAATCAACATAAATCAATGACTCTGTCTAATGCCCTTTACATTTTTAAATTTGAAATAGGAATCACTACATGCTATACAAAACCTTTTTTGAATAGTACACTTAAAAGTATTTACAATAGCCAATCCTTGTACACTAAGGGTCAGTTTGAGATTTGTTTATTTTGCTGAAAGTACTATAAATAAAAGTAAAAGTAAGTCAAAATAGTATAGTAGAACTTATAAATAGTACCAAAAAGTGCAGTGGAACCCATGAATAGTAGCAAAAATAAGCTGAATAGTAAAATAAGTTAGCAAAAATAATTTTTGCCAAACACACACTAAAAGGTATTTGGAGAGTTCTTGTTTTAGATCTTCAACAGTAACCATAGTCCCACTAGTAACTGGAGAAGGAAGCTCAAACAACACCAATCTCAAAGGAAAAAAGCCTACATTGAGAACAAAATGACAAGAAATACTAAACACAAAGAAAGAAAACATACCTTCTCAAGGTTTGTTGCATAATTTGCTACATGCCTTCGTCAAGATCTTCTTTGTCAGATTCTCTAAGACAATATGCCATCCTATAAACATCCTAATCAGATTAGAACAAGTCAGCCCCAACATCTTCTTTGCCATTTAGCTTTTAATAACAAGCCAACCATAGCAAAATAATTCAAATGGACAACCATGAATTTAACCACAACAGAATTTACACACACACACACAAAAGCATCCTTTATCTTTTTACTTGTTGGGGGTTGTCAAAAGTTAAAGCATATTTTCTTCATAAAGCAACCATAGATGACAATGAACTCATTTGCTTAATGCTCATTAACATTTGTAAAGAACTTTCCATATGCAAATAACTACAAGTCAATAAACATGAATTAAAACAAACCAAAACCGTAAAACCGCTGCTTTCACTGTCACAACATGAGAACAAGAATTTACAAAATCAAAGGTTAATTGTACTTCAAAAGGAAAAACCAAAAAAGTATTTTTCTACTGCAATACCTTTGGCTTCAAAAAAGCTGTGCAAAGAGATTCCAAAAGAAGACATCCTTGTATTTGCAGCAGCAGTAACAAACTCCTTAGCTAATTGATCACCTTTGTCAAAAATCAAGCTTCCAATCTCCTGCTTACCAACAAATTATAATACAAATAAATAAAGAAACACTCATCTCTTTTTATCCTCAAACCACAATCCCACCTCCCAACTCAGATCAGACCAGTGGCAATTGGGATATGATATCTTAATTCATTGTCATTGATTCAACGTTTTAAAATCCAGCATTTCACCAACAAAATGAGTATTATTTGGACATGCAGCCATTAATTCAACAAAGCAATGATGAACAACATGGTACAGCAAAGTGATTATAGACTAAAAGAACATGAAATGGAGAAAAATAATGTTTTGATAATCAAACCTAGTTGTAGTGAGCTTTAATTCTTGTTGTTAAATGTGTAGATGCTGGAGAACCATAGGTTCCACAAGTTTCCTGCAAAAATGAATGAAAATCAAGATATTAATTAAGATCAGCATTATCACAAGATTGTTAATCTGCTAACACTTGATGTGTCACTTAAGCTAAATAATTATGCTGGTTCCAAAGGAATTAAAAAACTTAATCTTCAAATCACACACTACCAATCATGACTGTAACAAGCACACAGCTCACATGCCATTTCTTGATTACACACATGCTAGAATTACAATAAGCACATGCCTAATTGATCATGATCTGATCCTACTGCTTGCATGTACCAGACAACCTAGAATACTACTAACTATAACCTAGGACAATGCTGACTATAACCTAGCTTGATGCTTCCAAAGACTTATTTCCAAAATGAAATTAGCCCAATGTAATTTTTTTTTCTTCAACGTAATTAGTTATGAGTTAATCGCTTTATTTATTTATTTTTAGCTGCAACTTAGAATGCATATAAATATAAATAGCCACTGTGCATTGCTTGTAGATTTCATTTTACAGTTTTCTTAATTTTTGTTATGATACATGGTTTTCCTTTTGGTTATATTGTTGACACATAATTTGTCATGGCCTAGAAAGCATAAGTTATAAATTCACTATAATTATTAATTAGAGCCCACTGAAACTTATATACATATATGCCAAATAGAGTTTTAATTTGCATCCACATCAGCACGTCCCTATTTCACATTCTGATAAAAAACTCATCATATATGATTGTGGTGTGAGTGAGCCCCTAAGTCATAATCTATGCTCCACCATTGGCATTTGACACAATGGTTTTCCTTTTGGCAGATTGCCTTGGCCTTGGCTGCATGCACATGGGGGGCTGTCTTGGCCTTGGCTGCATGCGCAAAAAGGGCTACCTTGGCCTTGGCACCATGCCCACGGAGGCTGTCTTGGCCTTGGCTGCTTGCCCTGGCCAAAACTTTCAGATTCATTATAGCATGATTTCTGACATTCTAAGGCAGGAGACAGGAACTTATTTTTCCAGAATTAATTCTATCCGTGGAATAAATCTAAAGGCTAAAATATTGAGTGTAAGTTGTCACAATAAAAAGAACTAAAGTAAACTGTATACGGCCAAAACAAATACTTTTGTTTTTCTTGCATTAGTATGGACACTAAACAGCTAATATAGGCTAAGGCATCCAACTGTAGAATGTCCTCTTCTAATTGATTGAGTTACTTGAATTTTTGAATGTCTTGAATAATAAAATCCTAGACTTTGCGTTCAGAAAATAACTTGGGTCAAAATGAAATACCTAATTGGTTAGACTTCAATACTTGTAGCCCAATACTTCTAAAATATCAGTATTGCTGAAATTGACTCTCAAATAAAAATTTCCCAAAAATTCAGATGGTGTGTGGACCACTATGATCATCCATTTATAGAATTAAAGTACTCAAGACAAAGTCACAAACTCACCTGTATGTATTGTCTATGAAGGTGTACTTGCTAGAGACTTTTCTTTGTTTAGAGACACGGCCATACTCCACATGATATGAAATATAAATCACAACAGCCTAGAACCTATATAAGGATGGTTCAAAAAACAAATGCCATTAATTGACACTCCTCACAATGAAAATGATCTATAAAAAAACACCAAACACGCCTCTTTTTTAATTCCAAGTGCCAATGACAATAAAGCAGCTATGATCAAGATGATAAGGTTTAAATCTTGCCAAGCTTCCCAAAGGAGCCTCTGCAGGAAAATAATGGAGCATGGAAACAAATAAATACACATATAGCATAAAAAAAAGGTAATAGCTATAGATTAAGTAAAAAAAAAAAAAAAAAAAGTAATTCTATTGATAGTTATTTTTTTTCTAATTTAAATTTTGTAAGTTGTAACACATGTTTAAATTTTTAATTAGACCAGGACCAGACCACATGTGTGACCTTGAATACTGGCTTGTGGGAAAAGTCTAAAGCATGATTCATGCGTTGAGAACTGAAACCGGCTGCAAATTAAGTACAAGCTTTGCTTTCAAATTATTGATACACAAATTGGGGAAACCACCATTCCATCTTCTGACTAATATGCTACTCAGTTAGTTCCAAAAGACCATTGAACATATCCATTGTCCACAAGTTAGTCCCTGGAAATTCCATCTATTTACAAATTAAATCTAAACTATTAAAGTTATAAACTAATTATCCTGCACAAATCTCTTATTCTTTTTTTTCCTTTCAATTTATTTTTTACTCTCTGGGTAATTTCCACAAGCACTTGGCACACATACTCTATGTCTAGACTTGTTGAAGGATGGTAAATGTTTTCCACTTCCAGTCAAGGAGTCTAGCAATGGGAAATACATCAACTTAACACAGCAGCTAGGAAATATCAATTTAAGAACGTGTGGCTTTATCAAAATTTATTCTATAGTTGAGGAAGTGTTATCATTGACTTCCTCATCACATCATGATGGGTAAATTATCTAAATCAGAGTTGCCTGATGCCTAACACTACTCCTCCTATGAGTAGTCTGCAATTAAAGGAGATATTTGAAGCCAAAATAGACAAATTGAAAAACAAACCTAAACTCAAAAGCATTTTGCATTTACATGAAGGAACATCAATGTTTACCTTAAGGAGTAAAAGTCCTATGACACCAAGTGCAAGCCCTGTGCCTCCAACAAACCCAACGGACTCACCTAATAACAAAGATGCAAGTGTAGCAATTGTTAAAGATTAAGAGTCAATTATCTAATCATCAAGATTCAATTTCATGTTTAAACTAGCATTTCCATTGGTCAAGAAAGTCAACTTAAATGGCGGTAAATAACAGCCATTTTTGTGATAATTAAGAGTAATTATATTAATAAACAATAATTCTAGAATTTTTTTTTAAAATTTATTTTAAAATTTATTTTTAAAGCTAATTCAAGAGGGTGGGGGCAACTAGTCCATGGAAGGCCATGCGTGTGACCATAGCAGCAGCTATCCACTGATGATCAATGCCTAAGGGGCCTAGACGGATGAGAAACTAATTGATATGGGTTCAATTATAGCTTAACTTAAGTCCTAATGGGGTCTTGTCCAAGTAGTATCATATGATACTCTTTCTTGGGTTACTGTGAGGTTTAAGAGATTATATCTGTTGGATCCTACACTTCCTGTCATCAAAATTTTGAATTATATTCCCTACATTATCTCACAATCAAATGAACAAGAGACAATATTGAAATGGCGTATATCACAGAGTATATTACCAAAAACTTAAGCTTCCTCAAAAATGTTTTCAAAACTAAAAACTTCCACCAAATAATATTTTCTTATAGCATCAAATATATTCATTAGAAACCAAGAGCCTCAGTATAATGAAAAACATTTTGTTGTTTTCATATAGAATAGGAAAAAGCTTTGAAGAGTTTTTGTACCTGATTAGTTCAGACTTCAAAGTGAGTACTGAGGCTGTAAACCTGTGATTCGATCAATTGTTGAGGCTTGCACCACTAGATACAACTCATACAAGTAAATTTTTTTTTTTTTTTTTTGATAATTAACTCATACAAGAATTTAAAAAAAAAATAATAATAATAAGTAATTCACTAGAAAAAGAATAACATCTTTAGTCCTTAACCAAAACAGAACCAAAAATTGGAAATTAGCAACCATCTGTATCGCAATGTGAATACTAAAATTTACAATTGAGCACATCTAATCAATTACAACAACACATAATCACATAATTCTCAGAAACCCTCCTGGTAGAACAGCCAACAAATGTAAACAATAGTAATGAAATTTATCAAGAAACTGCAACTCACTCACTTACTCACCAACTGACATTCTTGCTTTCAATCCCACAGATAGTGAAATTCGAAATTTCGAACTCTCCTTAGCTATTCATTGCGCTGAAATACCAATGCAAATGCACCTGCAATCACATTGAAAGCCTGCGATACACAAAACCACAAATTCAAGAACAAAAACCACAAAAGTTCAAAATACTCAAAGCGAATAACGGAGTATGTACAAAATTCGAGTCCAAGCAAAAACAAACTGATCAGAAATAAGTTTTTAAAACTACGAAATCGAGAGAAATAGAAAAAATACCTAATCAAAGAGTTTGGATAGGGAAAAGTGTGAATATCTGAATGTAATAGTACCAGCTTGGCGAAATCAATTTGATGGCGATCATCTTGGTGAGGAAATCAAAACGAAAATCGTAAAAAACATTAAAAAATTAAAAAAAAAAAACCTAGTCAAGAACTTTGTTTGGTTGCCTAGAAAATAGTAGAAAAAATAGAAAGGTTTTGAAATTGATTAATAGCCATGACCGCAAAGAGCTATTAGGGGGGGCGATAGAGAGAGATCGATATAGAGAAAGAGAGAGTGAGAGAGCGGGAAGGACAAAAAAATTTAATCGTAAAAAATATTGTAGAATCTATATAAATTCCGTGTTTTTAATTTCAATATTTTATAACCATTGATAAAATATTTAATTTATTTTTTTCCACATTTATCCAACTATTTATATAACTTTTTCCTATTTATTTATTTTTTTAACACCTATTTCAATAGTACTGCTAGCTGTAGATTTTTTTTAAACATATGTTTCGACAGTTATACGAACTGTGGATATAAATATGTGAATTTCTTTACTTCACTCAACATGTGTATAGCTATAGAAATTTAAGGTTTTTATTAATATTTTTTAGTAATTGTAGATAAAAATATGTGAAAAAACTCAAGTTTGTTGTAGTGCCCCTAGGATAAAGTTGTGATGTGGAAGCCAAAATGCATTTGTAGGAGCAGAGGCCAAAAATATAGTAACACAACTAATAAGATAATTTTCTTTTTGTCCCCCTAGAAAAAGAAGAAAAAGAAATCCAATAGTAATAAATGAATATTTTGTTGGACAAAATTTAATTACAAAATTAATTGCAGTCCAAGGCTACAAACTCACTCAATATCTTTTTATTGAAAATGAATTTTGACAAACCCACTATTGGATTATATCTTCTTCCTCCATGCTTGCAAAATTTCTTGAAAATTAAATATTAGTAGCTATGTTATCAATAAATTGTTTATGTTGAAAGTTTTTGTAGTTTAAAATTATGCATAAAATATAAGTTTATGGATCATATAGTAAATAATATCCGATTGACATAAAATTCGACATATATATTAAGAGCATAAAGAATATACAATTTAACGGTTAGATTTTGAAAATATGTAATAATGTTTATTTTATTGAGTAAGGTTGTAGCTTTAAACTACAACCAATTTTGTAGCTAAACTTTATCCTATTTTGTTGAGGTAATGTGATATGTTAAAACTCCTGTCTTGTTATTGTGAATATCTGTAAAATCATCTTTGCTGATTACATTATTTTCAGAAGTTTCCATTAATCTATTTGTTCTTTAAAGTTCACTTTGAAGTATCAAAGCATCCTTGAAAGTTTGCACTTCATCAATGAATCTTTCCATATATATCAAATTTATTTGTTAAATTAGAATTCCAAGTCAATTCTGGAGTAAATTGTTTGTCTTACGGCCCTAGCTCATGGGTGTTACAAATTTAATAGAATGTAACTTGGTTTGCTTTTTGGTGGAGTAGGTCAGCATTTGACCCCTTCTTCACTTGCTTGCTCTATTGCCTTAACTTTGTCCTGGAAAAATTGTGCCCGGTCATAACTTATATTATTCTAAATTTCTAATTTCATTGTTTCTAAAACTAGAATTTTTTTATTTGATTTTTATTTTTTGCTGACTTGGGTGTCTAAGACTAATAACTTGTCAATTTTGGGCTATTGAGGACAGGTTAGTAGTGAACTGATACTTTTGGTTCGAAAAGGCCTACTTGTGAATTATGTAGTTTGGATAAGAAACATAATAGAAAGACGTACGTAATATCTATTTTAATAAATAGGAAAAAAAAAATGTTAAACTACAGCTCTTATAAAATAAATATATATATATATATATATATATATATGTATATAAAGCACTATCTAAAGCTATGAATTTTCTGCTCACATACATAATTGGTGCATCATTGATGATAATAAAACTTAAACCATCAACCAGACTTAACTTACCAAGTCTGGAGGATTATATATGGATTATAGAAAGATAAAATGGTAAAGCACAAATAAATTTTGAATTTTTTATTGTATGAAAGAACTTAATATCTCAAAACTGAAACATAGTACTTGTTGTTGCTATGCTTTTGTTGAGCTTCATTAGCCTAGCATTTCAGTTTATTTCAGTCCAATTCGGTCACTTTGGCCCATTTGGCCCATTTTGGCTCATTCAGTCCATTTTAATCCTGTTTGGTTCATTTCGATCTATTTTGGTTTGATTCAATCTATTTTAGTCAATTTGGCTATGATATGTTGCCCTTCAATCCATGAGACTCCTTAAATATAAAAGCATATGATATAAATAACATAAGAACTAAAATTGATAAGTAAAATAATTGACCTGCTCAGTGTAATGCACATTTCTTTTGTACTTTTTCTTATATTAATCTACATAAGCATTTTACAAGTTCTAGAAGTTCTTGAATTGATTAGAATGGAGAAGGTTAGCATATGAAAATTGAGAAGTATTGTCAAGATAATAGCAACAAACTTTTGTTTTAGTAAAGCAATTTCGATAGCATTGTTCAGAGGACCAAAATTAATAAACATTACCATAAAATGTTTTCTTTAGGATGATAAGTGATAAATGATTGTTGGGTTGTCTATTTTTCTATGTAATTAGTTGTTTCTCGTTATTTTGGGTGATGACATTTGATGGTTAACAAGGAAATTAGTGGGCTAAAAACCTCCGGGCATTGATGATCTTGAGGGTTGAGTCCTGAAAAACCAAATAGAATCAGAGAAGACCAGTGGAGGCCGGTCAAGAATCCTCTGATGATAAAGTCACCGTAAGAAGGAAATGTTATTGAAAGTTCTCCAAAAAAATGTCTGACCCACTTACCACTTCATTTGGGAGTGTTTATATATTGTTCACAGAGCGGTTACTTGTTTAATAACCGTTCCTATTGTTAAGGAATTCAGAAGGTTCGGAGATAACTTCCCTAATTGTCATGGAAGTTACTTCGTTGGGACTTGTGCTTCATAACAATTGGCAAAGGGCTAGGTTCGTAATGACACAACCCGTCCTTGATGGATCATTTGGTGAAGACTTAGTTATCAAAAAGCCCAATACACTCAAGGCCCAGTAACCTCGTCCGTCCATTACTAAGGACGGACGACATTCATATTGGGGACGAGCGTAGGAGGGACGAGGTTATAAGGTATATTTACCTCGTCCCATCCTCCATGCTTTTGTCTCATGGACATCCCATCTTCCATCCTTTTTGTCATGGACGGCCTATTTGGACGACATAAGACCGAGCATTTTCCTTACACTATCAACATTAATACTTGATATTACTAATTAAATTCTATAACATTATTTTAGTCTTGATCACTAAACTTCTGTTACTTTCATATAGGTCACACTTTTTACCAAGTATTCCTAACCATATATATATATATATATATATATATATATATATGCTTGGTAATTCTATAACCAGCAATGCATTTCTTGTAGTATAATTTAAAATTTATTGCATTGATTGTTGACACATGATATTTATGATTCAAGATCTTTCATTCTTCCTTCTTACTAGGAAGTATTTAACAATCTTCATCATATCGTACACCACAATATGGATTGGAATTGCAGTTAAACTTTTTTGGTTTAGGCTTGGTGCATCACAAACAAGCCTGCTCTTCTTCAAAGTTTTCTTTTATTTTTTTTTCTCCTACTATTTTCTTGATCGATTTGTTAAAATTTAGAAATTGTGTTTGGTTTCATCTTACTAGGTTCTTTTTTCATTACCACTGATTTATATGCTGTGATTTGGGTTAAATTTAAAGATCTGGAATAGATCAAACAAGATACAGTTCTAGAGCTACTACATGAATCTTTAGAGAACAAGATTATTAAAGTTGATTCAGAAGAACCATTACTACTCTCTTAAAATCAATTAATGTCCATGTAATTACTAAAATGTATAAATTTCTTAGTAACTCAACATAATGAAGTGATTCCATGGTATACAAAAACATATATGGATATATATAAACAATTCTATCATGAATACTTTTGCTTTCCCCCACCTTCTTTTATCTTCTACATATTTTGCTTTTCCTCATTTTTTTTCACATTTTTTTTTTAAAATTGTGTGGAAAAGAAAAAGAAGAAGAAAATAAATCAATATATGTTTTTGGGAGAAAAAAAATTCTATAATAGTTGATTCTCATATACGAGTTTAGTGATTATCAAAATATAAATTGTTATAAGTTTTTTTAATAGTGTTCTTATGTGATAAAATGCTTTTTATTATTATTATTATTATTATTATTATTATTATTATTATTATTATTATAAATTGCTCATAAACTTCTCCAAAAATGTAAAATAATGTTAGCTTTCCTTTCATATGAAATAATTAAGATTCATTTTCATTTTACTAATAAAAATTATTTTTTTCCAATTTTTTTTTATTGTTTTCTAATGTATATCTCACAATATTATAACGTATTACAAAATATCTTGCCATATAGAATAAATTGAAAGTAAAATGTAATATGTTTCCTTGGGGAAAAAAAAAAAAACACCTTGCAAAAAATCAAAATATAATATATATATTATATTCCAATGCAATTACATTATTTTGAGATGGGTTTCAGACTGTATATTGGACTGGCCAACACAACTTTTGACAGTGGTCCTATGCCTAAAGTAATATGGAAGAAGTCGTGGAGACTCAAAATTCATGACAATTAAAAATTCTGTGGAAAATTCCCATAACAAAAGTGATGCTAAACCTGATATTTTCAATAGAAGACCTAAACTGCATGATTTGTAATGCAGCCCAGGAGTCCATAGAGCACCTATTCTTAAAGTGCCTAGTGACTCGGAATTTGTGGTCATCCCCAACGACCTTTTAGAATTGAAGAGCTCAACCTGTCATCTATGGAGGAATGAATCCGAATAGTGTTCAATTCAAAAGCTCCATCAAGGTCCCACTAGAAGAGTTAAGAAATTTATCAATGTATGCTACCATATGTTGTGATGTAATCTGTATGCAAAGGAGTAGACAGATGGTACATAGGATTACAACTGATCCAAGGCAGGGAGCACATCTCAAACTACAAAAACTCATTTGCAAGCCTGGGAATCCACTACTGTGGTACAAATGTACCAGAACATGAACACCTCTTCCTCCTTCTTTTGTCAAATTTAATTTTGATGCAGCGCTAACAAACAACCAAACATGTGTTGTGACAGATGGCCATGACCATAAGAATGATATTATTTGGTTTGTATTAAGCTAATAAGGATAGATGGATGGTCCTCCTACAGCAGAAGCAAGAGCAGCACTCAAAGCTCTGTTTTAGAAAGGTTTTGATGGAGGGAAATGAACTAAATGAAATTCAACGAATTCAAAGTTCTCTATGCAGATCTCACTAGTCCATTGAACCACTAATAGTGGATACTAGCTTAGCATCAAATTTATGCTATTGTTGGCAAGCTTTACATGAGTTAGAAAGTGCAATTCCTAAACCCACACTATTGCTCATTGGACTCTGCTTTGTAACATTGAGGAAATTATTCCCATCTCAAAAATTTTGAGCATGGTGTTCTATACTCTCATTATCAGGATTCAAGACTGAGACTTGGAATGGGTAGCCAAGTGAATAGGCCGTAATGTTCAATATAGTCGAGGGCCTTAAATATCTTCAAAGTCAAAAAGTTTTTGGTAGAACAAAATTAACCCAAAAACTATAAATGGATAATTAATTGGATGTGAATTCAACACTTCTAGTTTTGATGGAATCAATAAATAACAAAAACTAACGCTGAAAATGAAGATCAGTTCTTGAGGTGGCCCCAAAACTAAAGTGATTGCACAATCAAAGAGGGGATAGTGTTCCATTGCAACTTTAGAAAAAAGGATTGTGAATCAAAGAAAATTTGCTTTCTCCATGAAGAAGACTGTTTGCAAGGCTGTGAAAAGAAAAAATGGAAAATTAGGACAAACTAATTTTATTTATATTAGTAGTGCCAAGAAGCTATACATTTGATGAGGGAGAAGAGATTCAATTCATGAGGGAGAGCTTTGAAAAGAATTAGTGACAACTGGATTTATTAGTACACACATGCATTATCAGATCTCCAAATTAACATATCTTTGGAATTATGAATAAAATGATGTACATAATCTAGTAATTATGAAATTTACTCCTTTTTGGGGCAATAAGAACATGTTGGGAGAGAAGAGAAACTTTTGGTTCCAAAAGCCTGGCCGTTGTGGATGATGTAATTTGGATTAAGAGGGATGATATCAAGAGAGTATCCCACCAAAAGAAATAAAAAGTTCTTAAACTACAATTGTTATTAAAAACAGATATAAAATCTACTATCTAGAAACTACAAATTTTCAATTTTACTTAAAAACCATTCACTGTTTGAATGAAAATTAGCAGTAATCATATTGTTGATGGAGTGATTAAATATTAAAAAAAAAAAAAAAAAAAAAAAAAACCAATGTTGAAATGTCATAGGTATACAGTGATTAGACAGTAACAAGTGAAAACCACTCCAAGACATAGGTGCATCTTATTGTTTACCAACTTGTTTAACTGTACAAATACTAACTGCAACTTTATCTGAGGCCCTTCAAAAAAAGAAAAAGAAAACCTTCCAATTTATCAAAGATTATTTAAAAAGACCTTACAAAACATGACTAATAGAAGGTGGCCTGCACTAGCACAGACCTATTTGGTTTAAAAGCACAACCAACCAAATTTGTGCTTTGATTGGCAAGGAACACAACAAACAGCCATCTATTACAAGAATCTAAGCCCAAAGGCAAGCAAATTGCGGCAAACTTATGACTGCCAAAACAAAGACTATCACTAAGAATTAAGAACCTTTTATCCAAAGAAGAGTCAAGTAAACACAACATAAAGCTCTATAAAAAACAATAGTTCTTGAACCTCCCTCTAGCAACCACACAGGTCTTGACTCTTGACTTACAATTTGATGGAGTGCACAATATCTTCTTCTGAGCTTATTAGACCTCCATGAATGTCCTATTTCTCTGCAATAAAGATGGAAAATTTCAGAACCCCAAACTAATCTGCATATAACAGTATTCAAAATCAAACTTCTCCTCCTCCAGTATTTAATACCCATTCCACAAGCATTAAGGGATGTTAAAAATCATGAATAAAAATTTACCACTCTACATCATACCCATGCTATTATACCTACATCAATCAGCATCTCTACCCCTATGCTAAAAATATCATACCCAGCCACCATCCCACAAGTAGCTGCCATTTCAACTTTTCCACCCTCTCCCACAAGGTACTGCTAAGCTATGTGGAGAAAGGGCGATACTGCTCAATTTCATTTAGCCTCTCCTGTAGGGGAACATGTATGATACAGAGTACCAATTGGCCAGCAAGTTATTGGCACTAAACATTGAACATCAAGATTCCCTTAACTTTGGTTATGTATAGAAATTCAAATTCTGCATGGAAGAAAGGCATGGCAATCTATATCAGGGTTTGTTATATTTGACCATGGGAATAAAATTTTTCCTTTGAATGGTAGTATAAAATGGTAAAGGACCCCTTGAGACTGGTTATATCACTCTTTCTCTTCTATCCGATATGTTTATCCATCAATCATAAACATAAGAATATACATTCATGTTAGTCATCAACCATGACAATTTTAAAGGACAATATATAATGGAATAAAGATGATATCTACTTTATTCTTGAAATATAAGAATAAACAATGCAATTTTTGTATAA
Source organism: Quercus aquifolioides (assembly GCA_019022515.1). Classification (NCBI taxonomy): domain Eukaryota; kingdom Viridiplantae; phylum Streptophyta; class Magnoliopsida; order Fagales; family Fagaceae; genus Quercus; species Quercus aquifolioides. The sequence continues at coordinate 38,263,985 of CM032333.1, forward strand.
TTTGATAACATCTCATAAAATTTTCTCACTTTGAGCAAAGAGCCTTCCACTTCATTTCATATAGATGAGAGGGAAAAGTTCAAAAACTTAAGAAAGAAAATTTAAAAATATGATATACCAAAATCAAATACCTTATAATCCTCACCAAGTCCTCCTAGGGAAAGAAAATTAACTACAAAATACTTTACAATCTTCCTCCCATATATAGACCAAAAAAAATGAAAGAAAAACATGAAATACCAAAATTAAATACATCGTAATCCTTTCAAAAAAAAATCAACCAACACCACCATGCAAATGACATGGTACACATTACCTTGCCAACAGGATGCCAAATGAAAGTCATAGGCAGGATTACCAAAGAAATTTGAAATGAATTTTTGTGTTAGAATTGGATGAAATTGAAAGATCCACACCACCATCCAGCTACAAATCAATTAAGAAACTTGTTTGAACTGCTAAATCAGATTCTGTACTTTCATTTTTTTTCCCTAGATACCTAAAACATTAAAATCAAACACTCAAATAGATGTCATGCCGTTAAATAAGGCAAACCCATCATGGTCCCATTAATAAATAGTTGATCCATGATATTCCTTTAAAAAAATAAATGTGCAAAGGATCAAGAGAAGATAAATGGCCCATTTAGAATTTGAAAGACAAGCTAGAAAGATCATCTGAATGATGATGAGAAAATCAATCATTTATGAGGATCAATTACAATTTGAATTTCCACCATCAAAACAAGAATTACGAAAAAGTTAAGAGCCATTCAAATGCAATAAACTGTAATCCAAATTATTAAGCACGTGTTGCTTACAACTTCTATTGCACGATCAAATGCTAATTCTTGGTGTGTACTTTTGCTTTGCTTTTAAAGCAGTCACAAATGCATCTGTATTAGGTAGCCTTAAGCACCATATCTCAACATGAGAACGCTTGAGCCAGCCATATTGATTCAACTAGTGGCTAGGGATCAACCCCTCCTATGGGAATTCATTGAGCGTTTTATACAACCAAAAGAATACTATGTTGTACAAATCATCTAACTACAGCCCTTCCCCTGGCCCCTATATAAAAATAAGAACATGATTATTCAAGACAATCTTCTTTTCTCAAAACTAGACAAATGGTTTTAAACATATCTTTGAATGAATTGGTTTAAAAGCATTCCTATTAAATAACTCTTAAAGAAGACACCCAAGGATCATTTACGCAATATAACATGTGTCTTGAACCCACTATCTATATATTTATTAAAGTTCAAAGATTGAAGCGTACAATTAAATGCCAAAAAGTTTAGTTTGACACAGTGACATAAACATAAACAATTATTCTTTATTAAAAAATAATACAAAAACAACAAAACAGTTCATGCAAACACATTGGATGATGGGGACAGATGCAAACCAATTTGACCAAAGGACTACAATAATCTCAAGAAATCGCCCATTTTTCTCCAAAATACTGACTGAAGAAACGGCTCCCAACATGAGTATTCAGTTACAACATATCTAGTGAAATTATCCCTTATTTTTTCATCTTCAATCACACCTCATGTATTACACATACAACTGTATGAACCATCCAACAATAATTATATTTACCAAATTCTCTACAGGTTTTACATCTTCATATACACATATCACGAAAAGAGAGAGAGGAATCCATACCTTCAACATCTAATCGTGTGCTATATAGCCAAGGAAAATGCTGAAAAGTACATTAGGTGGTTTAATAGAAGTGTCCACTTCACATGTGTTTGTTGCATCCCTACAAATAGTATAAAGGTAAGCACTACGACTTTGGACTTCAAAATCTAGCATTAACACTTATTCTTTCATGTGCTATTTTATTTCAATGTATCCAAATAGCCAAAAGATTTTTGAAAGAATACGGTGAAGTAATTGCACTAGCCTTATGCTTTATACACTCTTTCCAGCCAAGTAGCAACACAATTATGACTTGACTTTGACTCAAGTACCTTGTAATGGTGAGTGGTGATCTGAACCACATCGCACAAGTTAAGTTATAGGTAATAAATTGGTGATCCAGGCATTCCTATTTTATAGCACATGAAGGGCAAGAAGCATCAGTGATGTCTGATGAGATTCATATTTGCTAACTCCCTAGTCACTGGAAGACAATCATTTTGTAGTTTCCAAAGGAAATAAGGAATTTAAATGGAATTTCAAGCTTGCACAGGGCAGCCCACATCTGAGAGCCATATCTCTGAGTTCGGCTCTTCCATCTAAGCATTAACTATGGAGAAGCGAGGCTCTTTTGATTGTATAAAGACATGACTGATCATGGGACCAAATAAGTTTATTTGTACTTCCAAATCAATTACTAATTGTCTTGTTTTTCAATCGCAACAGCATGACTGGAAACTACTTTGAGGATTTAATTTAAGCTTTAGATAATCATTTTTAAGCACAAAAATTTAAGAGATAAAGATGTTTTATCAGTAGGTACAGTTATTATCTCAACAATGACAAAGTTAAGGCGTTGACATCATCATTAATTCAAATATTCCTAATTAACAAAGAAAGAAACAAGCAAACAAGAACATGTTCTTAAATAATTCCTCAACCTCAACCAATTAAATATGAATAATATGAAGAAGTGAGCCCCACTCTCAAGGCAGGTACTGCAGAAGAAAAGGCTTCTGGGGCCATAGCTTATTGCAAATTTTAATTTACATTTCTCTTGGTAATCAGTTCAATGCATCCTTGTCCAATGTCATTTATCTTTCAATAAATTTATGAACAATCTAAGTTATATTATTTAGTGAATCAACAAAAGCAAAGAAACATCTATGATAGTTAACAATATTAAAATTTAAAAACCCAGGAGAAAAGCATAACTAAATAAGTAATCAAACAGAAATATTTTTGTAGAAATTTAAAATAAAACCTTAACAATTGGCTCGATGTGTAGCATAGGTCATCTAAGCAAACAGGTTCAATATCCTGAAGAAGCATTTCATCGAACAGTTGTGTGCTTGACTTGAATTTTAGTTTCGAACAATCGGCAAGCATGCTCATTATTTGGTAAAATTGTAGATTAGAAAATCTTACAAGAAGAAATTATGCACCAGAAGCAGACAAAAAGACAAATATTATAATAAATGAAAATCAAATTGCAAGGTGAAAAGGGATCTTAGGCCTACCAATTACTTCAATAGCAACAAGGCATCATCTGCATTGAAAAAGAAATAAAGAAATTAAATGCTTCTTGTATAAATAATAATTACATAGCCCAACAGTTTGATTTTGCAATTATTTACTTGAAACACAATATATACTTGAGCTATAATCCTATGAATAAGCCTTTAAATTTAGAGAAATAGAAAGAGGCAAACCTTTTCTTCAAAGTTGGATTAAGATGGTGGAGAAGGATTGGTCTTGGTATCATCATTGAAAATGTATTGGGGATTGAAGATGAACCCTAATCATGAAACCCATTGGGAATTCACCGTCTCTAGGGTTTGGAGCTTCATTTCCAGAGTTGGAATTGGATTTGAAGCCATCCAAAGCAGGACAGGCAGTGTTTTTGGGGGACGTCTAGCATGGGTTGGTTGATGCTTTCTTCTTCGCAGTCAACGTCGGATTCGAACACGACCTGAATCTTCTTCCCCGTTGTTGAAAGCACATTGATCCATAGATGTGGCAGGAGATATATTGGGGATTGAAGATAAACCCTGATCATGAAACCCATTGGTAATTCGCTGTCTCCAAGGTTTGGAGCTTGGTTTCCAGAGTTGGTATCGGATTTGAAGCCATCCAAAGCGGGACAGGTAGTGCTTTTGGGGACGTTTAGCATGGGTTGGTCGATGGTTTCTTCTTCGCAATTGGCGTTGGATTCCAACACGGCCTGAATCTTCTTCCCCATTGTTGAAAGCACATTGATCCATAGATGAGGCAGGAGATATATTGGGTTTCTGAGGACAACAGATGCATTCTACATAAATCCTCATCCTATTTAGAGAAATATTCATCCTTTCACCTATAACCTCAACCTCAATGCGATTCTCTTCAGATGGATTTGATATATTCACTTTCCCATAAATTAACCATACATGGTCATAATTACCATTCGCCCCCCTTGTGCAATTTGTGAAACTTATTTCACCATTGATAAAAATGTCAACTTTCTTGAACCCTATACCCTTTGATGGAAAAGCAATACAAACAACCAAATTTGAAAATTTGGGACCAACCAAGAATGATACGGAATTTCCAACACTCTGATGATGGTTGAATTTGAACCACTTTGGAATCTCAATTGCTGGTAGTATAAGATAATCCCAGTAAATTTTAGATTCAAAGCTTGTTGCAGCTTGAGCGACTGTATTTGGTAGAATCCCTAGAATTTCTCGAAACTGCAAGAAATTGAAGTTTAACATAAATTGTTTCTTTATAACTTAAACTTCAGAGAGAAAGAGAAAGAGAGAGATACCTGATTCAATAATCTGCTTGATGATTGTGTATCCAATTGATAACAATTTTGTGCATTCACAGTTCTTATAGATTGTGGAAGTCTTGGAATTTCCCGAAGCTTTTTGCAATCTCTAATTTCAAGTTGTTGTAATGTAGTAAATTTACTAATACTTTCTGGGATGGTAACAATACCAGTATAAGAAAGATGCAAATCTGTCAATACTGGGAAGTAATCGGGCTGCATCCAAGAATCTAATTCAACTTTAATCCGATGGAAGCTAAGATCCAGGTTTGTCAAGCTCTGAAACCCAATCGGTCCCGAAAAGTTATTAAAGGAATTGCACGCCAGTCTCAATTTGGCAGAAGGAATATCTTCTTCCTCCCACATTTGTGATTTATTGGCCCCAATTGGAAAATTCGTAAGCTTACTACCATTTAGGGATAAATCATCAAGTCCAGTCAAATTCAGCAGTGGTGAAGGCAATTCTCTAATACCACTAAAACACGAATCCAATTCCTTTAGACATTTCATTTCTGGGTGAATATCGGGAAACTTCTCAAGCCTTGAGCACTTACGTAGATTAAAATATTCAAGAGATTTCAACATGAGCATACTTGGAAGAATTTGAAGTTTTGAACAGCCACTGAGATTCCATACTTTAAGCTTCTCAAGAAATCCAATGGACTCATGAACCTCAATTAAATTTTTACAATCTGAAAGGTCCAATACCTCTAAGTTTGGGCAGCACAAGCTAGGTAATTTTGTAATGGATTGACACCAACTCAGATTGATAATTTTAAAATTTTTGAACTGGAACCCCTATAAAAAAATTAAAAAACAAAAACAAAATTTATCTTCAACAACTTTTAAAAATAACATTTAAGGAAATTAAAATTTATAAATACTAATACTTATACCTGCTTGACTACATTCTCCAATATAATGTTAGACTCGGACATCTTGAGTACAACAAGTTGTCGAGGAAGGCAACATTTGGAAGATAAGGATAGAGGAAATTCACGCCATTCAAGAACCCTTAACTCATCTGGGAGATATTCAAGTGCTTCACCAATATGTACATTGCCTATAAGAAATTTGAGATTTTTCATCCTCTTGAAAACATTAGCTTCCAATGCAATCTTTGTTGGTTTAGGTGAGAGCAACATTATGCTTCGAATTTTATTTGATCCCTGCTTAAGACAAAAAATTAGTCACACTTGATAATAGAATTCGACGAAAGTATAAAGATTCTGAAACTTTAAACAAAACATATATTGAAAAAATTATATTTTGTTCGATATTGTAAAGGGGAAATCCAATAAAGAAATATTTTGAAAAAATGGAGAAGCAAAGAATGTATACCATATTTTTAGTTAGTAATTCATAAGCATCCTCATAATTCCATATCCTACTACGTTGTTCAAGCTTATTTGATTCTTGTTGAACGATTTCTCTACCTATTTGTCGTAGCAAGTCATGCATTGACAAATCGCTACCTTCCAAAGTTACGAGACACTTATCAATAAGCTTTTCAATACCATAGTCTGGATATAACTTGCAAGAATCTAATATATTTGCAACATCATCCTTGTTGTAACCCTTAAAAAAACATGCAATATCAAGAAAAATATCCTTTTCGATTTTCTCCAATCCATCATAACTTATTTTGAGTATTTTTTGAATATCTTCATGTGGAATATTTTTATACTTTTCTAATGCACTTTTCCATCCATGTATATTTTTTCCACACAAATCAGAACCAATTATTTCTAAAGCTAATGGAAGGCCATCGGCATAACTTGTAATCTGTTCTGCAAGTTCTAAACAATCTTCCCCATATTTACTTGTTTGGAAGGCATGCTGTTTGAAAAGTTCAAGAGCTTCACATTGACTCAATTTTGTAACCTCATATATTCGAGGATCTATTTCGAAAGTGGTTAGAACATGTTTGTCTCTTGTTGTTATAATTACTCTACTTCCAGAAGCAAACCAGTTACATTCTCCAAGCAAATTTTCTACCTCTTTTGAGTCTTCCACATCATCAAGAATTAAAAGAACTTTTTTACTATGAAGTCTTTTCTTTATCAAATTGATACCTTCAAATACATTGTGCACCTTCAAATCTCTATCTTGTAAGATCTTAAAAAGAAGTGTCTCTTGTAGTTGGGTTTTGCCACCAATTATTTTTGACATTTCTCTAACATTCTCTAAAAAACAGCTTCCTTCAAAACGGTGAGCAATTCTATTATAAATAGCTTTCGAGATCATAGTCTTACCTATTCCCCCAATACCACAAATTCCTACCATGCAAACATCATTTGACTCCATATCTAAAAGCAATTCTACGGCCTCCGCTCGAATATCTATTCCAACTTGATGTTTAGCAACAAATAATGGCTCATGATTTGATTTAGTCCTTGATATCTCTTTTATAACTCTTTGGATAAACTCAACTTCAGTGCAGCTGCAAAGCATAGAGCATAAGAAAGACATAATGAGTTGGATTAGTTGTAAATATAAATCTGAAGATGAACTAAATTCAATATGTCTAATTTTGTGCATTGCAATTAACATATTGCTATTTAAAATTAGATCTAGGCTTTTAGCAAATGGTTGGATAGAAACTTCCCTTTCATGATGAGGATTGAGGAGACCCACTTACTGGAAACTCATTTCTAATACTTGAACAAAATGAGATTAGGAAATTTTGTAAAAATTGTCTAAAAATTAAATGGGAGAAACTCTTGAATTGTAACATTAACATTAAATTATTTAATTTCTACAATTTAATAGTAGAATATACGGTAAATAATTTTTTTTTTAGTATACTTTCAAAATTGGACATTTAGTGGTCACAAAACCATTTAAAAGTTTCTAACTAATGAAAGAAGAAGAGTTGTTAGAATTATTTTTAGTTTTCGAGAGAAAATTTATCTGAATATATAATATCATGTGAATTAAAAATATTCTATTTCTAGCATCTATCTATCTGTACATAATATTTAATATAAAAGTTGGATCCCTACAATTGGTGGATACACATAATAATGACACGTGTCTCTTTAATAATGCATAAAACAATGACACGTGTAATCTTTTGTAACTTCCTCCATCTATTATATATGATACTAGTGATTAGCCAATGCGATGCACAGAAAAACTTTTTTTAAATTTATACATTCAAATGTCATATGAAATTATATTCTATATTACGAATACAAATCCTCTATCCGTTTGAATTGCTATGTGTTATATTTTTTTTCATTTTTAACTTTGTTTATTTTATAAGGAAAGTCAATTGAATACATTGCCAGTTGTGATTGATGGAACAAAAAAAAAAAAAAGTTAGATAGAGGATTTATATTCCAAATTTGCATGCATAACTGCTTGGATTGCATCTGTCTCGTACACCCCAAAGGAAAATAAAATAATTCTAATATTTATAATAACAAATTGATATTTAAATAGCAGATTTTACAGCCAAAATAAGTTGATTTGTTTTCCATTTTTTTATTTAGTTCAAGCTCCTAAGAAGATAGTCCATAAAAGATATACAACAATCCAAATAATACTAAAGAGTATCATAAAATATTTATATGCAAATATTTAAGCAATTGTACCGAAAATCACTACTTTATCTGTGACTACCAAATACGCATTTTAGGATCTTAAGCTAAGTATATCACCTTAGTTTCTTTGTCAGTGACTATCAAATACCTATTACAAGAGAACATGTGCTAAGTATTTCACCTTAGCTTACCAAGAAAGTGAAGAGAAGCAAGAAATCTGATGGAGGGTTTTGAGACTGGGATGCAACAATAACAAAATTGCAAGTTGTAAAACTAAAGATTTTGAGACTACTATAATATCAATTTTGCTCTACAAATTTTCATGAATCCACCATTTTGTTCAAAATAAAAAGAAACACCGTAGCTTTTTTTTTTTTTTTTAATATCAAATTTAAGTCAGTTAACAATGAGAAATTCAACAACAATGATGGCCAAATAAAGCAGCTCTAACAATTAAAAGTTAGTTGACAATTTCACAAGTCAATAACATTGGAAAATTAGAGAAAGAAAACAACAGAAACACCTTACAAATTCTGGATGCAAGAATTCAAAAAAGAAAAAGAAAAAAGATCAAAAGAAAAAAAAGAAGAAGAAGATTAGATCTTCATATTGCCGACTTAGCTTCAAAATTCTATGAAAAACACAATCCACGTCTTCTCAAAATGGTGATTGTAATTTTGTGGAGAACAATCAATACCAAACCAAAATGATTTGTTGTGGATGATGGGATGGATTGTATTTTGAATGTTCATGGGTAGATACAACATTGAAAAGCTTAAATAAATAATCAATGTGTGAGAGAAAAAGAGAGATAAGGTTGTGAAAAACTGAAAATTGGGATGGAAACAATATAATTAGTGGTGGATAAGATGAAGAGGAATAGAAGGCGTGTCTGGGTTGGAGATTTTGAAGGCAACAATTTTGTTTTATTTTTTATTTTTTTATTTGTAGTGTTAACAATAGTTTAGTTGAGGAAGAGAAAGTGAACTGTAATGGAAGTGAATTTAAAGAAAAGGTCCAACCGAAATCATAAAAGAAAAGGAAGACTGATAGTCTGTACTAAAGCACAGAAAAACTCACAGCCAATTCACCACAAATGCATAAGTCTACCTGTAATTATATTATAGGACAGATAATTGTAATTTGTAAATAATGATATTCTCCTTTTAAATTTTGTATTCATTAAGGCAATTAATAGGTCATCTTAAAAATTAAAAGGTAAAACTAAAAGCAATTTGAAGAGGGGTGTCATACTGGTGGAATTTTTAGTGCTCATTAAAAGTTTTTTTTAGTGCTTATATTGATTAATGGCTGTCACCCCTTAATTACAAGCAAACTACTAAAAGGTCTGAATAGCTTTTTAGGCAAAAGACGTTTTACTTTAGAAGAGACCTTAATAATTAATTCTCCTTATTGATTTGTTTATTTGCTTCATTATTATTTTTTTATTTCTTATTAAATCCCAGGATGAAAAATATTTTCTGAGCATGATATTTATTGAGCATCCAGTAGTAAATTATAAAACAGTTACATGATCAAGTAATTGTAGACCATATACATGCACTTCTGGGTTTTAACCAATTGATTTTTCAATTTAGTTACCGAATGACAATAAAATATTACCTATTATTAGGTACAATAACTATAAATCTAATCAAATATCATACAATTCAAGCGGATTGGACATAAGAGCACTGGAGGAGTTTGGCATGCAGTTCACTGATGCGGTGGAATGGTTTGAAAGAAGATGTAATTAGGATTGGACATAAGAGTAGATGTGGCAATAAGGTAGATTTATTAATTTTAAACAAAAGAAGTTTTTTATTTTTTGAGAGAGATTTTTTGGATGGAAGAATTTTGTTTTAGTACGTATAATATGATTGTTGATTATTTTATCTATTCAATTTTCAATTGTTAATATATAAAAAAATGGTATTCTTATATTGATGAAGTGTGTGATACATAGAAAAATCGTGAAAGATGTTAACATAAAAGTGATGACCAATTTCTGGTGCTAAAAGGAAGTGTACTTAGTGATGTATTATTGGTATAAGACATCGCGACCATAGTGATGGGTTAATGGGGTGGGAACGGTAAATGCAAATGCCAAAGTTCGGCAAGGAAGCAAGGTGCATGTGATAATAATTATACTTTCTCAAAAACTAATAAAATATGATAGAAACAATACTTTCGTAATTTATTAGCAGTCATAACAAAACCATTAAAAGCTTATAACCAATATAACAACACAGAGTTGTCATAATTGATAAGATTATCCAAGTTAAAATTATTCTAATTCTACTATTGACCTTTATAGCTTAACTACCTTTGTATTTAGAATATAAAGAAATTATTCAGTCCTCTTGGAAGACCTCATCAACAATACTTAGTAGTCTTCCCATCTAATAGTATTGTGCCATATGATAATTTATTGACTAAGATCCTTGGCATCAACCCAATTTTAAAAATAAAATAAAATATTAAAAAAAAAAAAGCCTTCCCCTTCACCTTCATCGTCCCTACCCTCTCACTCCACTACCACCACCACCATCCCCATCTTCAATGTCAGCAATGATGACATAATTTATAAATAGAAAAACAATAAAAGTATGTAACTAATAAAAGCACACCAAAATAGTCATTAATTAAATACATACCTATCTTTGTAAGTAAATCCAGACAAATTAGCTGCTCTAGTTAAAGTTTTCCTCCACCTCTGAACCTTTTCTGTGTCATCTTTGAATTTTTCTTCATGTTTAGCTAGTGCAATCCCAAACTCTCCATCTTGTTTACGTATTTCTGATGGGTTCACTTTGTAAAAAATTGGTAAAACCAATTGGCCTTTACTCCTACACTCAAAAATCTTGACAAGTTCATTCAAGCACCAAGTAGAAGATGCAAAATTTTTAGAGAATACAACAATCGAAATCATTGACAATTCAATGGCTTTAAGAAGTTCCATTGAAATTTCTTCTCCCTTCTGAAGATCATTATCGATGAAGGTGTCAAAACCCTGGTCACACAAAGCCTTATATAAATGGCCTGTAAAATTATTACGAGTATCTTCACCTCGAAAACTCAAGAAGACATCATAGTCCCATCGGTGGGTAGAAGAAAAGGCTCCTTCGTCGGTCAAGATAACCATTGATATGATCTGTTGACCGAAGATCGAGAAGATGAAAAAAGAAGAACAGAAGGTAAGAAAGATCAAAGATGTGACAAAATTAACAGGAATGATAAGAGGTGAAAATAAGCTTGCAATTCGAGTGGACGTTTACGGATGAGTTGAGGCACTAAATTTGAAAGGTTTTGAGTACGTACGTTTGATTGGGAAATTTGACGAAAGAATGATGATTTACAACAAGTGTAATATGAAATAAGAAATGGGTCTAGATGCTTGTGAATCCGCGTTAGCTGCGGAGATCGGTGCTTGTGGGTTGACGGAGACCGTGCTTGTGGGTTTTGATTCTTGTGGTGGAGATTGGTGCTTGTGGTGGATAAATTATTTGACCATGCGAGGAAAAGGAAGCAGAAGATGCTTGTGGAGGGAGGTGATTTGACCGTGAGGAAAGGAAGAAGAAATAAGTTGAAGGACAACGGTTGGTCTGAGTCTCAAAATGAGATAAGAACAAAGAAAAAGGAATAAGTACAAAAAGAAAAGAAAAAAAAAAAAGGGACAAAATAAAAATATAAAATTAAAATTAAAAATTAAAAAATATTATTATTAAAATAGAGAGGTTTGCAAAATATTATTATTCCTCTCCCTCTTTCAATCCCAGCCAAGCCATAACAAAAAACCCAAATCTTGCCACAAAACTCAAAGCCAAAACTATCCAAATCCACTACAAAAAGTCTCACTGAACACATAAGAAACATTTGATAACACAAAGTTGTTTTGGTCTGCTAACTTATGAGAATCTAACATTTACAGTCCAACAATCAAAGTAGACAAAATCCTTGATTTTCGGAACATGATAAAATTAAAAAATCATTCACATTGTTTTCCCAGAACGAACAGCCAGAACAAGGAAAAAAAAAAGTATAATAAACTGTGATCTGATTCAAAACAACAACAAAGAACAAAAGTCACAAATTCATGTCATTAACAAATCCGAACCCACAAAATCTTTTCATTTCATTTCCACCATTAACAAAAACAACTAAAAAACCCAAAAAAAAAAAAAAAAAAAAAAAAAAGAGGGCGGAGATTGTAAATACCAGGGAAAACGAAGGGCAGTGAGTGAGTGAGAGTGAGAATTCAGATGGGCTTGGCAGAAGAATCGTAGGAAGCGGTGGAAGAAGCAACAACAGGATCATTAGATTCAGAGGTGATGAGAGGGGCGCGAATGTTGTTGTCGGAAACGGCGTCGTCTGGATCGTAGTCGGGATTGAGGGAGCGATCGATGGCCTCGCGGCCTTGTTCTAGGCAAGGCTTGCAAGCGATCTCGCGCGATGGCGATCCAACCCAGCACCACTCCTGCTATTGCTATCAATGCGATGGGGAACTTTGTCAAGGTAAAGTAATGGGATGGGGATGGGGTTTCCAGTGGGACCCACCGTGTGTGACCCCAGCTTGATCCGGTTGGAATTTGGATTTGGATGGTTTTGGCTTTGAGTTTTGTGGCAAGATTTGGGTTTTTTATGTTATGGCTTTGGCTGGGATTGAAAGAGGGAGAGGAACCAGAGAGAAGAAACTGGAGAGAGTTCTGAGTGAGGGAAGGAAAAATGACGGAGGGGTAACGGTGTTAATGGAATTAGGGACTAACACGTATTTTAGAGACCTAATTGGTCAATTTTGATATGTTTTGAACGTGAGGGTATTTGCCCAAACCTGCTGTTAATGGAATTTACTCATTTTTTTTTTTTTATAATAATAATAATAATAGGGTCTGGTTAAGTCATTTACTTTTAAAAATATTTTTTTGAGAATTGAAAAAATTATTAATATTTTTAAATTTTTAAATTTTTTTTTTATAAATAAAAATTATTGTGTACTTTTAAAGCATACATTAACAAAATTCATAATAATATAGTGGCTATAAGGAGTGACTCCTGACTATGGAGTGAGTTGACTCATGACTTAATAGTGTTCTATGCGTCTTGCAATTTTCGCAGAGAGAGAAAGTGGGAATCTTTTTTTTTTTTTTTTTTGACAACGCACGTTCATATGAAAACATCTTTATCATTGCAGATTAGGTAAGGTAGGTAGAAAATGATAGAAAAAGTGAAAAAAAATATTTTTTTTTAATTAAAAAATGTGTATAATAAATAAATTGATGTGGATGTTTAAAAAAATAATTTTTTATGTAAAATAATCTGAATTTTTGAAAGGTTTCTATCTTCTTAACTCTGTCTTTGACCTTTAAAAATAAAAAAAGTGAGTACTCTTTTTGGAAATTTTTTTTCTTTTGTTGAATTTTTTATTGTTTCTTACCATATAACTTATGCACGTAAAAGTATACTTCTTGTGAAGGTTGAAAAACGATAAAAAGGGATTGTAAAATACGAACATATATAAAAGTTAAACAAACTTGCTGTCAAAGACTGAAAGTGAGAAACTACGCATATAAAATATTACTAGCCTCTGAGCACGCGTGTAAGAGCACGCGCTTACGCGCGTGCTCAGAGGCTCTTCTATTTTTTGGGTAAGGGTTAATTTAGAGCATTTATTATAATTTGGGATTACTACATTCTCTAATCACCAAAAAAAAAAAAAAAAAAAAACTAAAGGTGTATGTGAATGTGAGAATGTCTGGGTCACTGTCTCCCCCTTTATCACTGCCCGAAAATTCTATACAAATCAAAATAGATTCCAAATTCACAAAATAGTAATATTTTACCATCAGGCAGGCACAACATTTAACATCAAACAACACTGTAACTAAGGCCAGTTCATACAATAAGTAGTAAATTACCTTAGTAGCCCTTGTCATTCCCTACTTGACGCATCATCAAGCATGTTTTGTGTGGCTGCATCAGAAAATGCAGTAAAAATTAGGACAACTATCAAACATTCCAAACAATAGAATCATGGTTACATAGCCAACACCTCACCAATGGACTGGATGTGCAAAAGAGATATATGTGTTAATAGACAGTGTCTAAAAGATATGTAGAAAAAAAATTGGGTCAAAACACTCGCCACCATTGTATTGACCATTAATCTAATGAAGAGGAAATAAGGACAGCCAACATGGGAGAGAATGGGATTATTTTTGTCAAAAGTGAAGATATTTTTTCTTTTTACTTTTTCTTTTCTTTTCTTTTAGAGGAAAACTGAAGAATTAGGAGACTGCACTATTCATTGAATTTGTGTTTATGTTCGGGAGAGTAGGCTCCTTTTTTCTAGGCATTTTTGTTTTTGGGAGTTAAGATAGTAATTGACGGTTATCTTAAATTGAACATGCTAAATAATTGGTAGTTTTCTATTTGAAAAACTAAAATTTAGGACAATAGTTGGCAATTTATTTTACATATTTATCCTCGTTGGTTTAAAACTTGTAAGTAAGTAGGATGAGGGTACTTTGGGCATCCAAAATGAGGAATCCAAACAGGGGAAGCCCCTTAAATAGTAGTATAGAAAATAATCTTAAATGAGACGTAATGTGCTTAAAGTCAAACACAAAGAATCAGCTTTGACTTTTTTTTTTTTTAATTAAGGAAATAAAATTAACTATTGCCCTATGGGTATTGATTTAGGAAATATTTTCGAAACTTTTAATCGGAAAATAAAAGGTAATTAATTGTTTTGATGGCTTTTATATTTTGATGAAAGTGATGTCGAAATTTTCCTAAGATGATTTGTTAAAAATTGCTCAAAAAGCACCTACTAATAGGACTTGAAGGGAAAATCAAGATAAAGTTTCTAGAATTATGCAGTGCCCTCCTAAATATCAAGAATCATTAGGGCAGGTAGTAAGCCTAAAAAAATCATCTATTGTGTTTAGCTAGTGTGTGAGAAGACGTGACCAGCAAAGGATTGCTCCTCTTCACTCAAAATCTTTAAGTAGATACTTTTTTTTAAATAAGTAAGAACTAAAAATTTAAGAGTAATAAAAAATAGCTAAGAAAGAGATTGATACTCAAAAAGTAATATATTTGTAGGCCTTGGGAGCAATGGTGTTTAATAATGTAAGGTTGAATTTTATCAACCATCTTGTTGGCTTTATTCCGTGCCAATTTGCTTGTAATTTAGCACTTAGTAACCCTGTATTTAGGTGAGATTCATGTAAGGGTAGTGTGTGAGAGAGTGTGAAGAAATGCTCAAGATTGTGCAAAGAAGCAGGGACTCACGGCTAGAATTCGCGGCTAACTTGCGACTGGCAAGCCGCCAACTGTAACACACATGAGAAGCATGCGGGGAGGTGAAAGGTCACGCCAGCTGTCGCACTACAGGACAAAAGTCCTAGGCTGGCCAGGCCGTTAGCTCGCGGTTTGAACTCGTGACTTAGACCAGTCGCGAGGCCAAGCCGCCAACTTACCCTGTTTAGGAAAAACTGTCTCTTCGCATTCCTTTTCTCACCCCACTATATATAGACTCTTATACCCGCGAAATGTAGAGAGCTTCTAGAGAGAATTTTGAGAGAGAAACCCTAGAAAAAAATAAGATTACCTCATCCCCAATCTTCACTAAGAGACTCTTCAAATTCCTCTACTCTCTTCCTCTCCATTGATACATCCTAAAGAGGTTCTTAACCAAATCATTTTCTCACCACACCCACGTCTGTGGGAAGGTTTTTTGGTGCTAAGGGAAGTAGTTTGGAAGGGACCAATGGTTATTGATTGATACTATGGGTTATAGCGGAATCCGGTAAGCTAGAAAAGAAAAAAGTTCGGGGCAACCTCGTTGGAGCAAGAAGCTTAAAGGGCTTAGGTACCTAAGTAGATTAGGCTTGGAAAGTCTATTACTGTTCATGTATCCCAACTACATTTTCTAGTGAATTATTGACCGCTTGGAAGGCGACGGAGAGGTTTTATGCCGAGGGCTTCGGTTTCCTCATCCCCAATCTTCACTAAGAGACTCTTCAAATTCCTCTACTCTCTTTCTCTCCATTTATACATTCTTGAGAGGTTCTTGACCAAATCATTTTCTCATCACACCCACGTCTGTGAGAATGTCTTTTGGTGTTAAGGGAAGCAGTTTGGAAAGGACTAATGATTATTGGTTGATGCTATGAGTTATAGCGGAATCTGGTAAGTTAGAAAAGAAAAAGGTTCGGCGCAACCTCGTTGGAGCAAGAAGCTTGAAGGGCTTAGGTACCTAGGTAGATTAGGCTTGGAGGGTCTATTGCTGTTCATGTATCCCAACTACATTTTCTAATGGATTATTGACCACTTGGAGGGCGGCGGAGAGGTTTTACGCTGAGGGTTTCGGTTTCCTCTTCGATAACACATCACGTGTTGTCCTTGTATTTGCATCTCTCTTCCCTTTATCTTTGCCTTTTATTTTCTGTTGTGAATGAGATTATAATTGACTAAGATTGTTTATCAATTCTGTGTTTGGCTTATGTTCATGTTCCGCACATTAATTGTTTGATAATAAGCTTGAATTGATAATTTGTAATTGGGGGTCTAAACGTTCATAGTGTTTTTAATGCTATTCGAACTTTCAAATAATAAAGCTGAAAAAAGGAAATTATATGAGATTACTTCTGTCAAACTATGAAACAGATAAGAGAGTTGACCACAGTCCAAAGATTTTAGACCAAAGCAGAGCATTAGAGAAATGAAGAAGATAGTAAATTAGTAGCCAAAGTCCCAGCCAACAGAGATGAAACTTTATTTGATGAATGATCAAATGTTATATTCTAAGCACTTATGAAGATGATCTGATAGTTGGCCTATTGATCAATTAAGAAAGGGCCAATCAAGAGAGTTTGAGAGAGAGTGAGAACAGATTAATATGTCAAATATTGAGCCTTGAGACTTGAGAGTCAACATGCCTCTGCTGTCTGGCTCTAGCATTTTTGCATTCTATTAAGTGATTAGCAATTATGGACAAGTTGTCATCCTTTGCTGATGTGCTTTTCTAATCAAGTGATCTTTCTTTCCCAAATTTATGCATTGTCATTTTGTCGACTCACATTGTTGGGTTTGATTGTTATCATTTGATTTAGTTTCTGGCTCATAATTGAAATTTTATTGGGCCACATTTGTGCTTGTTCCTCAGCTTAACTGTCTGGTATTTTCAACTGAATTACTTGTTGCGTCTTACAGTTAAGCAAGGGAGGGATAGTTTCATCTTAATGGTCCCTGTGTCTAATATGATTCTTTACTGCAGTTCTGTTTTGAACCAGGTGTTTTGTTATCTGTTTGGGCCTTGAGTACCTTGTTTTCAGGGCCCTTGATGAGGACTACCAAGAATTTTTTTTAGATCAACTTGCATCTTGGTGATGCTACAAAATGTTGATCTCAATGGATGAAATAATTGTTTGGTGGGTCTTTTATTCATTAAAATTCTAGTTTTTAAAGAAACAAACCGTACAACAAGGACTTTGTATCAAGTGTAATGAGTGAATACCTTTTTGTCAATAAATGCCATTTTCCTCAATCCTATCTAAAAAGTCAAAAGAAATAAGGTTTTTGTGTGTGTGTGTGTGTGTGTGAGAGAGAGAGAGAGAGAGAGAGAGTTGAAATGCAGATATAAAGGAAACTGTTATAAAACTGTTTCTGATGACAAAATAAAGGAAACTGAGCAGCAGAAAGAGGCAGTAGGGAATTCTGAAGTTTTAGATGTTGAACCTGAGGGTAAGCCTCAGGATCATTTTGCAGCTCGGGGTTAAGGATTGAAGGGAAAGATGAGAGGGGGGCCAAGGGGGTAAGTATATGAGAACTTATGAAGGATCAAGAAGGCCAGTTGAGCCCCCCAACCAAAATAGGTGGTCCCTTTAATATGTAAGTTGTGCAATGTCTAGTGTGACTCACAGAATGTTTTTAATAGTCATTTGACTGGTAAAAAGAACTAGGGAAATCTAAAGCGGTTTCATGGCCATCGTGCCTTGTATGGAGAAGAAAGACTTCAAGCACTTTACCCACCTAACTTTAACACTCCATTAGAGCACGGACAAATGGGGCTTCAAGCAGTCTACCAACCTAATGTCAATTCTCCATCAACTTCCTTAACTCCTCAAGTTCAACCAGGTGTTAATGATCCCCAAATCCTTTTGGCCCAGCTGTTGATGTCTTATGTTCTCTCTCAAGCCCAAGCACCAGGAATGATTCCTGCAGCAGGCACATTGGCTTTAGTGCCAGTACCATCCGCAGCAGCATCACAATCAATTCTTGAAACTAAGAATCAACAAGGCTCAGAGAGTCAAGGATCAAGAGATGTATCTGAAGCTGGGACCCAAAAAGCTCACATGACCAAAGTCAAAAGTCAGCTGCAACATGTCGTAACAGAGTCTGAAGTCCCAACAACTGATAGTACCGACACCAAAAACCAAGGATGGAAATTTAGAGTCTGTAATGGAGGCAAGTCTACCCTCAGATATCTCAGTCACGGCACCATTAGATAATCCAACAGTGTTGGCCGAGCAATTTGTATCTGCAACAGTGGCCAATGAAGTTGCACCCATTCCAGGTAGTGAAGCTGCCCCCTAGGATAAAGTTGTGATGTGGAAGCCAAAATGCATATGTAGGAGCAGAGTCCAAAAATATAGAAACACAACTAATAAGATAATTTTCTTTTTGTCCCCCCAGAAAAAGAAGAAAAAGAAATCCAATAGTAATAAAGGAATATTTTGTTGAGGTTCGCACTGTGATATGTTAAACTCCTGTCTTGTTATTGTGAACATCTGTAAAATCATCTTTGCTGATTACATTATTTTCAGAAGTTTCCATTAATCTATTTGTTCTTTAAAGTTCACTTCATCAATGAACTTCATCAATGAATCTTTCCATATATATGAAATTTGTTTGTTAAATTAGAATTCCGAGTCAATTCTGGAGTAAATTGTTTGTCTTATGGCCCTAGCTCATGGGACTTAAAAATTTACTAGAATGTAACTTGGCTTGCTTTTTGGTGGAGTCGGTCAGTAGTCAGTACCATATTCAACGGCTTAGTATTTGACCCTCTTCTTCACTTGCTTGCTCTATTGGCTAAACTTTGTCCGGGAAAAATTGTGCCCGGTCATGACTTATATTATTCTAAATTTCTAATTTCATTGTTTCTAAGACTAGAATTTTTTATTTTTTATTTATTTTTTTTTGCTGACTTGGGTGTCTAAGACTAATAACTTGTCAATTTTGGGCTATTGAGGACAGGTTAGTAGTGAACTGAAACTTTTGGTTCGAAAAGGCCTGCTTGTGAATCTTGTAGTTTGGATAAGAAACATAATAGAAAGACGTAATATCTAACTTAAATAAATAGAAAAAAAAGAGTTAAACTACAGCTCTTATAAAATAACTAACTGAATAATATATATATATATATATATATATATATAAAGCACTATCTAAAGCTATGAATTTTCCGCTCACACACATAATTGGGCAAGGAAGTACATCATTGATGATAATAAAACTTTGGAGGATTATATATGGATTATAGAAAGATAAAATGGTAAAGCACAAATAAATTTTGAATTTTTTATTGTTTGAAAGAACTTAATGTCTCAAAATTGAAGCGTAGAATTTGTTGTTGCTATGCTTTTGTTGAGCTTCATTAGCTTAGCATTTCAGTTTATTTCAGTCAAATTCGGTCACTTGGGCCCATTTGGTCCATTTTGGCCCATTTAGTCCATTTTAATCTTGTTTGGTTCATTTTGATCTATTTTGGTTCGATTTGGTCTATTTCGGTCAATTTGGCTATGATATGTTGCCCTTCAATCCAAGATACTCCTTAAATGTAAAAACAAATGATATAAATAACATAAGAAATAAAATTGATAAGTAAAATAATTGACCTGTTCAGTGTAATGCACATTTCTTTTGTACTTTTTCTTATATTAATCTACATAAGCATTTTACAAGTTCTAGAAGTTCTTGAATTGATAAGAATGGAGAAGGTTAGCATATTAAAATTGAGAAGTATTGTCAAGATAATAGCAACAAACTTTTGTGTTAGTAAAGCAATTTCGATAGCATTGTTCAGAGGACCAAAATTAATAAACATTACTATAAAAAATTTTTTCTTTAGGATAATAAGTGATAAATGGTTGTTGGGTTGTCTATTTTTCTATTAATTAATTGTTTCTTGTTATTATGGGTGATGACGTTAATACTTGATATTATTAATTAAATTCTCTTACATTATTTTAGTCTTTGATCACTAAACTTCTGTTACTTTCACACAAGTCACACTTTTTGCCAAATATTCCTGACCATATTTATATGCTTGGTAATTCTATAACCAGCAATGCATTTCTTGTACTATAATTTAAAATTTATTACATTGATTGTTGACACATGATATTTATAATTCAAGATCTTTCACTCTTCCTTCTTACTAGAAAGTATTTAACAATTATTATCATATCGTACACCACAATATGAATTGGAATTGTAGTTAATTTTTTTTTTGGTTTAGGCTTGGTGCATCACAAACAAGTCTGCTCTTCTTCCAAGTTTTCTTTTGTTTTTTTCTCCTACTATTTTCTTGACTAATTTGTTAAAATTTAGAAATTGTGTTTGGTTTTATCTTACTAGGTTCTTTTTTCATTACCATTGATTTTTATGCTGTGATTTGGGTTAAATTTAAAGATCTGGAGGAGATCAAACAAGATACTGTTCTAGAGCTACTACATGAATCTTTAGAGAACAAGAGTATTAAAGTTGATTTAGAAGAACCATTACAACTCTCTTAAAATCAATTAATGTCCATGTAATTACTAAAATGTATAAATTTCTTAGTCACTCCATAAGTATAAATGCTTGTGGGATGTTAAGGGTAAGAGCCGGAGTTCAAGTCTTTAGGAGGGAGTTTCACATACATATATACTTAAATTAGGCTAGAGTAAAAATTCTATCTTGTATCAAAAGAAAAGGTAACTCAACATAATGAAGTGATCCCATGGTATACAAAATCATATATGGATATGTATAAACAATTCTATCATGAATACTTTTGCTTTCCCCCAATCTTTTGTTTTGATGAGGCACCTCTCTCCAATCTTTGACTTGTAAAGGTACCATACTAATCTGCCTAACAAGGGCAGTACACTCCGATTTGAATATTGTAGAGTATTTCCCTACTAGTCTTCCCTTTTTCCATATGATTGGGAACCTTTCCTTTGAAAAAAGTTTTGCCAGATTTAGATTCCGTGTAGCCCATCGCCCTTTCTTATTTGCTGTGTAGCCAAAAAAAAAAATTGATAAACACATGTCAACTATAAATGGTTGCAAATATTAGAATGGAAATTATAGTGATTGAAAAGAAATTAAGAATTTTAATTAAAAAAATGTATTTTTTTAGTTACCAACTCATGAGCCACCACTTTCACTTGTTCCAGACTCTTCTCTTGTAATTGCTTCATAATTTCTAGCAGTTCCAACCAACTCTTCTCTTGGAATAGCTCCATAATTTTTAGCACTTCTAGCTAACTCTTCCCTTGCAATAGCTCCATTGTTTCTAGCACTTCCATCCGACTCTTCTCTTGTAATTGCTCCATTCTTTCTAAAACTTCCAGAAGACTCTTCTCTTGCAATTACTCCATTCTTTCCAGCACTTCTAGCAGACTATTTTCTTGCAATAGCTCCATTGTTTCTAACACTTCTAGCCATAGGTAGAATTCCTTTGCAAGCTAGATAAAAAGAATCCAAAAAAAAAAAAAAATCAAACCTATAACCAATTACATCATATCAGATTGAAAATTTGTTCAGAATTGAATATTGACTAAGAGTAATTTAGTCATTTTGAATTCTGGTTAGGATTTGACCTCTTATCATTGAATATGCTTCCACAGCTATCTAATAAGAATAAAGCATGACAGCTCTGCAATATAAACAACTTGTGTCAACCACACTAATTCATCATGATACATAATAGAGTTCTTCTTATGAAAATGACACCAATTTTTTTCTACATCCAATTTTAGTAGGCTTTGTGTTATTGTCTAATGGTGAGTTTGTAATCACAATAGCTCAGTGATATTGTCTAATTCTCCAAAGAGTAGTGCTATGGGCCTACTGCATATATGTATATTTAAATTATGCATACATGTATATGGTTTTAACACAATGCTGGTGGGACTACAAGAATTCTATCCGATTAATTGAATATTAGTTAAAACTGCAGTAGCTAGTTCATTTGCATCATGGCCTTTCCTAGGACTTTTCCTTGCCACCTTTATTGAATTAGTGCTTACCTCTTTATCTCTTTCTCCATCATTTTTCTCCCTGAAAACATCAATATGATACTAGTTAGTAATACTGTAATAAGCAGTAGGGGAAGATTGTATTGGTGGAACTGATACTTTTGGTTTTGATTGAAGCAATTGAAAGTTGCACAGATTGAAAGAGAAGAGTACATATATTAATTATTTAATATAATTGCAAAAGTTAAGATAAAACAAGAGAAGAAGAAGAATTTTTTGAAGGAAAGATAGTAATGCTTTAAGGAGGTCGAGGGAAAACACGGACAGGGTCAGGATTGCCACATTATCTAGCTTAGCACTGCTTTCCAGATTGGCTTAACCAGGAGTAAAACAATGATAGATAGTGAATAAGAGATTTTGAGCTATTGTACTAAGCACATGTTAATTGTAAATATACTGTTAAGGAAGTTCATTAGTTAGAACCAACTTGTGAGCTGGATCAGGGGGATATATAGGAATGGTACATGTATGAAAGATTGGCAAGCAATAAGACTGAAGTTAGTTCTTTTCCATCTTCTTCTGGTTTCTCTTCTCAACCTCTTAAATTCTTCTTCTATTGGAGACTTGGCTATCTCGAATCAGACACTTAGAAACCTTATATAGATTAGGACCTTAACAAACAACTCAACAAGACATTTTAAAAATAAATATTATCCCATGCAAATCCACCATGCAATTATTTCATAACCTACACCCCTAAGAACAAATACATCAAATAAGAGCAAGATACTAAATAAGTAAACATACATTTGTCACAAAGAGACTAATCTATCAAAGTATATTTTGATAAAAGAACGACATCCTTCAAATAATCAAACAAGATGCTGGGATGGACATCAAATTTTATATAGGCATCCTGACCAATTTTGATTTAAGAATAATCCTCATAGATGCATACAACTGACAACCTGTAAATCACATACCTTTGAATTCGCATTTGACTTCTCCAAGCAAATGGAAAACATCAGGGTCACTTGGTTTCACCTATGGTGCACGAAAGTCAAAAGATCAGCAGAAAAACTATCTTGGAAGCCTGGTTAAAGCACCATGTCCAGTTTATTGTAGATAAAATTCATAAAAATTTCAAACATGGAAGCATGAAAATACCTTAGTCAAGTCCTGAAGCAGAGAAAGCTTAAGTATATTTTCCCAATTCTGTCAACGTCACTGTAGCTCCCTACAAATTCCATCAAATTATGCAAAATGGTTGGGATAGTCAGTAAGAAGGTAGATACACTATTTAGTTTTATCCAATGAATTTGGCTGAAACACAATCTCTCTTTAATTAAGCTTTAAAAAGCATAGAAAATCTCAGTCCCAAGTCTCAACCCAACGAAGAACTAATTAGGTAACTCAAACATGCAACAATAATCAAGATGTTCCATTCCACCATCAATAGTCAATGCCTTAAATAACAAAAATCAAGACACAAAGGCCCCATAAGCAAGAAAGTATTTAATCAACAAATCTTTTCCTTGAGAATTAACTAAAGAAGATTTACTGTCCTCAAGAATATAAATATAATGATCAAGAACTGAGCTCACTCGGTCATTTGAAGACTATTATATATAGGCCACTTCTCCTTAACCACAATTGTTATATTAGTCACTTTTCAAAAAGACATTATGTGCAAAACAAAAGATGCCTTTTTGTTATGCTATTAGCAAACAGTATTTGTTTCTAAATTTACTCTGGATTTTCTACAAGAACTTACAAAACATAGATATATAGCTCAAAAAATTCATAAAATAACCAACACACATGACAAAGGTCAAAAGAACTATAAACTTGATCTAGTTCTCAGTTGTTAAACAATAATAATCGAATTATTCAAAGTATTGGTAATTTAGAAGATTAAAGAGACACATACTAGTTATACTCTTTTTTTTTTTTTTGGCTAAACAAGATTCAAACCTGAACCTTCCCAAACCACACGAGCCTACCCAACCTTTTCACCTCCTAAACTAGTGGCAAGTGCATGCTTGCAGGTGGCCCAAAGTACTGAAAAAGTTTTATAGTCCTTCTAACATAAAATTGACGAGTTCCCTTAAACTAGGTAGATGTCCATCACATGCACACGAGCAGGAATGAAAAAAGGCAGGACCATGACTTTATGGCATTCAGGTTTGTTGAGATTGACATGAGACAATCTTGTACAAAGAAACTGGGTGCACATCTTCAATTCTTCACTACTGAATTTCAACAGAATTCAAAGAACCATAATTATGACAAAAGCTGTAATTCATAAAACGACAGGTAGACACTAAGCCAAATGAAAAAGAAAATATTGGAAGCATATATATAATTATTTGGATTCTTATCTCTTACAAACCTTCCAAGATCAGCATTAAATTTCAACCCTGTAATAGCACTCTGTGGTTTGGCACTTGACTGATGTAAATTTAGAAGCATTTTACAGCCTAAGGGCTGAAATTTTGGATGTCACAGCTAGATTTCTTAACTTGATCACATATCACCCACTAAACATATACAATAAACAATAAGTTCTACACCAATAAGATTTAGCCAAGGACATGGGATTCTCACCAAAAATCAAATTACAGCAGGTTTACAATTCCATGGATTGCTCATAGAATAGGTAACATGTAAGCCCTAATTTTCACCAACCTATTCTTCTCACATCCAATTTTGGCATAGCATTTCAAATTCAATACTCTATTCAAGTGAAAATTCAAATAAAAACCACAGAATTCAAAATCCTCTGAGGGCTTTTAGATTCTCAGCCAAATATAGAGATTCTAAAATTGGAAAAAAAAAAAAAATCAACAGCACCAAGCTCTAACAATCACATAATATAGATGAGAAAATGAGATTGCAAGCTAAGATAGAGAGAGAGTTTAGAACCTGTTTGCTTCTGTTAGGTTCTAAATGTTTAGAACAATTGGCAAATCGTGAACACAAACTTGTCTAGATATAGATCTTAGAGTCTATAGGTTTTATTAGACAATGCTCAAGGTGATTCAAGTCAAGATTCAAGAACATACAAGCTGCAGGAAGAAGACTTCATATTCTGCCTGGTTCGATTGATCGAAGAACAGGCTCGATCGATCGAAAATCGTATCTGCAGAATTTTAAGTCGGCCCAAACAGCAGCTTAAGCCCATTAAGGATTAGGGTTTCAGATCTACTTCTCCCACTATATAAAGGAAACCCTAAGCCACGTTTTTGAGACTTTTTTTGGAGAGAGATTAGAGTGCCTCTTGTGCCTCCTTTTATTAGGGTTTTGTACCCAAACCTCTCTAAGTCTTTGTTGCTCATATTTGCTGTTTGTGTGAATCTCTTGTGAGATCTTTGAGGAGCTTTCCTTCACATAAACTTAGGGTTATCAATATCTTGATGATCAACAAGGTTGCTACCATTTGAACTTAAAAGAAAAGCAAGCGGGGAGCTTGTAGCTGATTGAGGAATTCAAGAAAGAAGTAGTCCGTGGATTCGGAGCCTGCGCGTGGTCGTGTCAGGAAGTTCTACTGGTGGGTAGCATTAGGAAGTCGAGCGGGGAGCTTGTAGTCCTTTTGTAAGAACTTCAATTCTTTCATAGTGAATTCTGTTATGCCTTGAGGATCGGTGGGTCAAATCCTCCCCAGGTTTTTACCGTGTGGTTTCCTGGGTGATCATATCTTGTGTTATTTATTTTCCGCTGCATTATTATTCTTGATATGATTGTTGAATTGCTTTAACCTAGAATTGCATAATTTGACTAAGTAACAACTTGGCTAATTAATCTAGGCTACGCAATTTGGTTGTTTAAGGGGTCTAAATTTCCATCAGCTTCAAAAATTCGAATGAAATTGCTTTGTGAACTTAAAAAATTCAAGTCCAAAATAAATTGATCAGAAAATAAAGTTTTGAATCGATCAGTTACTGATTGTCTTGTTTTCCAATGGCAACAGCATGACTCCAAACTATTTTGAGAATTTAATTTAAAGCTTTATAGAATCATTTTTAAGCACAAAAACTTAAGGGATAAAGATGTTTTATTGGTAGGCACAGTTGTTATCTCAACAATGACAAAATTGTGGCATTGACATCATCATTAATTCAAATATTCCTAATTAACAAAGAAAGAAACAAGCAAATAAATATGTGCTTAAATAATTCCTCAACCTCAACCAATTAAATATGAATAATATGAAGAAGTGAGCCCCACTCTCAAGGCAGGTTCTGCAGAAGAAAAGGCTTCTGGGGCCATTGCTTATTGCAAATTTTAATATACATTTTATTCGGCAAATCAATAAAAGCAAAGAAACATCTATGACAATTAACAATATTAAAATTTAAAAACCTAGGGGAAAAGCATTTGGCTCAATGAGTAGCATAGGTCAGCTAAGCAAGCAGGTTCAATATACTGAAGAAGCATTTCATCAAATAGTTGTGTGCTTGACTTGAATTTCAATTTAGAAGAATAAGCAAGCATACTCGTTATTTGGTAAAATTGAAGTTTAGAAAATCTTACAAGCAGATAAATATGATGAATAAAAAGACAAATATAATTATAAATGAAAAGAAATAAAGAAATTAAATGCTTCTTGTATTTACTTGAAACACAATATATACTTGAGCAGTAATCCTATGAATAAGCCTTAAAATTTAGAGAAATAGAAAGAGGCAAACCTTCTCTTCAAAGTTGGATCAACATGATTTTGTCTTCTTTGATGGTGGATACAGATTGGCATTGGTATCATCATTGAGAAAGGTATTGGGGATTGAAGATGAACCCTGATCATGAAACCCATTGGTTATTCGTCGTCTCCAGGGTTTGGAGCTTTGTTTCCAGAGTTGGAATCGGATTCGAAGCCATCCAAAGCGAGACAGGTAGTGTTTTTGGGGACATGTAGCATCGGATTCCAACACGGCCTGAATCTTCTTCAGTTATAGAAAGCACATTGATCCATAGATGAGGCAGGAGATATTTTGGGCTTCTGAGGACAACAGATGCATTCTACATAAATCCTTATCCTTTCAGTTATAGAAAATCTTGGTCTAACCTCAACCTTAATGCGATTCTCTTCAGAT
Source organism: Quercus aquifolioides (assembly GCA_019022515.1). Classification (NCBI taxonomy): domain Eukaryota; kingdom Viridiplantae; phylum Streptophyta; class Magnoliopsida; order Fagales; family Fagaceae; genus Quercus; species Quercus aquifolioides. The sequence goes on from CM032333.1 coordinate 38,291,342, forward strand.
GGATTTGATATATTCACTTTCCCATAAATTAACCATACATGGTCATAATTACCATCTGCCCCCCACATGTACTTTGCAAATTGTCTTTTACCATTGATAAAAATGTCAAATTGCCGCCCATACCCTACATCCTTCGATGGAAAAGCAATACAAACGACCAAATTTGAAAATTTGGGACCGACCAAGAATGATATGGAATTTCCAACACTCTGATGATGGTTGAATTTGAACCACTCTGGAATCTCAGTTACTGGTAGTATAAGATGATGATCCTTCCCATTTTGAAGCCATTCAGAACCAAAGCTTGTTGCAGCTTCAGCGACTGTATTTGGTAGAATCCTTAGAATTTCTCCAAACTGCAAGAAATTGAAGTTTAACATAAATTGTTTCTTTATAACTTAAACTTCAGAGAGAAAGAGAAAGAGAGAGATACCTGATTCAATAATCTGCTTGATGATTGTGTATCCAGCCGATCGCAATTCTGTGCATCCACAGTTCTTATAGATTGTGGAAGTCTCGGAATTTCCCGAAGCTTTTTGCAATCTTCAATTTTAAGACATAATAATCTAGTAAATCTACTAATACTTTCTGGGATGGTAACAATACCAGTAGAAGCAAGATGTAAAAGTGTCAATACTGGGAAGTAATCAGGTTGCATCCAAGAATCTAATTCAACTTTAATTCCAACGCTAAGATTCAGTTCTGTCAAGCTCAGAAACCCAGTAGGTCCCGAAAAGTTATTAAAGGAATTGCACGCCAGTCTCAATTTGGCAGAAGGAATATCTACTTCCTCCTGCATTTGTGATTTATTGGCCCTAACTAGAAAATCCGTAAGCTCACAGCTAGCTAGTCTTAACGTGTCAAGTCCAGTTAGATATAACAGTGATGAAGGCAATTCCCTAATACCACTAGAAAACAAATACAATTTCTTTAGACATTTCATTTCTGGGTGAATATCGGGGAACTTCTCAAGCCTTGAGCACTTACGTAGATTAAAATATTCAAGAGATTTCAACATGAGCATACTTGGAAGAATTTGAAGTTTTGAACAGCCACTGAGATTCCATACTTTAAGCTTCTCAAGAAATCCAATGGACTCATGAACCTCAATTAAATTTTTACAATCTGAAAGGTCCAATTCCTCTAAGTTTGGGCAGCACAAGCCAGGTAAATTTGTAATGGATTGACAAGATATTAGGTTGATCATTTCCAAATTTTCATACTGAAACCCCTGTGAAAAATTTAAAAAAAACAAAAACAAAATTTATCTCCAACAACTTTTAAAAATAGCATTTAAAGAAATTAAAATTTTTAAATACTAATACTTATACCTGCTTGAATACCTTCTCCAATATAATGCTAGACATCTTGAGTGCAACAAGTTGTTCAGGGGGGAAACATTTGGAAGATAAGGACAAAGGAAATACATTCCATTCAAGAAACCTTAACTCATCTGGAAGATATTCAAGATCTTCAACAATATGTACATTGCCTATAAGAAATTTGAGATTTTTCATCCTCTTGAAAACATTAGCTTTCAATGCAACCTCTGTTGGTTCAGGTGAGCGCAATATTATACCTCGAATTTTATTTGATCCCTGCTTAGGACAAAGAATTAGTCACACTTCATAATAGAATATTTCAACAAAAGTTTAAAGATTTTGAAACTTTAAACAAAACATATATTGAGAAAATTATATTTTGTTCAATATTGTAAAGGGAAAATCCATTAAAGAAATATATAGAAAAAATGGAGAAGCAAAGGATGTATACCATATTTCTAGTTAGTAACTTATGAGCATCCTTATAACGCCATATCCTACTACGTTTTTCAAGCTTTTCTGATTCTTGTCGAATGATTTCTCTACCCATTTGTTGTAGCAAGTTATGCATTGACAAATGACCATCTTCCAACGTTACAAGACACTTGTCAATAAGCCTTCCAATGCCATCGTCTGGACATAAATCGCAAGAACGTAATATATTTAAAACACCATCCTTTTCGTAACCCTTAAAAAAACATGCAATATCAAGAAAAATATCCTTTTCAGTTTTTTCCAATCCATCATAACTTATTTTGAGTTTTTCTTGAATATTTTGATGTGGAATGTTTTCATACTTTTCTAATGCATTTTTCCATTCTTGTATATTTTTTCCACACAAATTAGAACCATTTATTTGTAAAGCTAATGGTAGGCCATTGGCATAAAGTATAATCTTGTTTGCAAGTTTTGAATAATCTTCTTCATATTTACTTGTTCGGAAGGCATGTTTGATAAAAAGTTCACAAGCTTCACATTGCCTCAATTCTTCAACCTTGTGTATTCGATGATGATCAATTCCCAAACTGGTTAGTACTTGTTTGTTTCTTGTTGTTATAATAACTCTACTTCCGGGAGCAAACCAATTATATTCTCCAAGCAAATTATCTACCTCTGTTGAGTCACTCACATCATCAAGAACTAAAAGAACTTTTTTACCATGAAGTCTTTGCTTTATCAAATTGGTACCTTTAGAAACATTGTACACCTTCAAATCTTTACCATGTAAGATCTTAGAGAGAAGTGTCTTTTGTAGTTGGATTTTGTCACTATTTATCTTTGACATTTCTCTAACATTCTCTAAAAAACAGCTTCCTTCAAAAAGGTTTGCAATTCTATTATAAACAGCTTTTGTGACTGTAGTCTTACCAACTCCCCCAAGACCATAAATTCCTACCATGCAAGCATCATTCGACACCATATCCAAAAGTGATTCTATGGCCTCCGCTCGAGTATCTATTCCAATTGGATGTGGAGCAACAAATAATGGCATATGATTTGATTTAATACTTGATATCTTGTTTATAACTTTTTGGATAAACTCATATTCAAATTCAGTGCAGTTGCACAACATTGAGCATAAGAAAGACATAATGAGTTGGATTAGCTATAAATATAAATATGAAGATGAACTAAATTCAATATCTAATTTTATGCATTGCAATGAACATATTGTTATTTAAATTAAATGGCATTGAAACTCAAAAGATTAGGAACTATCATTAATTTTAGCATATTATTCTTCTTCTTTTTCCAAGAAAATTAGATCTAGGCTTTTAGCAAATGGTTGGATAGAAACTCCCATTTAGTGATGAGGATTGAGGAAACTCATTTATTGGAAACCCACTACTAATACTTGAACAAAATGAGATTAAGAAATTTTGAAAAAATTTCTAAAAATTAAATGGGAGAAACTCTTGAATTGTAACAATAACATTAAATTATTTTATTTCTACATTGTAATAGTAAAATATATGATAAATGATAATAAAAATTTTCAAAAAGTGTATTTTCAAAATTGGACATTTAATGGTCACAAAATCATTTAAAATTTTCTAACTACTAGGTCATCTTAAAAATTAAAAGGTAATTAAAAGGTAAAACTAAAAACAATTTGAAGAAGGGTATTTTATTGCTGGAATTTATAGTGCTTTTAAGGGTTTTTTTTTCCATTTATTATTAACACTTGGCAAAAGGATTGACATCATGAGCCAAATGTTGTCTGTCATGTGGCATTATTTTCCATGTCATACCTAATAGCCTAATAGATGGAGGAAGTTACAAAAGATGATATGTGTTATTGTTTTATGCAATGTCAAAGAGACATGTGACATCATTTTATTCATCCACCAGTTGTAAGGATCCAACTTTTATGATATACTTGCTGCATATAAATATTATATAATAAGGTGTAATATATAAAAAGTGACACTTACTTCAAATATTGTCAAATTGTGGCTTTTTTTTTTTTTATCTCTATAAATATATCATTTTATTATTTTTGTGTGTTTAATTAATTTTTTTTAAGATGAAACATATCCTTCTACCTTTTGTTGTAGTGTGTTATATTTGCCTAATATACAACTAAATTTTATAAGTTTTACATTTATTATTTAAATTTCCCATCTCTTAAAGAATAAGGAGATTATCACAATAATGAAAATCTATCACAAAATTATAATATTATCTTAACAAAATTTAAATGAAATCAAAGGAATAAAAGATATACTTTATATAAATTTATTATTTAAAATTTCAAACAATTTGGTATGCATATTCAAATCCATAGTCACGTAGACTAATTCAACCAAAGCTACAAAAGGGAGAGCGAGGACTTTGTGATGGTAAATGGAAACATAATACCAAAACACATATTAAAAAAAAAAAAACCATCAACCTTAATTAGAGTTATAAGAAAGAACAAAAATTCACCGAAAGAAAGTAGAAAGAGAGAGAGTACTCACAGTTTTGTGTGGGAAAAATATGGATTGAATGGGAAAATGATATTAAATTTATACAAAATAAAATGAGTAGAAGAAAAGTCAAAATATAAAAAAGAGAAAGGAAGTATAATGGTAAAGTGGTAGAAAGATAAAGAGGTAAAAAGGAAAGAGAAAGGTTGGAAGAAGTGTAATAATAGGTGTGTAAACTAAAAGGGAGTAATTTTTTTTTTTTTTTTGAAAATAGGGGGAAGAAAAGTTTGAATAGAGAAATGAAAATATAAAAAATAAATGAATGACGTGGCTGTTGATGTGGCTTAACAAGAGCATAGTAACAATAAATGCTATGCTTCAGCTTTTAGTAATATATAGATATAGATTAGTATAAAATATGTGTTTCTTATGTTAATAAGATTCATTCCTAACGAAGCCCGAAGATTTGTATGTTTATTATGACTCTAACATAAGTAGTGAAGCACAAAACTTTCGTGATGTCTTTCTTCAAAGCAAAGCTCTCGAAGGCGTAACATTGTCTATTTTATGTTGAAATCCATTTTCATATAGGTAGTTTGTAATACCTCTATCTCTTGGGTCAAGGAGGAAGGGTAGGTTTGAAAGAAGATGTAATTAGGATTATAAGCTTAAATTAGATTCAAGAAATGACTCTTGGTCGAAGAATGTATTCAATTCTGTTACCCACAAATTAGATTGCGTTAAAGTTGGCCTCAAAGGAGACAAAAATAAACAGCCATTTAATTTAAAGAGATGAGACAATGAAGAAGAGCACAAAGCTTCAATCCATAGAGTTGTACCTCGTATTTAGATATAAAAGATGCTGATTTTATTGGTATTTTAAGATTTTTTTTCCCCATTAAGTAGCTTAATTTTAGGTTGAGCGTTTGTGAGTTGCATTTCTTAGAGCAGATGTGGCAATAAGAAATTTGATGGAAGAAATTTTTGTTTAGTATGTATAATACGATCGTTGATTACTTTATCTGTTTAATTTCCAATTGTTAATATAAAAAAAAAAATGGTTTTCTTATATTGATGAAATGTGTGATACATAGAAAAATCTTGAAAGATGTTAACATTAAAGTGATGACTAAAGGAAGGTGCATGTGATAATAATTATACTTTCTCAAAAACTAATAAAATAAATAAACCCATGCAAGGCATGGGCATACTTAGTTTAGTAGTAAAAGATATGATAGAAACAGTACTTTCATAATTGATAACATTATCCAAGTTAAAATTATTCTAATTCTACTATTGACCTTTATAGCTTAACCGCCTTAGTATTATGAATATAAAGAAATTATTCAGTCTTCATGGAAAACTACATCAACAATACCTAGTGGTCTTCCCATCTAATAATATTGTGCCATGTGATAATTTGTTGACTAAGATCCTTGGCATCAACCCAATTTTAAAAATTAAATTAAAAGAAAAGGCCTTCCCCTTCACCTTCATCGTCCCTACCCCTCGCACCACCACCACCACCATCCCCATCTTCAATGTCAGAAACGATGACATAATTTATAAATAGAAAAGCACAAAAAGTTTGAAACATATAAAAGCACACTAGAATAGTCATTAATTAAATACATACCCATCATTGTAAGGAAATCCAGACAAATTAGCTGCTTCAGTTAAAGTTGTTCTCCACCTCTGAACCTTTTTAATGTCATCTTTGAATTTTTCTTCATGTTTAGCTAGTGCAATCCCAAACTTTCCATCTTGTTTACGTATTTCTGATGGGCTCACTTTGTAAAAAATTGGTAAAACCAATTGACCATTACTCCTACACTCAAAAATCTTGACAAGTTCATTCAAGCACCAAGGAGAAGATGCAAAATTTTTAGAGAATACAACAATCGAAATCATTGACAACTCAATGGCTTTAAGAAGTTCCATTGAAATTTCTTCTCCCCTCTGAAGGTCATTATCGATGAAGGTGTTAAAACCTTGGTCACACAAAGCCTTATATAAATGGCCTGTAAAATTATTACGAGTATCTTCACCTCGAAAACTCAAGAAGACATCATAGTTCCATCGGTGGGTAGAAGAAGAAGAAGAGGCTCCTTCGTTGGTCAAGAAAGCCATTGATATGATCTGTTAACTGAAGATTGAGAAGATGAAAAAGGAAGAGCAGAAGGTAAGAAAGATCAAAGATGTGATAAAATTAATAGGAATGATAAGAGATGAATGAAGGCTTGCAATTCGAGTGGAGGTTCACAGATGAGTTAAGAGCACTAAATTTGAAAGGTTTTGAGTATGTGCGTTTGATTGGGAAATTGATGAAAGAATGATGATTTACACCAAGTGTACTAGAATTGAATCTCAGAGAGAAGAAATCAAACTAGGGAAAAAGAGAAGTAGTGCTCACTACAATATGAAATAAGAAATGGGTCTAGATGCTTGTGAATCGGTGGTTGCGGCGGAGATCGGTGCTTGTGGGTCGACGGGTGACCGTGCTTGTGGGTTTTGATTCTTGTGGTGCTGGTGGGTTTTGATTCTTGTGGTTCTTGTGGTGGAGATTGGTGCTTGTGGTGGATAAATTATTTGACCATGAGAGGAAAAGGAAGAAAAAGATGGAGGTGATTTGACCGTGAGGAAAGGAAGAAAGAGGAGTTTACTGTGAAAGGAAGAAGAAAGAAATTGAAGGACAACGCTTGGTCGGAGTCTCTGAGAAATGAGACAAGAACAAAGAAAAAGGAATAAGTAAAAAAAAAAAAAGATAAAAAGATAGGGTCAAAATAAAAATATAAAATAATAATTAAAAATTAAAAAATTATTATTATTTAAATAGAGAGAATTGTAAAATATTAGAGGCACTTTAGTAACTCTGTTTTTGTGCCTTGTTTGTATTTTTAAAAAAAATTAAATAAAAAATATATAAAAATATATATAATATTGTTTAAAACTTAAAAAATTAGTAATTAAAAAAAAAACTAAAAAGGTTAGTTAAAATGTCATACCAAACGGCCGTTATTATTCCTCTCCCTCTTTCAATCCCCGCCAAAGCCGTAACAAAAAAAAACCCAAATCTTACCGCAAAACTCAGAGCCAAAACTATCCAAATCCACTACAAAAAGTCTCACCGAACACATAAGAAACATTTGATAACACAAAGTTGTTTTGGTCTGCTAACTTATGAGAATCTAACATTTACAGTCCAACAATCAAAGTGTTAAGAGTACATACAGAAACAACCACAATAATCTAAGTTTTGATCAAGATGTTCAAAAGCCCAAAGGAATGCCCAACGGCTAGTCTATGCAACGGTGTCGTTCTGCTGAGATGTAACATATATATTAATGAAACGCAGCGTGTAGGACTTATGGTATTAGTTGAAACGCTGCGTTTAGTCATCACACGTTTAGTTCAGTAGAGCACTGCGTTTTGACGATCACCAAGTCAGTCTGTTGGGCAGTTAGTGTTAGTTAGTTAGCTCCGTGATTCAAGGGATCAGTTCCGTGATTCAAGGGATCTGATCTGGGAGCTACTGAGTCTGTAATCTATATATACTGTACATCATAATGTAATTGATAGTGAAGCAATCATTTTTCTCCAGAAATTTCTTTTCTTTCTTCGTTTCTCTCTTCCTCTCTGAACTATCTTTCTTTTGTTCTTGTTCTTTCATTGCTTCTCACAGAGTGTTTCATAGTGTGAACACCATTGTAGAATCTTTCAACCTTAGTAAGATTCTCTTCATGGTATCAGAGCAAGAATCGCTTCCAACAACAATGGCAGAAAACACCTCAGCTTCACCTTCAACTACTGTTCCCTTAACCTCCACCACTATACCTTCAACTTCTACACCTACTTCTTTCAATCTCACCAATCAACCTCTGCTGTTACTCTCCAATATGTCAAATATGATGACAGTAAAGTTGGATTCTTCCAACTACATTGTTTGGAAATATCAAATCTCCATGGTGTTAGAGACCTACTCCATGTTCGAGCTTCTTGATGAAATTCCAATTGTTCCTGAGAAATTCCTCAAGGATTTATCTGGTAACATCACTCCAGTGCTCAGTCCAGATTATCTCATCTGGAAATCAAAGGAAAAAGCACTTCTCACTTTCATTAGCTCAACCCTCACACCTTCAGTTTTGGCGATAACTGTTGGATGTTCTTCAGCACAAGAAGTTTGGAAGGTGCTTGAAAATAGATTCTCCTCAATCTCAAGGTCACATGTGATGAATCTGAAGGGAGAGTTACATAATGTGAGGAAAGGATCGGATTCTGTAGATACATATCTGCAGAAGATTAAAGTCATAAGGGACAAGCTTATGGCAGTTGGTGTAATCTTGGATGATGAAGAGCTACTTCATGTGGCAATCAAAGGCTTGCCTAAGGAATTTAGTGCATTCAGGTCTGCAATCAGGACCAGAAGCACAAAGCTAAATTTTGATGAATTAGCTACAATGTTAAATGCAGAAGAGGAATCATTAAATGAAGGAATGGAGATTAAAGACTATTCATTTGCAATGGCAGTTAACACTGCACCAAGGTTCAACAATTCTGGTGGCTTCAATACTCACAATCAGTCACAAAATAGAGGGAGAGGAAGAAATAACTATGGACGAGGCAGAGGCAGAGGCTCATCACACAATCACTTCAATCAGTTTTCATCTGCTCAGTTCTCACAATCTCAAGGATCTAATACTAGATCAGAAAGGCCAAGCTGTCAGATTTGTGGCAAGGCTGGTCATCTTGCTTTAGATTGTTACCATAGAATGGATTATGCCTATCAAGGCAAGCATCCACCCACAAAGTTGGCTGCAATGGCAACCTCCTCCAACTCAATGATAACTCAGGAGCAACCTTGGCTGGCAGACAGTGCAGCAACAGACCATGTTACATCAAGTCTGAATCATTTGAGCTTCCCTAAGCCTTACACAGGTCAGGAACATCTCACAGTTGGCAATGGACAGAATTTACCCATTACACACATAGGTAACTCTCTAATTCCTGCTTCACATACTCCTATTCATCTTAGAAATGTTCTTAGGGTTCCTTCTATTGCTTCTAATCTTGCATCAGTTCACAAAATCTGCCATGACAATAACTGTTTGTGTTACTTTGATGAAAACACCTTACTCATTCAGGCCTTGGCCACGGGGGAAAACTCTTTACAAGGGCAAGAGTGAAGGGGGAGTGTACCCTATCTATCCTCATAAGGCAACTGACCTTGTTCTTCCCAATAAACTTTGCAATTCTGTTCATCTCTCCTCTGCTGGTTTGCATCTGTGGCACAGCAGACTTGGCCATCCCAATTCTCAAACTCTTAAGCTTTTGTTACAAAATCATGGTTTGTCTTGTAATAATAATGCTACGTGTGTCAATTCTTGCATTCATTGTCTTCATGGCAAAATGCATAGGCTTCCTTTTCCTAGTTCAAGATTTGTAGCTAAATTTCCTTTTGAACTTGTACATACTGACTTGTGGGGTCCTGCACCACTTGATTCAATAAATGGCTACAAATATTATGTCATCTTTGTTGATCACTTCACTCGTTTTACATGGCTTTACTTGCTTTCTACTAAATCTGAAGTTTACTCCAAATTTGTTATTTTTCATGCCATGGTTAAAACACAATTCTCAACATCCATCAAAACTCTTAGATCAGATGGTGGAGGTGAATACACTTCAAAATCCTTTAAATCTTTTCTCACCTCTAATGGAATCAATCATCAAATATCTTGCCCTTATACTCCTCAACAAAACGGTTTAGTAGAAAGAAAGCATAGACATTTAATTGAAACTACCATTACCCTTTTATCCCAAGCTTCTTTACCTTCTTCCTACTGGTCCTTTGCTGTTCAGTCAGCTGTGACCCTCATAAACTTACTCCCTACTGCTACAATAGGCTTTAGTTCTCCTTGGTTTAAGCTCCATAGTCAACAACCTGATATCTCTTCCCTTAAAGTCTTTGGTTGTGCTTGTTACCCATTTCTTAGACCATACACCAAGCATAAATTGAATCACAGGACCAAAGAGTGTCTCTTTTTGGGCTATTCTGCTGTCTCCAAAGGTTACTTGTGTCTTGACCTTGTCACTCATACTCTATACACTTGTAGACATGTTTTGTTCAATGAAACCAAGTTTCCCTTTCCCATCACACCTTCTTCTCCTTCCCTTTTTCATACTCCTAAACCAGATGTCTGGCTGTCTAATCTCCTCTATTTACACTCTTCTAATCAGCCTTCCATTCTAGGGCCTTACTCCATTTCTACATCAAATCACACTCCTTGTCCTACTTCTGTGTCACCTCATACTTCTTGTTCAATCCCCTTCTTAAATACTTCCCTAACCTGCCTTCCATCCACTTCAAATTCTGCTGCTTCTGTCCCCACCACTCCCTCTACTTCCCTATCTACTTCCATTTCCTCTATTCCTACTCCTACTGTTCCTTCTTCACTCCCAGCTCTCCCTGCTCCTTCTCTCCCCACTGATACAACCTCACCTTCTGCCATTGCTGATGTGAACATCCATCCTATGACCACCAGATCAAAGAATGGCATCTCCAAACCAAAATTGTGTTACAAGGCTATGGTTGATTATACTCACACTGAGCCTCCCACATATAGAATTGCTTGCAAATTTCCTCAATGGGTTAAGGCTATGGATGAGGAATTTTCTGCTTTACAAAGACAGAAAACTTGGACCCTTGTTCCAGCTGATCCGAGTATAAATCTGGTGGGCTGCAAGTGGGTGTATAAGCTCAAATTACATAGTGATGGAACCATTGCTCGTTACAAAGCAAGGCTGGTTGCTAAAGGTTTTCATCAACAGGCAGGTGTGGACTACTCTGAAACCTTTAGTCCAGTGGTGAAACCAGCTACAGTCAGACTTGTTCTTTCCATTGCAGTCAGTTGTCATTGGCCTCTTCGACAATTGGATATCTCCAATGCCTTCCTCCATGGTTTTCTAAAAGAGGAAGTGTACATGGTGCAGCCTCCAGGCTATGTAGATCAACAATATCCTCATCACATCTGCAGATTACATAAATCATTATATGGATTAAAACAGGCCCCACGGGCCTGGTTTGACAGATTTACATCTCAACTTTTGCATCTGGGATTTGAAGCATCCATGGCAGATTCTTCCCTCTTTGTTTTTACCTCTCATCAGACCATCATTTACCTGCTGGTTTATGTTGATGATATTATCATCACAGGCAACTCCTCTCCTCAGATTGCTCATCTGGTTACTGCTCTTAGTAAGGCTTTTGAGCTCAAGGATTTGGGTGCTCTTTCTTATTTCTTGGGCATTCAAATTGTGCCTTCCAAATTTGGTCTTTCTCTGTGCCAGTCCAAATATGCTTCTGATGTTCTTCACAGATTCAAGATGGAGAACTCTAAGCCTACAAAGACTCCTTGTTGTCCAAGTGTTCGTCTTACTCCTTTTGATGGTACTGCTTTGTCTGATCCCACTGAGTACAGAAGTATGGTGGGTGCTCTTCAATACTTAACTTTCACGCGTCCAGACTTAGCCTTCAGTGTTCATCAACTCTGTCAGTTTATGCAAAATCCTACTACTTCTCATTTGGAGGCTGCCAAACGTGTACTTCGTTATGTGAGGGGCACTTTGCACTTTGGGATTCACTTTGCTCCTGGTCCTCTTACCCTCTCTGCCTTCTCTGATGCAGATTGGGCTGGGGATCCTACTGACAGGAAATCCACTACTGGGATGTTGGTTTTTCTGGGTTCAAGTCCAATTTCTTGGTCTTCCAAGAAACAATCAACCGTTTCCCGTTCTTCTACAGAGGCAGAGTACCGTGCATTGGCCTCCACGGCTGCTGAGTTGGCTTGGCTACGCATCCTGTTTAAAGAACTCAAGCTCTTTCTTCCACACATTCCCATTCTGTGGTGTGATAACAATTCTGCGATAGCCTTGGCATCCAATCCAGTCTTCCATTCTCGTACCAAGCACATCGAAGTTGATTACCACTATGTGAGGGGTTGTGTTCTTCGTAGCACTTTGGGGGTTAAATTTATCTCTGGCCGAGATAATTTTGCAGATATTTTCACTAAACCCCTTCCTGGTCCTCATTTTCTGGTTTTACGGAGCAAACTCTTGGCTGATACTGCCTCGAGTTTGAGGGGGAATGTTAAGAGTACATACAGAAACAACCACAATAATCTAAGTTTTGATCAAGATGTTCAAAAGCCCAAAGGAATGCCCAACGGCTAGTTCAACGGCTAGTCTATGCAACGGTGTCGTTCTGCTGAGATGTAACATATATATTAATGAAACGCAGCGTGTAGGACTTATGGTATTAGTTGAAACGCTGCGTTTAGTCATCACACGTTTAGTTCAGTAGAGCACTGCGTTTTGACGATCACCAAGTCAGTCTGTTGGGCAGTTAGTGTTAGTTAGTTAGCTCCGTGATTCAAGGGATCAGTTCCGTGATTCAAGGGATCTGATCTGGGAGCTACTGAGTCTGTGCTACTGAGTCTGTAATCTATATATACTGTACATCATAATGTAATTGATAGTGAAGCAATCATTTTTCTCCAGAAATTTCTTTTCTTTCTTCGTTTCTCTCTTCCTCTCTGAACTATCTTTCTTTTGTTCTTGTTCTTTCATTGCTTCTCACAGAGTGTTTCATAGTGTGAACACCATTGTAGAATCTTTCAACCTTAGTAAGATTCTTTTCACAAAGTAGACAAAATCCTTGATTTTCGGAACATCATAAAATTAAAAAATCATTCACATTGTTTTCCCAGAACGAACCGCCAGAACAAGGAAAAAAAATGTATAATAAACTGTGATCTGATTCAAAACAACAACAAAGAACAAAAGTCACAAATTCATGTCATTAACAAATCCGAACCCACAAAATCTTTTCATTTCATTTCCACCATTAACAAAAACAACTAAAAAACCCAAAAAAAAAAAAAAAAAAAAAAAAAAGAGGGCGGAGATTGTAAATACCAGGGAAAACGAAGGGCAGTGAGTGAGTGAGAGTGAGAATTCAGATGGGCTTGGCAGAAGAATCGTAGGAAGCGGTGGAAGAAGCAACAACAGGATCATTAGATTCAGAGGTGATGAGAGGGGCGCGAATGTTGTTGTCGGAAACGGCGTCGTCTGGATCGTAGTCGGGATTGAGGGAGCGATCGATGGCCTCGCGGCCTTGTTCTAGGCAAGGCTTGCAAGCGATCTCGCGCGATGGCGATCCAACCCAGCACCACTCCTCTGCTATTGCTATCAATGCGATAGGGAACTTTGTCAAGGTAAAGTAATGGGATGGGGATGGGGTTTCCAGTTGGACCCACCGTGTGTGACCCCATCGGTTGGAATTTGGATTTGGATAGTTTTGGCTTTGAGTTCTGTGGTAAGATTTGGGTTTTTTTTTTTTTTGTTATGGCTTTGGCTGGGATTGAAAGAGGGAGAGGAACCAGAGAGAAGAAACTAGAGAGAGTTCTGAGTGAGGGAAGGAAAAATGACGGAGGGGTAACGGTGTCAAGGGAGTTAGGGACTAATATGTATTTTAGAGACTTAATTGATCAATTTTAAAATATTTTGAACGTGAGTAGTCTTCGTCCAAACCTGCTGTTAATGGAATTTACTTTTTTTTTTCTTTTTCTTTTTTTTTATAATAATATAGTGGCTATAAGGAGTGACTCATGACTATAGAGGGTGAGTTGACTCATGACAGAGAGAGAAAGTGGGAATTTTTTTTTTTTTTTTTGACAACACGAATTCATATGCAAACATCTTTATCACTGCAGATTAGGAAAGGTCGGTAGAAAATGATAGAAAAAAGTGAAAAAAAATATTATTTTTATTAAAAAGTGGGAATAATAAATAAATTGATTTGAATGTTTAAAAAAAATAACTTTTTGGGTAAAATTAACGGAATTTTTGAATGATTTTTATCTTCTTAACTCTATTCTTGACCTTTAAAAAAAAAAAAGTGAGTACTCTTTTTGGAATTTTTTTTTTTGCTTTTGCTGAATTTTTTATTGTTTCTTACTACATAACTTCTTGTACGTAAAAGTATACTTCTCATGAAGGTTGAAAAACAATAAAAAGGGATTGTAAAATACGAACATATATAAAAGTTAAACAAAATTAACACAAACTTGTTGCTGTCAAAGACTGAAAGTGCAGATTAGGTAAGGTAGGTAGAAAATGATAGAAAAAGTGAAAAAAAATATTATTTTAATTAAAAAGTGGGAATAATAAATAAATTGATTTGAATGTTTAAAAAAAATAACTTTTTGGGTAAAATAAACGGAATTTTTGAATGATTTCTATCTTTTTTAACTCTGTCCTTGACCTTTAAAAATAAAAAAAAGTGAGTACTCTTTTTGGAAATTTTTTTTTTCTTTTGCTGAATTTTTTATTGTTTCTTACTACATAACTTCTTGTACGTAAAAGTATACTTCTCATGAAGGTTGAAAAACAATAAAAAGGGTTTGTAAAATACGAACATATATAAAAGTTAAACAAAATTAACACAAACTTGTTGCTGTCAAAGACTGAAAGTGAGAAACTACGCATATAAAAGATTGAAATAATCTTAAATGAAACATAACGCGCTCAAAGTCAAACACAAAGAATCAGCTTTAACTTTTTATTATTATTATTATTATTATTATTATTATTATTATTATTTTAAAACAATGTTATAATAACCAATATTTTCATAACAATTTTACAACAAAATCTAAACCATAAATCATTACTGATTTCTATTTAGAGTTCATAAATTATATCACTTTTTTAATTATTATTAATAGCTTGACATTTAATTTTTATTATCAAATTATTGTAAAAATTATTCTTTATTTTATTAAAGAAAATGCTAATGCTATAAATTATTTTATAAACTTTTTTACAAACTACAAGTGGTTATTATTAAATAAAACTATGATATTAGTAGGGGCCCAAATCAAAACCCGTAAGAATTTATCACAATCTCATACCAATAATTTGTAAAAATGTTGTAAAATTGTTTATGCATTTAGCATTATTCTTTATTAAATTATGAAACTCACAAAAAGTTTTTTTTTTTTTTTTTTTTTTTAGAAAGTTTCAACTTATGGCGTCCACTCCTAAGGATAGCTCTTTATCATCAGACCAAGACACCAATCAATTTTTGGTGTAGGCCGAGATTGAACTCTAGATCTCTTATATAACCATCAGAGACTTTACTAGTTGAGTTAACTGGAACCTACCACAAAAAGTTAAGCACAAAAGCTACCACAACCTGTTGCCATGCTTCATCCCCTCACTAGTACACCACGTTAATAATTGTGAGTAATTGAGTATGTATGTATGTGTGTGTATATATATATACACACATTGTATTTTTTACACAAACTTTTAAAAAATAAACGTTTAATACCCATACTACACATGTATTAAATATTTTTCCATTTCCGTATTCTTATGCTGAATTTTTGAAACACACTTTTATTGAAAGATACCAAACTATACCCTTTTGTATGTTTACCATAATATATGCATATCGTATTTTACTAACTATAGACTTTACCCTCAAGTTGATGAAATTTTATTTATGTATTATTTATAATTCTACTTTGTGTTGATACATTTTGTGTTGTATTTTTTAAGTCTCCATCACAACTCCCCTCTTTCCCTCTTATAATTTATGTTGATTTTAGTTTGGATTAATATTTAGTTATTTGAAAGTGGAGATTTGAGTTTATATTCAAATAAAATATACATGGTTATATATTTAAATGTACCTATAAATTGTGTGAGTAATAAATTATTATATTGTCTATCTTCAATGCCTTTAGTTTAATTTTAATTTTGGTTAAGATAATATTATAATTTTGTGGTAAGTTTTGATTATCATGATAATCTCCTTAAGAGAAGAAGAAATTTGTATAATATATTTGAAACTTAGAAAGTTTAGTTCTACAAAAAACAAATTAGGAAAACGTAACGCACTATAATAGTAGTTAAAAGAATATGGACCACCTTTACAAAAAATCAATCAAACATGTCCAAACATGTCCAAATATAAAATAATATAATATTATATTTGTAGAAATAGAGAAATGGAAAATACTTATAGAAATTGTTTCATCTTTAGAGGGAACAAATTTTAGAGAACAAATTAGACATTATACCATTATCACAAAATAATTATATATTTCCACGCATTGTATGGGTCTGTAATGGTTCTATGAGTAGTCTACAAAAAATCTCAAGACAATAGATAAAGTCTCATGCCATAACATTAAAACATTTTTTATCTCCAAAAAAAGGCATTTAACACCCAAAATAGTAAAGAAAAAAAGTTTGCCTTCAATTAGTTTGAAGGAAAATTCTTTCAACTCACTACATGGTGATTAATAAAATCATCCACGTATAGTGTTAGTCATAGGACAAAATTTGGATACAAACTTCATTGAACCAACAATAGTAAGATGTCATGTGTCACTCTCATGTATAGAGGAAACCAGGATTTAGAGTCTCAAAGCACTTGTATTGGTGCTTGTATAATAGAAAATTAATCACATTTTAGCCAACCAAGTCCAAAATTCACTCACATCAGACTATGCAAAATTGTGTAAAAATACATTATTGCTACAATATTCATGTAAATTTACGCTAGCACTGTTCATATTATATTTAGCTTTTTATTCTTTTTTTATGTATGCCAAGGATGAAGGAAGAAAGTAGATGGTGGTTGTTATTTGTGAAGAAAGATAAACTACTAAAAAAATCAAGAAAAATTAATATTTAAAAAAAATATAGTGTAAGTAGATAATCTGACGTGAGGTGTTTTGAAAAGCGAATATGTAAAATAAAAAAAGTAAGTTTTTTTGTTAAAATAGGTAGAAATTTTTTCATGAGCTAATGTGAATAGGAGACCAAAGTATGAAAAAAAAAAAAATCATAAAAACCAATTTTTTAATACAATGCAATACACTAGTCTATTAAAAGATGCAAATCAATGGTGCAATCAGTAAGTGTCACAAATTTCATTCTTAATATGAAAAAAATATAAGGAATTACATGAAATAATTTTATTTGTCATAGGCTACTTTTATAAGTCGGATGGGCTGATTTTGTAAGGCTGATAGCTTTTAGGATTGAAAAAGAATAGTGATTGGGCCCATCAAGCTCTCTTTCTTATTGATTTATTTAATAGTAATTATAATTAAAAAAAATGATAATCACTTGGTGCATTAAATTTAATAAGAAATTGATCAATTTTTCTTACACGGTATGACTCTACATGCAATAAAGATAAAGTGAGAAAGCAATGAAGATAAAGTAAGAAAGCAACGAAGAATTAGATCAATTTTTCTTACACGGTAGTGTCCATTTAATTGACGTGTTGGAGGTTGGGATGATAAGTTGTATTTTTCATTGATGTTCAAGTGAGAAAGAAACAAAGATAGGGATGACTTTACATGCAAAAGTTATTTTCAAGTTTGTATGAAAATAATGGAATGGAACCTCAGCTTCGTGGAAGCTATTTGTTGACTCATGGCTTGAGTCATGAATCATGGCTTCAATTGGATATGAAGGTGAATGGAACATCTTGTACAACACCCACACCAAACTTGTCCATTATTGTTGGGAGCCTCTTACCATTGAATATTCAGGTAAGTTCTTTTACCCTCCACTAACTTTTCAAATAATAAAGAGAAATTTATGTTCACAATATTTTCACAACACTTTTACTACAAATTTTAAAAGGCAGGTTGTTACTAGTTGTTATTGGTGGTAAAAAAAGAAGAAGTAATTTTAGTAGGAGTTTAAATTAAAACCAGTAACAACAAACCATCAAAGATTTGTAGTGAAAATATTATGTACGTAGCATTTTTCTTCAATAAATTCTATAAAAGTTTTGTAACTTAATTGATACTTACTAATGGAATATATTGGCCTAAGTGGTATATCTTCAAGTACAAAGTCCTTTGAAAGTTGGGCATAGAGGTACCAGATGCAACATCTAGTATTTAGTAGATATTCTAATCATTCTTTAAATAAAGAAAAAAATTACACTTTTTATTATTTATAGCAAAAGGTATGTGTTTTAATTACCCCACCATACTATCAATTTAATAGAAAAAATAAATAAATTCATGAGTTCAAGCATTCGCATAAGCTCATAGAAAATAACATAAAGCCTAAAGAATCCAAAAAATCACCAACATCATATCATGAACCAATTATGCAAAATAAGGTTTTGCTATAATGCTTGTGCAAGATAATTTTTTATTATTTCTTTACGTTTCTCAAGGACAAAAAAAAAAGAATAATAATTATATGTGAAAAGAGAGAAATAATTAAAAAAATAAGAAAAATTGATATTTTAATTAAATAGAATATATAATAAATAATTAGATATGATTTTTTTGAAGGGAACTGCAGCTTAATGAATGATATAGGGTTGTCCACGAGTTGGGTTGGATCGGGTTTAGGTCTGACCCGCAACCGACTCGATCGAATCGGGTGAACAAAAAATGGACCCTCAACCAACCGAGCATTTGAGTCGAGCCTGACAGAGCAGGTCATCGTTTGAGCGGTTTGAAGCCAGTCGGGTGATTTCGGGTCTCAACTCTCAAGCACAACAACATTTCAAAACCCAGAACAACTTTCTTAAGAAAAAATCCAAAACAATCTTCTTAAAAAAAAATCCCAAAAAAATCTTCTCAAAATCCAAACCAAAAACCCTAGATCTATGAGACTAAAACAAAATCAAAATCCAGAAAAATATTTTTTTTAAAAAAAAACCCAAAACAAAGAAATTACAATCCAAACCAAAAACCCCAGATCTATGAGACTAAAACGAAAAAAAGAGAGAAGATTAAACCACCACCACCACCACCACTCCCTCCCTTACCAACAACACATCCATCACAAAATCAGTACAAATTTAAAAAAAAAAAAAAAGTTTTTTTTACTAACCCACCATTAAACTGCACATATCAGAGTATCAAGATGAGATTTCAAGTAGATCAGAGGAGGCTTGTGGAGTTTGGGACTCGACCAAGGACCGTGAATGCGACGACAATGGGGTGATGTCGACAATAGGCTTGTGGAGTTTGAATCAGCGACGGTGGATTGGGCGACAATAAGGAGGTTAAGGTTAGGTTAGGGGCGGTGATAAGGCCCAACTTGGTGACGGCGGCAGCAAGGAGGCTAGGTGCTAGGGTTAGGGATTTGAGTGAGAGATTAAAGAAAGTGAGAGTGAGAGATTAGAGAGAGTGAGATTTTTTTGAAACTAAAACGTAAGTGTTAGTGTAGAACGAGTCGGCGTTAACCTAATTACAGAGCCATCACCCATGTTTTTTCTTTTTAAAAATTCTGGGTCGGGTAGGTCGATTTACACGGGTTATAAGTCTAGAGACCCAAAACCGACCCAAAAAACCGAATTTTAAATTTAATTGACCCATACCCGACCTGTATGGACATTCGGATCCGTCCGTAGGCCTTTGGGTCGGATCAAGTCGAATAGGTGGGTTGAGTCTAATGGGTTGAAATAAGGGAAATAATGGAATGAACCTTGGCTTCATGGAAGCTATTTGTTGACTCATGACTTGAGTCATGAGTCAAGGCTTCAATTGGATATGAAGGTGCATGGAACATTTTGCACAACACCCACACCAAACTTTTCCATTATTGTCGAGAGCCTTTTACTAATGAATATCCAGGTAAGTTCTTTTATCCCCCCACTAATTTTTCAAATACTTAATAAAGAGAAATATATGTTCACAATATTTTTACAACAAATACTAAGTGGTAGGTTGTTACTAGTTGTTTTCGGTGGTAAAAAAGTAATTTTAGTTGGGTTTAAATTATAACCAGTAACAACAAACCACCTAGGATTTGTAGTGAAAATATTGTATACATTGCATTTCTCTTTAATAAATTCTCTAAAAGTCTTGTAACTTAATTGATACTTTCTTATGAAACATGTTGGTCTAAGTGGTACATCTTCAAGTACAAATGTCTTGAAAGTTGGGGATAGGGGTTCAAGATGCAACAACTAGTATTTAGTAGATATTCTAAGCGTTCTTAATAAAGAAAAAAAAAAATAGGCATGTGGTTTAAATACCCCACCTTCACTATCAAATCAATATAATAAATAAGTAAATTCATGAGTTCTATCAGAGCATTCGCACTAACTCATATAAAATAATATAAAGCCTAAAGAATTCAAAAAATCACAAACATCAGATCATGAACCAGTTATGCAAAATGAAATTTTGGTATAATGCTTCTGCAAATATACAAGTTACTGTAGCTTAAGCAAAATAATTTTCTATTATTTCTTTTCATTTCTAGAGGACAAAATAAAAAAGTGAATAATAGTTGTTGTGCGTGAAAAGAAAAAAAAATTGATTGAAAAATTTGATATTTTAATGAAATAGAGTATATAATAAACAAGCAAATATGATTGTAACGAAGGAACCACACTTTCATGGACGCTATTTGTTGACTCATCACTCATGAGTCATGTGTTATTGCTTCAGTTGGATTTGAAGGTGCATGGAACATCCTGTATAGCACCCATACCAAACTTTACCATTATTAATTGTTGGGAGCATCTTACCATTGAATAAGGTCTTCTACCCTAATTTAGGAAGACAAAATTCTTCTACTTGAATAGCTTTTCAAATATTTAATAAATTTTTTATTATCAAGAACCTTTGAGCTCAAGTTACACTAAGTGTAATCTTGCTTGAGTAAGAGTTGAGCCCAAAATTTTTAAATAAATTGAGTAAATTTTAGGGCATGTCAAACTTGGAGTCTAGACAAGAAATCAAAGATTCATCAATCTCCCATCCATCATCCCCGCTCGAAGATCCCTCCCATGTAGAAAATCTCTAACAAACAAACAATTAATGGTTTGTGTGGGCTTTTCTGCTTTGCAATTATCATCAACTAGCAATTGGCCCGTGCGATGTGTTGATAATGATGTAATCTACTATGTGAGAAGATTATATAGAATAATCAAAATATTTTAAAGTAAAAACATGACGTTGTGTTGCGATAATATGAAGATGCTTTTGTTTAATTAATGATGTAATACAAAATTAAGGGGATGAAAAATATAGACTATAGAGTAAATGTCATATAAATTAGAAATTAGTTATTATGTGGTGTAACTAATAAGTTGATTGTTTGTTTAATCATAGTTTTTGTTTCTTCAATGCATTGGAGTTGGTATAAATTTTTTGTAATATCATGTTAATGTTTAGTTGGCTTATGGAAATATCATAGAAAATTTATGATCAATGTCACGTTTATGTTATTGAAGTATGATAGTGGTGTCATTTTCTCCATTGTACAATGATTTTGCACATGCTTCTCAGTCCTCACAATGTCTCACCTCTGTAGCCTATGAACAAGTTTTACATACATAAAAGAAAATTGGGCTCACAACAAATTGAGGTGTCTTCTTCTTTCTCTACCATTATTTTTTTTATAGAAATTTTAAATTAGCAAGGGTGAAAACAATTATTTTGATTTTTTTTTTTATTGATTTTTGATCTGTTGCTGGAGAGACTTCATGGAGTTTAGAGCTTAAGGTCTTTTGGAGGAAGGAAATCTTGGTTTTTTTTTTCATATTTGTATGTATATGTTTCTGTAATTGTCATTGTAATACTAAATTCTAATGGTAGTGACCTTAAAGATATTGCCTTGAGAGCATTCATATCAAGCTATTCACTCTGAGTTCCTTCATTGGTGAGGAGCCTCATGAGATTAGCATTTGGTTGTGTTGGGCTGTGGGTCTATAGGCTATGCTGAGTTGTGAGTTGTGGTTGTGAAAAATTTGAGATTAAAAATGTGAATGAAAGGAAATAATATTTAATTATAATAGTGATAGAGTATTGAGGCTAATAAATCTTTATATATATATATATATAAAAAAAAAAAAAAAGGTAATTAAACTTGAAACAGTAGTGTTTTTTGAGTTAGTTTAGCTAAAAATTTGAGTAGGTTAATGTGAATGCTCTAACAGTTTCATGGCTGCCTTGCTTGAATGCTTGCAAGTTTTAAAAAAAAAAAATTTTTGATTTAAAAAAAAAAAAAATTTTTTTGATTTAAAAAAAAAAAAATTATATTTTAGAGCTATGCCATCTGTCATTACCTGGTTGAACCAATTCTTAGTTTTCTAGGTCAGTGCCTGCTCTAGGCTGGAGAGACTTCATGGAATTTATAGCTTAAGGTCTTTTGGAGGAAGGAAATCTTGGTTTGTTTGTTTGTTTGTTTCATATTTGCATGTATATGTTTCTGTAGTTGTCATTGTAATACTAAATACTAATAGTACTGCCCTTAAAGATACTGCCTTAAGAGCATTCATATCAAGCTATTCACTATGAGTTCCTTCACTAGTGAGAAGCCTTATGAGATTGTGTTGGGTTGTGGGTCTATAGGCTGTGCTGTGTTGTGTGTTGTGGTTGTAAAAATTTGGGATTAATAATGTGAATGAAAGGAAATAATATTTAATTATAATAGTGATAGAGTATTGAGGTTAATGAATCTTTATATAAAAAAAGGTAATTAAACTTGAAACAGTAGTGTTTTTTGAGTTAGTTTGGCTAAAAATTTAAGGAGGTTAATGTGAATGCTCTAATAGTTTCATGGTTGCCTTGCATAAATGCTTGCAAGTTTTTTAAAAAAAAATTTTGATTTAAAAAAAAAAAAAAATTATATTTTAGAGCTATGCCATGTCATTACCTGGTTGAACCAATTCTTAGTTTTCTAGGTCAATGCCTCCTCTAGGCTGCTACTACAAGCTTATGAAGGTTTCACATTTTTAGTCTGCTTTAGCAGGTTCTTCATTCTTCTGGTGTCTGAGTCACTTGTTAAGATTTTATGTCTTCTTGTTTATTAGATATCTCATTTTGAGTTGTGATATTTTGTTGTCACTCCATATATGTATACAAGCTACACGTAATATACTTTCGTTTTCTTTCTATCTTGATGATTAATTTGCTATTTTTTTTTAATCTGATTATTGCTCCAGTTCGTTTTCCTATCTGATCATAAAACATTTAGCAAATACATATTGCACAGTCTATTTGATCCTCAAATCCTATTTGATAGATCTGGAAATCTTCATTTAGAGGGGGAGATGGTGGCAGGCACACCCCACCACATGGTCCTGCAAAAACTACAACTACATCAACTACACTAGTTGGAGGAGGGGCTGCTATAATGCTGCTGCCTTCAGCGTCAGTTTCTGGGCAGGTACAGTTATCTGTATCGGCACAAGTTCCTATTGCTTAATTCTGGCCACCTCTCGGTATGGTGTACTGTGAGTTTTGTATGGTTGACTGCAACACTCTGGAAATCCTAGAGTAGCATAATAATAAAAAGAAACATAAAAAGAATTTGTAAAGACATGGCGAGTTGTAGAGATTCAGCAAAGTCAGAACCACATACGAGAAAGTGTAAATGCCCAATTCTGAATTGAGACAAGGAGTTTTTTTGGATTGAAAAAGTTGAGGAATTTGAAAAACAAACCCATCCAGAAAATATAAAATGAGAAACTATAACTGATGACAATAGAAAGGAAACAAAGCAACATAATGAGGTGGTAGGGACTTCTGATGTTTTGGCAGTTGAACCTGTAGATGATTTGCAACTTTGGGGGCATGGTTTCAAGTGAAAGATGAGGGGACAAGTATATGAGAACTTGTGAAGGATCTAAAAGGTCGTCGTTTGAGCCCTTCAAACCATAACAGGTGGTTCTTTCAATGTCAAGTGTGACTCAGATTGATGGCCCTTTAATAGTCATGTGATTGGTAAAATGTACTTGGAAAATCTACAGCAGTTTCATGGCCATAGTTCCTTGTATGGAGAAACAGGACTTCAAGCTCTTTACCTATCTAACTTGAACACTCCATTAGAGCATCAGGATCAATTCTTCAAACTCGGTATCAACAAGGCTTAGAGACTCAAGGATCTGGAGATATATCTGAGGCTGGGATCCAAGATACTGGTATGACAAAAGTCAAAAGTCAGCTGCAACCTTTAACAGAAGAATCTGAAGCCCCAATAATTTTAAGTGTTGACACCAAAACTGAGGATGGAAATTCAGTGTGTAAAGTAGGCAGCTCACCCTCAGATAACTCAATTGTGGCACCATTGGATGATCTAGCCATGTTGGCTGAGCAAGTTGTATGCGCTCATTGCACCTATGACCCATTCCAGTCAGGGGGAGAAGCTAGTAAACTTTAATCCAAGGCTCCAAATACACCAGAAGGTACTAACATATATCTGTTTTTGATGAAAATTGTGGGTACTCCATACTCATTCTTGATGGAATGATTGAATTTGAGGAAAAATAAATTGTTGGAGTGTCATAGGTGTACCTTGAAATAAATAAAGACCATTCCTAGAAGCAACTGGAGATTGGACAATCAATCAAGGAGATGGTTCATTGCTCCTCCCAACTTTTACACTAGGGACAATAGATGTCATTAAAAAAATTCATGATTTTAGAAACACTATCCACATTACCATAAACTTTTATTTACAATGGCAATTTGAGAATTAAAATGTCTGTCAACTTTCAAAATGGAAATCAACTCCAGAGAGTTAAAAAAAGAAAAAAAAGAAAAGACTTGTATGACATCCAA
Source organism: Quercus aquifolioides (assembly GCA_019022515.1). Classification (NCBI taxonomy): domain Eukaryota; kingdom Viridiplantae; phylum Streptophyta; class Magnoliopsida; order Fagales; family Fagaceae; genus Quercus; species Quercus aquifolioides. Next base: position 38,316,206 of record CM032333.1, read on the forward strand.
TCAAAAGACAACTTTAGTTCAGAATTACTATTTTTGTATATTAACAAATAACTGAAATGTTATTATAGTGATGCAATCAATAAACAAATTTATCTTATGAATCAAAGCAGGTCAAATCACATCAATGCCAAAAAATGAAAGGGGCCAAGCCATGTGACAACCTTACAACAGCGTGTCTTCAAATCTTCTTCATATAAAACAAAATTTTAGAAACACTATCCACATTACCATAAACTTTGAGGTTCAAAAAGAACTTTCCATATTTACACTAAATAATCTGTTAAATATTTTCACAAAATGATAACACCAATACTAATAGAAACACAATGTATTAGCAGCTAAACACACTGATTCATTCTCATTACCATTGGCAATGAACATGTGATTTAGCCACCAAAACATGAGGGGAAACAATTGCAACTCCAAAATAGTGAAGATGTTGACAATCCATGATCACAAAGCTTTAAATCCTTTTCAGTCACTATATGCTATCTCAATTTTTCTCTCAAGGCAATGAGAAAATGCAGATCCATGAGAAGAGATACAACCATCCAAAATTGCATAGCAGATGTACTGCAGCCACAGGCGAGATATATATCAAGGAGGCAAGCACAAGACCTTCGCGAGGCCTATGCTCACCACTTAAGAACTTCCACATCCCATTTCTAACATTCTCATCATAGGGCTTCTCTGCTCCACATCCCATTTTCTTCTCTCTTTTCTGCTCCATTTTTATTTTATTTTTTTGAATTGAAGTAAGATCTCTAATCTAATAGTTTGGAAAACCATCAGAGGCACACAAAGTCAGAGTAAAATTTTATATGTTCTTTCATGAATTCACCACAAGCATAAAGGTTGATATACATCTGAATTAAATTAACCTACATCATATCAGTATATTTATGCCTACGGCAAAGCAAAATGATACCAAAGGAAACAACATGATAATGGTCTCAGTCGTTTCACACTTACCTAACAAAATGCAATGAAGAATACTTCTTATCCGGATAGCTAACTTGCTCCATCAAGTAACACAAGGCTTTCCTTGAACATAGTAACTGTATGTGTAACATATTGTAGACTCATTCCAATCATGTGTTTTTATTTCACCATCTTTGGATTCTTCCTTGACTTTCTTGTCAAATAGAAGTTCACCATGCCCAGTGCAACCATAGAAACTTACACCAACATTTTCAAACCGGATAGAAAACAGTTTATTCCATGATTCATGTACACCATAATCCCTCATTACCCAAAATGAAGCATTGCGAGTCTAACTGTAATCCATCGTCCTTTTCGGGGTATCCATATGTTATGAAAGCTAGATTTCCCTTGTACACGAATAGACTTTGCTTGTGCAATTTATCTCCATCAGGGAGTGCCATCTCTCCGAATTTGTCATTATCGACATCAAATGACAAAATCATCATTTGATCTAGGAATTCCCCTTTCCTTTCACCTTCACTATGATAAGTTGGGCAGATGGAATAAGGTCGATATAGGAAACTATAACATTGGATTTCAATGAGACTTAAACCCTTCTCCATGAGTCCGAGCTTAACGTGTAAACCTCAGCCACAACTGGAGTACACAAAAGCTTTACAACCTTGTAGTCATTTGTCTTGGATTGATAAGCAAATCCGGTAGAAACCCAAAAATCTTGGCTTAAACTCGAATCAGGCAACCTCTTTTCTAATACTGGGGTTCCACAAAAATTTAGAATCAGAAGTAGTGGAACGATTTCCATATCAAACAGGACACACTAAACCATTGCATGAACTGACAATTTGGGACATGTCTAAATCAAAAGCAGAGGGAACTAAATACTCAAAAAGCCAATAAAACGTGTGGTCACAAAAAGAAGCTTACAAACTTTTGGTATCCTAGAAGAGTTATAATGAATACAAGTTTGTATGAGATAAGCATGATCATCGTCGTTGTTGGTATTATTAAGGTGGGTGGAGATGAAATTAGGACTAGTGATTGAGGAGTCCCAGGGTTTGCAAACGCACCTGAATGTTGAGTGCGATGTCTTGTGGGAGATGGTTCTTCCTTTGTCGGAGGATCCGAGGTTGTACTTGTCGCCGAGGTTCCATTGACGTTTTTAAATTCACCAGCTCTTTTGGGCCTCAAGAGCACTAATGATGAGAAAGTTGACCCTGTTAAATTAAGAATAGTAATAATGAAGAGAAATAGGGATTCAGATCCTCTAGATTTCTTAGGATACTCTACCAAATAGATTTGCTTAAATTTTAATCATTATTTAATGATTTAATGGTCAAGATTCTGCCATGTCAGCATTCCACTAACAATAATCTTAATTATTTTGTTTGCAACATTATTTTATTATTTTAAGAATATTGTTACTAAAATGCTGACATGGCAGAATCTTGATCATTAAATCATTAAAAAGTGGTTAGGATTTAAAGAAATCTACTGGTAGAGTATTCTAGGAAATCTAGAGGATCTGAATCCGAGAAATAGAGAGATGGGAATAAATGTGCACTTTAGTGGAGAAAGTTCAGTAACACACCCAAATTCACAACATAGTTAAGTGTCACTTTGTGATTGGTGCACTCAAATTTTTTATTATTTTTTATTAAGTTTATGTGTGAGTCCTATGTGTAACTACTAAAATCCAATCACAAAGTGACACCTAAGCAAGTTATGAAATTGAGTATGAGTTTAGGTGTGGTCATAGGTGCTTTGATGTATATTGTGTTTTTTTTTTGGTAGAATATGTAGTGTAAGTGTAGGCCTCATTGTTGACTAATTAGATAGGCAAATATTCATGATTAAGGCTAAAGTCAAGGATACAATGATGGTCCTTAATTTTAGATTAATCAAATATACGGAAAATATATTATAAAATAACTTCCCTCCTCAAACAGGCTGCATTGGACATGCCATTTGGAATTTCAAAAGAAGATATAAACCAACAAAACCATTAAAAAAAAAATGCTACCACAGAACATAGTTGTTGGTAAAGTCTCAAATAGTTAAATAAAGCTGCGATGTAAGGACAATTGAGAACCAACATGTGAGATAATAATTTTGTTGCAAATATGTGATTTTGTTTGATGACTACCTTGGTTATTTGTGATGGAGTGGTGTGCTTTTTACATTGGTATCTTCATTTTGGATATGGAGAAAGTCTACACTAGAATGGAGTGGAACTTTCTATTCAAGTTACTAATATCTCGGATTTGGCAACCAATAGTTGAGATTTGTTAAGAAAAGCAACTCTTTTTGCTTATTCCCAATCTCAATTTTTGGTTTTATCAAACCATCAGAGGTTTGAGACAAGGAAATCCTTTATCTCATTTCCTATTTATTATACAATTGGAAGTATTGTCAAGACTTCTTTAGCATGTAGAAGATGAAAGGAAAATTTGGTCATTAAGGTGGCAAAGGTTAGTCCAAAAGTTAATCATTTGTAATTTGTGGATGATCTAATTATTTTATTAAGGAAAAAAAATGAACGGATGCCCTAGGGGCATTGATTTAGGAAATATTTTTTGAAACTTTTAATCTGAAAATAAAAGGTAATTAATTGTTTTGATGGTTTTTTATATTTTGATGAAAGTGATGTCGAAACTTTTCTAAAATGGTTTGTTAAAAATTGCTCAAAAGGCACCTACTAATAGGACCTGAAGGGCAAATTAAGATAAAGTTTCTAGAATTATGCAGTGCCCTCCTAAATATCAAGAATCATTGGGGCAGGTAGTAAGCCCCAAAAAATCATCTATCGTGTTTAGCAAGAATGTGAGAACACGTGACCAGCAAAGGATTGCTCTTCTTCACTCTAAATCTTTAAGTAGATACTTTTTTAAATAAGAGCTAAAAATTTAAAAGTTACAAAAAATAGCTAAGAAATAGATTGATACTCATAAAGTAATATATTTGTAGGCCTTGGGAGCAATGGTGTTCAATAATAAAGCTGAAAAGAGGAAATTATACGAGATTACTTCTGTCAAACTATGCAACAGATAAGAGAGTTGACTAAAGTCCAAAGATTTTAGACCAAAGCAGAGCATTAGAGAAATGAAGATAGTAAATTACTATCCAGAGTCCCAGCCAACAGAGATGAAACTTTATCTGATGAGTGATCAAATGTTATATTCTAAGCACTTATGAAGATGATCTAATAGCTGGCCTGTCGATCAATTAAGAGAGGGCCGATCAAGAGAGTTTGAGAGAGAGTGAGAACAGATTAATGTGTCAAATATTGAGTCTTGAGACTTGAGAGTCAACATGCCTCTGGCATTTTTGCATTCTGTTAAGTGATTAGCAATTATGGCAGGTCTTTGCTGGTTGTTTTAGAGCTCGTGTGGCAGGTCTTTGCTGGTTGTTTTAGAGCTCGTGTGGACAAGTTGTCATCCTTTGCTGATGTGCTTTTCTGATCAAGTGATCTTTCTTTCCCAAATTCAAGTGTTGTCATTTTGTCGACTCACATTGTTGGGTTTAATTGTTATCATTTGATTTAGTTTCTGGCTCATAATTGAAATTTTATTGGGCCACTATTGTGCTTGTTCCTCAGCTTAACTGTCTAGTATTTTCAACTGAATTACTAGTTGCATCTTATAGTTAAGCAAGGGAGGGATAGTTTCATGTTAATGGTCCCAGTGTCTGGTATGATTCTTTACTGTAGTTCTGTTTTGAACCAGGTGTTTCGTTATCTGTTTGGGACTTGAGTACCCTGTTTTCGGGGCCCTTGATGAGGATTACCAAGAATTTTTTTTAAGATCAACTTGCATCTTGGTGATGCTAAAAATGTTGATCTCAATGGATGAAATAATTGTCTGGTGGGTCTTTTATTCATTAAAATTCTAGTTTTCGAAGAAACAAACCATACAACAAGGACCTTGTATCAAGTATAATGAGTGAATATCTTTTTGTCAATAAATGCCCTTTTCCTCAATCCTATCTAAAAAGTTTGTGTGTGTGTGTGTGTGAGAGAGAGAGACAGAGAGAGAGAGAGTTTAAATACAGATATAAAGGAAACTGTTTCTGAAACTGTTTCTGAAACTGTTTCTGAAACTGTTTCTGATGACAATATAAAGGAAACTGAGCAGCAGAAAGAGGCAGTAGGGAATTCTGAAGTTTTAGCTGTTGAACCTAAGGGTAGGATCACTTTGCAGCTCGAGGTCGTGGATTGAAGCGAAAGATGAGAGGGGGCCGAGGGGGTAATTATATGAGAACTTATGAAGGATCAAGAAGGCCGGTTAAGCCCCCCAAACCAAAACAGGTGGTTCCTTTAATATGTGAGTTGTGCAATGTCAAGTGTGACTCAGATTGTTTTTAATAGTCATTTGACTGGTAAAAAGCACCAAGGAAATCTAAAGCGATTTCATGGCCACCGTGCCTTGTATGGAGAAGCAGGACTTCAAGCACTTTACCCACCTAACTTTAACGCTACATCAGAGCACGGACAAATGGGGTTTTAAGCAGTCTACCAACCTAACGTCAATTCTCCATCAACTTCCTTAACTCCTCAAGTTCAACCAGGTGTTAATGACCCCCAAATCCTTTTGGCCCAGTTGTTGATGTCTTATGTTCTCTCTCAAGCCCAAGCACCAGAAATGATTCCTGCAGCAGGCACATTGGCTTCAGTGCCAGTACCACCAGCAGCAGCATCACAATCAATTCTTGAAACTAAGAATCAACAAGGCTCAGAGAGTCAAGGTTCAAGAGATGTATCTGAAGCTGGGACCCAAAAAGCTCGTATGACCGAAGTCAAAAGTCAGCGGCAACATGTCATAACAGAGTCTGAAGCCCCAGCAACTGTTAGTACTGACACCAAATCCGAGGATGGAAATTCAGAGTCTGTAAAGGAGGCAAGTCTACCCTCAGATATCTCAGTCACGGAACCATTAGATAATCCAACAGTGTTGGCCGAGCAATTTGTATCTGCAACAGTGGCCAATGAAGTTGCACCCATTCCAGGTAGTGAAGCTGCCCCCTAGGATGAAGTTGTGATGTGGAAGCCAAAATGCATATGTAGGAGCAGTGTCCAAAAAATATAGAAACACAGCCAATAAGATAATTTTCTTTTTGTCCTCCTAGAAAAAGAAGAAAAAGAATCCAGCAGTAATAAAGGAATATTTTGATGAGGTTCGCACTGTGATATGTTAAACTCCTGTCTTGTTATTGTGAACATCTGTAAAATCATCTTTGCTGATTACATTATTTTCAGAAGTTTCCATTAATCTATTTGTTCTTTAAAGTTCACTTTGAAGTTTGCACTTCATCAATGAATCTTTCCATATATATGAAATTTGTTTGTTAAATTAGAATTCCAAGTCAATTCTGGAGTAAATTGTTTGTCTTATGGCCCTAGCTCATGGGACTTACAAATTTACTAGAATGTAACTTGGCTCGCTCTTTGGTGGAGTCGGCCAGTAGTCAGTACTGAAAGAATTTGAAGCTTGAAGGATGGTTAACAATGGTGGATGAACAAACAACAGAGAGAGAGAGAGAAAGAAACAGAGAAAAATGAAAAGTGAATTCTATTTCATCAAGCTTAACCCAATACATTAGCACCTACTCTCTTTATATAGTTTAAGTACAACACAGATTGAACATTCCAGAATTACAACTTCTCTTAACAGATTCATAACTAATTGCAATCTTTGCTCCGTGAATTCAGGAGTGACAGCCTGGCCTGGTTGACAGTTATTGCTGGAACCTTAACTGCAACACTTAGTAGCACCATGAACCTCGCGTACACACTGCACAGAGTACTTCTGGAAGAGATGACCTCAAAACGACATCGTTGAGCACTTATGGTAGATGGACTTAAAACGTTATCGTTCTAATAACTTGAACGACACCGTTTTCATATCAGGCCAGTTGCGCACTTAAATAAGATGGCACCGTTTAGTCTAAAGATACGTTAGACTAAACTAGCCGTTATGTCTCTTCTTCTTCTATTTTCAATTTGTGTCTCTGAGTTTCAGTGCTCTCCTTAACAAGTACCATATTCAACGGCTTAGTATTTGACCCTCTTCTTCACTCGCTTGCTCTATTGCCTAGATTTTGTCCAGGAAAATTGTGCCAGGTCATAACTTATATTATTCTTACTTTTTAATTTCATTGTTTCTAAGACTACTATTTTTTTTTTTTTTTTGGCTGACTTGGGTGTCCAAGACTAATTTCTTGTCAATTTTTGGGCTAGTGAAGGGAAACTTTTGGTTCGAAAAGGCCTGCTTGTGAAACATGTAATTTGGATAAGGGACATTATAACAAGACGTAATATCCAACTTAAATAAATAGAAAAAAAACGTTAAACTACTGCTCTTATGCTGTGATTTGAGCTAAAGCTAAAGACCTGGAAGAGATCAAACAAGATACGGTTCTAGAGCTACTATACATGAATCTTTAGCAAACAAGAGTATGAAGTTGATTTGGAAGAACCATTACTACTCTCTTAAAATCAATTAACGTATATGTAATTTGTAAAATGTATAAATGTTTTAGTAACTCAACATAATGAAGTGATTCCATGGTATATAAAAACAAATATGGATATGTATAAGCAGTTCTATCATGAATACGATTTGTGTCTCCCCCCCCCCCCCCCTAATGCTATTTATGATTGACTAGATCTACCACACATTTAGATTTTCCTCAATTTTTCACATTTTTAAAATTGTGTGGAAAGGAAAAAAAGAAAAAGAAAAAAGAAATCAATATATGTTTTGGGGAGGAAAATTTTGTAATGGTTGCTTCTCATATACGAGTTTAGTGATTATCAAAATATAAATCGTTATAGTTTTGTTTAATAGTGTTCTTATGTGATAAAATGGAAGAAAAAGCTTTTATAATTTGCTCAATAACTTCTCCAAAAATGCAAAATAATGTTAGCTTTCATATGAAATAATCAAGATTCATTTTCATGTTCTAATAAAAATTATACTTTCTCCAATTTTTTATTGTTTTTTTTGTTTTGATGCATATCTCACTATATTATAACACATTAAAAATATCTTGCCATATATAATAAATTAAAAGTAAAATGCAATATGTTTCCTTGCAAGAAAAAAAACTTACAAAAAATCAAGATGTAGAATTCTTTACTTACATAATATATATTATATAGTCTAATATAATCACATTATTTTGAGATGGGTTTAAGACTATTACTTATAAGTCTGAACTACTATTCTCATTTTTCACTTAACCAAAAAAAAAATTTATGTCAAATTTTTTTGCGCATTGAGCCAGTTTGCGACTAGTGATGTTAATATTAGGCTTATTAGCATCATTCTTCGCAGTTAGTTCCCTATTGTTTCACTGTTAACATCAGCTCCTATTTAGTACAGGTATTCATATGAATCTTCACACAAAGATAGAGAAAACAAGACACAAGAATGAAGGTTTATAGTATACTCTAGCCCATGTGTCAGAAAAGATACAAATAAAGGTACGGCATTGTAAGTGAAGAAAAATTTCCTAGACAACTGAAGCTTAATCAGATTCATTATTTGAAGTTCTGAACTATACGATGTCAACAATAGGATTTCCTGAAACAACCTGTAAACAAATCGACAAGATAATTGGGGACTTTTGGTGGGGAAGAAAGAAGCCATAAGAGGATTCTACATAAAAGCTTGGGATAGCATTTTCAAGCCTAAACTTGTTATGGGACTTGGGCTTAGACATATGGAGTACATCAGCAGAACAATGATAGAAAAATTGAATGGAGCATACTGACAAAGATAGAAATGGGGTAAGAACTATAACCTTAATGTTGGCTCCCTCTTCTAGTATGGGATCATGGGTGTGGTCGTGTGGAAGTCAATCCTGGACGGTAGAGAGACCTTTCAGAATTTGTTGAAAAATTAGAGTAGGAGTGGATGTTTGGAACTCCTCGTGGATTCTTTACATACCTGGATTTAAACTGCCTCAACCTTAACACATGAGCCAGGCGATTAAGTGGGTGTTTGAGCTCATCTTGACAAAACCATGAAGATGGAATAGACAAGAAGTGTACTAGCTATTTGAATCAGTAACTACAAAAAAACATGCTGAAGATTCAGCTAGCTCAAGCACTACAAGACCCCTAATTAGAGTGGAGACTTCTCAACAAGAACTGTATATCGGACTGGCCAACACAACTATTGAGAGTGGTCCTTGCCTAAAGTAAAATGGAAGAAGTCGTGGAGACTCAAAATTCATGACAATTAAAATTCTGTGGAAAATTCCCATTACAAAAGTGATGCTAAACCTGATATTTTCAATGGAAGACCTAAACTGCATGATGTGTAATGCAGCCCAGCAGTCCATAGAGCACCTATTCTCAAAGTGCCTAGTGACTCAGAATTTGTGGTCATCCCCAACGACCTTTTAGAATTGAAGAGCTCAACCTGTCATCTATGGAGGAATCATCTATGGAGGAATGGATCCGAATAGTGTTCAATTCAAAAGCTCCATCAAGGTCCCACTACTACTAGAAGAGTTAAGAAATTTATCAATGTATGCTACCATATGTTGTGATGTAATCTGGATGCAAAGGAGTAGACAGATGGTACATAGGATTACAACTGATCCAAGGCAGGGAGCACATCTCAAACTACAAAAACTCATTTGCAAGCCTGGAAATCCACTACTGTGGTACAAATGTACCAGAACATGAACACCTCTTCCTCCCTCTTTTGTCAAAGTTAATTTTGATGCAGTATTAACAAACAACCAAGCATGTGTTGTGACAGATGGCCATGACCATAAGAATGACATTATTTGGTTTAAATTAAGCTAATAAGGATAGATGGATGGTCCTCTTATAGCAGAAGCAAGAGTAGTGCTCAAAGCTCTTTTTTAGAAAGGTTTTGATGGAGGGAAATGAACTAAATGAAATTCAACGAATCCAAAGTTCTCTATGCAGATCTCACTAGTCCATTGAACCATTAATAGCGGATACTAGCTTAGCATCAAATTTATGCTATTGTTGGCAAGCATTACATGTAGTTAGAAAGAGTAATTCCTAAACTCACACTATTGCTCATTGGACTCTGCTTTGTAACATTGAGGAAATTATTCCCATCTCAAAAATTTTGAGCATGGTGTTCTATGCTACCATAAATGATTGTGTATTCAGCCGCTTGGGGGGGGCGGGCGGTCAAGTCCATGCAAGCATGGATGAAAAACTGATATATATTATTCGGAGTCCTTGCTATACTCTCATTATCAGGATTCAAGACTGAGACTTGGAGTGGGTAGTCAAGTGAATAGGCTGAAATGTTCCTATTATACTGATTTTTGTCATAAATATAGTCGGGGGCCATAAATATCTTCAAAGTCAAAAAGTTTTTGGTAGAACAAAATTAACCCAAAAACTATAAATGGATAATTTATTGGATGTGAATTCAACATTTCTAGTTTTGATGGAATCAATAAATAACAAAAACTAATGTTGAAAATGAAGATCAGTTCTTGAGTGGCCCCAAAACTAAAGTGATTGCACAATCAAAGAGGGGATAGTGTTCCATTGCAATTTTCAAAGAAAGGATTGTGAATCAAAGAAAATTTACTCTCCACGAAGAAGACTATTTACCAAGGCTTTGAAAAGAAAAAATGGAAAATTAGGACAAACTAGCTTTATTTATATTAGTAGTGCCAAGAAGCTACACATTTGATGAGGGAGAAGAGATTCAATTCATGAGGGAGAGCTTTGAAAAGAATAGGTGACAACTGGATTTAGTAGTACACACATGCCTTATCAAATCTCCAAATTAACATATCTTTGGAATTATGAATAAGATGATGTACATAATCTAGTCATTTAATGAAATTTACTCCTTTTTGGGGCAATAAGAACATGTTGGTAGAGAAGAGAAACTTTAAAGGCAGGCCATTGTGGATGATGTAATTTGGATTAAGAGGGATGATATCAAGAGAGTATCCCACCAAAAGAAATAAAAAGTTCTTAAACTACAATTATTATTAAAAACAGATACAAAATTCGCTATCCAGAAACTACAAGTTTTCAATTTTACTTAAAAACCATTCACTGTTTGAATGAAAATTAGCAGTAATCATATTCTTGGAGTGATTAAATCTATAAAAAAAAAACCCAATGTTAAAATGTCATAGGTATACAGTGATTAGATAGTAACAAGTGAAAACCACTCCAAGACATAGGTGCATCTCATTGTTTACCAACTTGTTTAACTGTACAAATACTAACTGCAACTTTATTTGAGGCCCTTCAAAAAAAAGAAAAAAGAAAACCTTCCAATTTATCAAAGATTATTTAAAAAGACCTTACAAAACATGACTAATAGAAGGTGGCCTGCACTAGCACAGACCTGTTTGGTTTAAAAGCACAACCAACCAAATTTGTGCTTTGATTGGCGAGGAACACAACAAACAGCCATCTGTTACAAGAATCTAAGCCCAAAGGCAAGAAAATTATGGCAAACTTATGACTGCCAAAACAAAGACTATCACTAAGAATTAAGAACCTTTTATCCAAAAAAAAGAGTCAAGTAAACACAACATAAAGCTCTATAAAGAACAATAGTTCTTGAATCTCCCTCTAGCAACCACACAAGTCTTGACTCTTGACTTACAATTTGATGGAGCGTCCAATATCTTCTTCTGAGCTAATTAGACCTCCATGAATGTCCTATTTCTCTACAATAAAGATGGAAAATTTCAAAACCCCAAACTAATCTGCACATAACAGTATTCAAAATCAAACTTCCTTCTCCTCCAGTATTTGATATCCATTCCACAAGCATTAAGGAATGTAAAAAATCATTAATAGAAATTTACCACTCTACATCATACCCATACTTTTATGCCTACATCAATCAGCATCTCTACCCCTACGCTAAAAACATCATACCCAGTCACCATCCCACAAGTAGCTGCCATTTCAACTTTTCCACCCTCTGCCACAAGGTACTGCTAAGCTATGTGGAGAAAAGGCAGTACTGCTCAATCCCATTTAGCCTCTCCTGTAGGGGAATGCGTATGATACAGAGTTCCAATCGGCCAGCAAGGTATAGGCACTAAACATTGAACATCAAGATTCCCTTAACTTTGGTTATGTATAGAAATTCAAATTCTACATGCAAGAAAGGCATGGCAATCTATATCAGGGCTAGTTATATTTGACCATGGGAATAAAATTTTTCCTTTGAATGGTAGTATAAAACGGTAAAGGACCCCTTGTGACTAGTTCTATCACTCTTTCTCTTCTATCTGATATGTTTATCCATCAATCATAAACATAAGAATATACATTCATGTCAGTCATCAACAATAACAATTTTAAAGGACAATATATAATGGAATAAAGATGATATCTACTTTATTCTTTAAATATAAGAATAAACAATGCAATTTTTGTATAATTTGGTAATATCTCATAAAATTTTCTCACTTTGAGCAAAGAGCCGTCCTCTTACTTCATTTCACACAAATGGGAGGGAAAAGTTCAAAAACTTAAGAAAGAAAATTTAAAAATATGATATACCAAAATTAAGTACGTTATAATCCTCACCAAGTCCTCCTAGGGAAACAAAATTAAATACAAAAAGGGAGAGGCATAACATATTACAACAATCTTAAATACTTTACAATCTTCCTCCCATGTATAGGCCAAAATAGAAAAAGAAAAACATGAAACACCAAAATTGAATATATCATAATCCTTTCAAAAAAAAAAAAAAAAATCAACCAACATGGTAAACATTACTTTGCAATCAGGATGCCAAATGAAGGTCATAGACAAGATTACCCAAAGAAATCTGAAATGGGTTTTTGTGTTAGAACTTAGAATTGGATGAAATTGAAAGATCCACACCACCATCCAGTTATAAATCAGCTAAGAAACTTGTTTGAACTGCTAAAATCAGATTCTTTACTGTCATTTTTTTTTCCCCTTATACCTGAAACATTAAAATCAAACACTCAAATAGATGTCATGCCATTAAATAAGGCAAAACCATCATGGTCCCATTAAAAAATAGTTGATCCATGATATTCCTTCAAAAAAATAAATGTGCAAAGGATCAAGAGAAGATAAATGGCCCATATAGTATTTGAAAGACAGGCTAGAAAGATCATCTGAATGATGATGACAAAATTGCTCATTTATGAGGATCAATTACAATTATCACCATCTAAACAAGAATTACAAAAAAGTTAAGAGCCATTCAAATGCAATAAACTGTAATCAAAATTATAAAGCATGTGTTGCTTACAACTTCTATTGCACAATCAAATGCTAATTCTTGGTGTGTACTTATTTCTTTGCTTTTAAAGCTGTCACAAATGCATTTGTATTAGGCAGCCTTAAGCACCCTATCTCAACATGAAAACACCTGAACCAGCTATATTGATTCAACTAGTGGCTAGGAATCAACCCCTCCTTTGGAAATTCACTGAGCGTTTTAAAATAATACTAGGATGTACAAAGCATTTAAACTACAGCCCCACCCCTGCCCCCCTATATAAAAATAAGAACATGATTATTCAAGACAATCTTCTTTTCTCAAAACCAAACAAATGGTTTTAAACATATCTTTGAATGAATTGGCTTGAAAGCATTCCTATTAAATAACTTTAAAGAAGACACCCAAGGATCATTTACGCAATATATACGTAACATGTTTCTTGAACCCCACTATCTATATATTTATTAAAGTTCAAAGAATGAAGCTTACAATTAAATGCCAGAAAGTTTAGTTTGACACTGACATAAACATAAAAAAAATTTCTTTATTGAAAAATTATACAAAAAGAACTACACATCCATGCCAATTCATTGGATGACGGGCAGATGCAGACCAATTGCCCATTTCCCCCCAAAATACTGACTGAAGAAACAGCCCCCAACAAGAGTATCCAATAACACCATATCTAGAGGAATTATCCCTAATTTTTCATCTTCAATCACACCTCATGTATTACACATACAACTGTATGAACCTAACAACAATAGTTATATTTACCAAATTCTCTACCGGTTGAACCTAACAACAATAGTTATATTTACCAAATTCTCTGCTGGTTTTACACCATCATATAGATATATCATGAAAAGAGAGAGAGGAATCCATACCTTCAACGTCTAATTGTGTGCTATACTGCCAAGGAAACTGCTGAAAAGTACATTAGGTGCTTTAATAGGAGTGTCCACTTCACATGTGTTTGTTGCATCCCTACAAATAGTATAAAGTTAAGCACTACGACTTAGGACTTCAAAACCTAGCATTAACATTAATTCTTTCATGCGCTATTTTATTTCAATGTATCCAAATAGCCCAAAGATTGTTGAGAGAATACAGTGAAGTGATTGCACCGGCCTTATGCTTTATACACTCTTTCCAACCAAGTAGCAACAGAATTATGATTTGACTTTGACTCAAGTACCTTCTAATGGGGAGTGGTGATCTGAACCAGGGACGGACCCAGGTGGGGGGCAAAGGGGGCCCGGGCCCCCCCGGGTCCAAAAAAAAAAAAAATTTAGTATGAAAAATTTTCAAAAAAAAGGCTTGGGCCCCTTGGTTTTTAGCTTGAGCCCCCCTTGGTTTTTAGCTCAGGCCCCCCAGCCAGCCAGCCAGCCCAGGAGTTTTCAAAAGCCCATAAAAACCTTTAAAAAAAATATATTGTATAATTCTAATAATAATAATAATATAATATATAATAATGTGGTTCATATTAGAATATTAGATTATCTATTTATATCTGATAATAGTAGGAGGACAAATAATTGTTTAATTGTTTGATTTGATCTAATTGCACTTAAATAGTAATTTGCACTTCATTGTTCACACTTTTTTTTAACAAAAATTATTGTATAAATCTTCAAAATTTCATACCTATTAATCAATTTTTTATCCTAAATGCTGAAACATTAGATGTAACTCCTTAGAAAAGCTCTAAAATGTAAAAAGGTAAGTTCAAACCTATTAACCTAAGTACAAATAGTTTAGTACAGTGAAAAAAATGTAGGCACAAGTTTACTTAAAGTTAGTTTGTGAAATAAAGTAATTTAATTTTGGCCACAATTTGGGCCAAATTAACTTGAGTTTTTTGCATTTTGAGCCAATGTAGGCTTAATCTATTAACACAATGTAGGCATAACTAACTTGCTCCTCCTAAGAAAATTTCCTGGCTCCGCCAGTGACTATATGGATGTGCGTTTGATTTTTTTTTTTTTTTTTTTTTTTCGCTTATCTCCGCCCCCCCCCCCCCCTAGCTTGAAATCCTGCGTCCGTCCCTGATCTGAACCATGTCACACAAGTTAAGTAATAGGTAATAAATAGGTGATCCAAGCATTCCTCTTCTATTGCACGTGAAGGGCAAGAAGCATCAGTGATGAGATTCCTATTTTGCTATCTCCCCAAATCACTAGTAGACAATCATTTTGTAGTTTCCAAAGGAAATAAGGAATTTAAATGGAAGTTCAAGCTTGCACAGAACAGCCCACAGCTGAGAGCCATATCTTTGAGTTCTGCTCTTACGTCTAAGCATTAACTATGGAGAAGCGAGGCTCTCTTGACTATATAAAGACATAACTGATCATGGGGCCAAATCAGTTTATCTGTAGTGGCAACAACATGACTCGAAACTAGTTTAAGAATTTAATTTAAGCTTTAGAGAATCATTTTTTAGCACAAAAACTTAAGGGCTAAATATGTTTAATCAGTAGGTACAGTTGTTATCCCAACAATGACAAAGTTGTGGCATTGACATCATCATTAATTCAAATACTAATTAATATACAAACAAATAAAAACATGTTCTTAAATAATTCCTCAACGTCAACCAATCAATTATGAATAATATGAAGAAGTGAGCTCCACTCTCAAGGCAGGTTCTGCAGAAGAAAAGGCTTCTAGGGCCATAGCTTATTGCAAATTTTAATTTACATTTCTCCTGGTAACCAACTCAATGCATCCTTGTCTAATGTCATTTATCTTTCAATAAATTTATGAACAATCTAAGTAATATTATTCAGTGAAACAGTAAAAGCAAAGAAACATCTATGACAATTAACAATATTAAAATTTAAAAACCCAGGGGAAAAGCAAAAGTAAATAAGTAATCAAACAAAAATATTTTTGTAGAAATTAAAAACTAAATCTTAACAATTGGCTTGATGAGTAGCATAGGTCAGCCAAGCAAACAGGTTCAATATCTTGAAGAAGCATTTCATCGAACAGTTCAGTGCTTGACTTGAATTTCAATTTCAAAGAATCAGCAAGCATACTCGTTATTTGGTAAAATTGAAGTTTAGAAGAAGAAATTATGCACCAGAAGCAGACAAATAAGATGAATAAAACACAAATATTATAATAATTGAAAATCAAATTTGAAGGTAAAAAGGGATCTTAGGCCTACCAATTACTTCAATAGCAACAAGGCATCATCTGCATTGAAAAAGAAATAAAGAAATTAAACGCTTCTTGTATAAATAATAATTACATAGCCCAACAGTTTGATTTTGCAATTTTTTACTTGAAACACAATATATACTTGAGCTATAATCCTATGAATAAGCCTTTAAATTTAGAGAAATAGAAAGAGGCAAACCTTCTCTTCAAAGTTGGATCAAGATGTTTTTGTCTTCTTTGATGGTTTGATACAGATTGGTGTTGGTATCATAATCCTTTCAGAAGAAAAATCAACCAACATCGTAAGCATTACTTTGCCATCAGGATGCCAAATGAAGGTCATAGACAGGATTACCCAAAGAAATCTGAAATGATTTTTTGTGTTAGAATTGGATGAAATTGAAAGATCCACACCACCAATCCAGCTATAAATCAGCTAAGAAACTTGTTTGAACTGCTAAAATCAGATTCTTTACTTCCATTTTTTTTCCTTGATACCTAAAACATTAAAATCAAACACTCAAATAGATTCCATGCCATTAAATAAGGCAAACCCATCATGGTCCCATTAATAAATAGTTCATCCATGATATTCCTTTAAAAAAATAAATGTGCAAAGGATCAAGAGAAGATAAATGGTCCATATAGAATTTGAAAGACAAGGTAGAAAGATCATCTGAATGATAATGAGAAAATCAGTCATTTATGAGGATAAATTACAATTTCCACCATCTAAACAAGAATTACGAAAAAGTTAAGAGCCATTCAAATGCAATAAACTGTAATCCAAATTATAAAGCACGTGTTGCTTACAACTTCTATTGCACAATCAAATGCTAATTCTTGGTGTGTACTTTTGCTTTGCTATTAAAGCAGTCACAAATGCATCTGTATTAGGTAGCCTTAAGCACCATATCTCAACATGAGAACGCCTGAGCCAGCCATATTGATTCAACTAGTGGCTAGGAATCAACCCCTCCTATGGGAATTCATTGAGCGTTTTATACAGCCAAAAGAATACTGGGTTGTACAAATCATTTAAACTACAGCCCTTCCCCTGCCCCCTATATAAAAATAAGAACATGATTATTCAAGACAATCTTCTTTTCTCAAAACCAGACAAATGGTTTTAAACATATCTTTGAATGAATTGGCTTAAAAGCATTCCTTTTAAATAACTTTTAAAGAAGACACCCAAGGATCATTTACGCGATATAATATGTGTCTTGAACCCACTATGTATATATTTATTAAAGTTCAAAGATTGAAGCTTACAATTAAATGCCAGAAAGTTTAGTTTGACGTGGTGACAAAAACATAATCATTTTTTCTTTATTGAAAAATAATACAAAAACAACTACACAGTCCATGCAAACGCATTGGATGATGGGGGCAGATGCAAACCAATATGACCGAAGCACTACGATAATCTCAAGAAATTGCCCATTTTTCCCCCAAAGTACTGACTGAAGAAACGGCCCCCAACATGGGTATCCAATTACAACATATCTGGTGGAATCATCCCTTATTTTTTTTCATCTTCAATCACACCTCGTGTATTACACATACAACTGTATGAACCATCCAACAATAATTATATTTACCAAATTCTCTATAGGTTTTACAACATCATATAGACATATCACGAAAAGAGAGAGAGGAATCAATACCATCAACATCTGATCATGTGCTATACTGCCAAGAAACTGCTGAGAAGTACATTAGGTGTTTTAACAGGAGTGTCCACTTCCCATGTGTTTGCTGCATCCTACAAATAGTATAAAGGTAAGCACTATGACTTAGGACTTCAAAATCTATCATTAACACTTATTCTTTCATGCGCTACTTTATTTCAATATATCCAAATGGCCCAAAGATTGTTGAGAGAATACAGTGAAGTGATTGCACCAGCCTAATGCTTTATACACTCTTTCCAGCCAAGTAGCAACACAATTATGACTTGACTTTGACTCAAGTACCTTTTAATGGTGAGTGGTGATCTGAACCACGTCGCACAAGTTAAGTTATAGGTAATAAATTGGTGGTCCAGGCATTCCTCTTTTATAGCACATGAAGCGCAAGAAGCATGTGTGATGTCTGATGAGATTCATATTTGCTAACTCCCTAATCACTAGAAGACAATCATTTTGTAGTTTCCAAAAAAAATAAGGAATTTAAATGGAAGTTCAGGCTTGCACAAGGCAGCCCACATCTGAGAGCCATATCTCTGAGCTCTGCTCTTCCATCTGCGCATTAACTATGGAGAAGCAAGACTCTTTTGACTATATAAAGACATGACCGATCATGGGACGAAATAAGTTTATTTGTACTTCCAAATCAGTTACTGATTGTCTTGTTTTCCAATGGCAACAGCATGACTTGAAACTACTTTAGAATTTAATTCAAGCTTTGGAGAATCATTTTTAAGCACAAAAATTTAAGAGATAAAGATGTTTTATCAGTAGGTACAGTTGTTATCTCAACAATGACAAAGTTAAGGCGTTGACATCATCATTAATTCAAATATTCCTAATTAACAAAGAAAGAAACAAGCAAACAAGAACATGTTCTTAAATAATTCCTCAACCTCAACCAATCAAATATGAATAATATGAAGAAGTGAGCCCCATTCTCAAGGCAGGTTCTGCAGAAGAAAAGGCTTCTGGGGCCATAGCTTAATGCAAATTTTAATTTACATTTCTCTTGGTAATCAGTTCAATGCATCCATGTCCAATGTCATTTATCTTTCAATAAATTTATGAACAATCTAAGTTATATTATTCAGTGAATCAACAAAAGCAAAGAAACATCTATGACAGTTAACAATATTAAAATTTAAAAACCCAGGAGAAAAGCATAACTAAATAAGTAATCAAACAGAAATATTTTTGTAGAAATTTAAAATAAAACCTTAACAATTGGCTTGATGTTGCATAGGTCATCTAAGCAAACAAGTTCAATATCCTGAAGAAGCATTTCATCGAATAGTTGTGTGCTTGACTTGAATTTTAGTTTCGAACAATTGGCAAGCATGCTCATTATTTGGTAAAATTGTAGATTAGAAAATCTTACAAGAAGAAATTATGCACCAGAAGCAGACAAAAAGACAAATATTATAATAAAAGAAAATCAAATTGCAAGGTGAAAAGGGATCTTAGGCCTACCAATTACTTCAGTAGCATCCAGGCATCATCTGCATTGAAAAAGAAATAAAGAAATTAAATGCTTCTTGAATAAATAATAATTACATAGCCCAACAGTTTGATTTTGCAATTATTTACTTGAAACACAATATATACTTGAGCAACGATCCTATGAATAAGCCTTTAAATTTAGAGAAATAGAAAGTGGCAAACCTTCTCTTCAAAGTTGGATCAACATGTTTTTGTCTTCTTTAATGGTGGATACAGATTGGCATTAGTACCATCATTGAGAAAGGTATTGGGGACTGAAGATGAACCCTGATCATGAAACCCATTGGTTATTCACCGTCTCCAGGGTTTGGAGCTTCGTTTCCAGAGTTGGAATCGGATTTGAAGCCATCCGAAGCTGGACAAGTAGTGTTTTTGGGGACATCTAGCATGGGTTGGTCGATGGTTTCTTTTCTGCAGTCGGCGTCGGATTCCAATACGGCCTGAATCTTCTTCCCCATTGTTGAAAGCACATTGATCCATAGATGAGGCAGGAGATATATTGGGTTTCTGAGGACAACATATGCATTCTACATAAATCCTCATCCTATTTAGAGAGATATTCTTCCTTCCATATTGATTCGGATCCCTAACCTCAACCTCAATGCGATTCTCTACAGATGGATTTGATATATTCACTTTCCCATAACATAACCATACATGGTCATAATTACCAATCGCCCCCTCCGTGCAACTTGTGAAACTTATTTCACTATTGATAAAAATGTCAACTTTCCTGCACCCTATATCCTTCGATGGAATAGCAATACAAACAACCAAATTTGAAAATTTGGGACCGACCAAGAATGATACGGAATTTCCAACACTCTGATGATGGTTGAATTCAAACCACTTTGGAATCTCAATTGCTGGTAGTAAAAGATAATTGTCAAATCCATAGTCAAAGCTTGTTGCAGCTTGAGTGATATTTGGTAGAATCCCTAGAATTTCTCGAAACTGCAAGAAATTGAAGTTTAACATAAATTTGTTTCTTTATAACTTAAACTTTAGAGAGAAAGAGAAAGAGAGAGATGCCTGATTCAATAATCTGCTTGATGATTGTGTATCCAGCCGATCACAATTCCGTGCATCCACAGTTCTTATAGATTGTGGAAGTCTCGGAATTTTCCGAAGCTTTTTGCAATCTTTAATTTCAAGTAGTTGTAATTTAGTAAATTTACTAATACTTTCTGGGATGGTAACAATACCAGTATAAGAAAGATACAAATATGTCAATACTGGGAAGTAATCGGGCTGCATCCAAGAATCTAATTCAACTTTAATCCGATGGAAGCTAAGATCCAGATCTGTCAAGCTCTGAAACCCAGTAGGTCCCAAAAAGTTATTAAAGGAATTGCACGCCAGTCTCAATTTGGCAGAAGGAATATCTTCTTTCTCCTGCATTTGTGATTTATTGGCCCCAACTAGAAAATTCGTAAGTTTACTGCCATTTAGGGATAAATCGTCAAGTCCAGTCAGATACAACAGTGATGAAGGCAATTCTCTAATACCACTCCATCTCAAATCCAATGCCCTTAGACAATTCATTTCTGGGTGAATATTGGGGAACTTCTCAAGCCTTCCGCAAAACCATAGGTTAAAATATTTAAGAGATTTCAACATGAGCATACTTGGAAGAATTTGAAGTTGTGAACAGCTCCCGAGGTTCCATACTTTAAGCTTCTCAAGAAATCCAATGGACTCATGAACCTCAATTAAATTTTTACAATTGTCAAGATCCAATTTCTCTAAGTTTGGGCAACACAAGTCAGGTAATTTTGTAATGAATTCACAAGATCTTAGACTAATCATTTTCAAATTTTCATACTGGAACCCCTATGAAAAATTTAAAAAAAGAAAATCAAAAAACAAAAACAAAATTTATCTTCAACAGCTTTTAAAAATAACATCTAAAGAAATTAAAATTTATAAATACTAAACTTATACCTGCTTGACTACATTCTCCAATATAATGTTAGACCTGGACATCTTGAGTACAACAAGTTGTCGAGGAAGGCAACATTTGGAAGATAAGGATAGAGGAAATTCACGCCATTCAAGAACCCTTAACTCATCTGGGAGATATTCAAGTGCTTCACCAATATGTACATTGCCTATAAGAAATTTGAGATTTTTCATCCTCTTGAAAACATTAGCTTCCAATGCAATCTTTATTGGTTTAGGTGAGCACAACATTATACCTCGAATTTTATTTGATCCCTGCTTAAGACAAAAAATTAGTCACACTTCATAATAGAATTTGACAAAAGTATAAAGATTTTGAAACTTTAAACAAAACATATATTAAGAAAATTATATTTTGTTCAATATTGTAAAGGGAAAATCCAATAAAGAAATATTTTGAAAAAATGGAGAAGCAAAGAATGTATACCATATTTCTAGTTAGTAATTTATGAGCATCCTTATAACGCCATATCCTACTACGTTGTTGAAGCTCTTTTGATTCTTGCTGAACAATTTCTCTACCCATTTGTTGTACCAAGTCATGCATTGACAAAGAGCCATACCATGTCACAATGTCATATTTCAAGGTTATGAGACACTTATCAATAAGCTTTCCAATACCATAGTCTGGATATAACTCGCAAGAATCTAATATATTTGCAACATCATCCTTGTTGTAACCCTTAAAAAAACATGCAATATCAAGAAAAATTTCCTTTTCAAAATTTTCCAATCCATCATAACTTATTTTGAGTATTTCTTGAATATCTTTATGTGGAATATTTTTATACTTTTCTAATGCACTTTTCCATCCATGTATATTTTTTCCACACAAATCAGAACCAATTATTTTTAAAGCTAATGGAAGGCCATCGGCATAACTTGTAATCTGTTCTGCAAGTTCTAAATAATCTTCCCCACATTTACTTGTTCGGAAGGCATGCCGGTTGAAAAGTTCAAGAGCTTCACATTGACTCAATTTTGTAACCTCATATATTCGAGGATCTCTTTCCAAAGAGGTTAGTACATGTCTGTCTCTTGTTGTTATAATTACTCTACTTCCGGAAGCAAACCAGTCATATTCTCCAAGCAATTTTTCTACTTCTTTTAATTTTTCCACATCATCAAGAATTAAAAGAACTTTTTTGCTACGAAGTCTTTTCTTTATCAACTCGATACCTTCAGATACATTGCTCACCTTCAAATATTCATTTCGTATAATCTTAGAAAGAAGTGTCTCTTGTAGTTGGATTATGCCACCATTTATTTTTGACATTTCTCTAACATTCTCTAAAAAACAGCTTCCTTCAAAACGGTGAGCAATTCTATTATAAATAGCTTTCGAGATCGTAGTCTTACCTATTCCCCCAAAACCACAAATTCCTACCATGCAAACATCATTTGACTCCATATCTAAAAGCAATTCTATGGCCTCCGCTCGAATATCTATTCCAACTGGATGTTTAGCAACAAATAATGGTCCATGATTTACTATAGTACTTGATATCTCTTTTATAACTCTTTGGATAAACTCAAATTCAGTGCAGCTGCAAAGCATAGAGCATAAGAAAGACATAATGAGTTGGATTAGTTGTAAATATAAATTTGAAGATGAACTAAATTCAATATGTCTAATTTTGTGCATTGCAATTAACATATTGCTATTTAAAATTAGATCTAGGCTTTTAGGATATGGTTGGATAGAAACTCCCCTTTCGTGATGAGGATTAAGGAGACCCACTTACTGGAAACTCATTTCTAATGCTTGAACAAAATGAGATTAGGAAATTTTGTAAAAATCATCTAAAAATTAAATGGGAGAAACTCTTGAATTGTAACATTAACATTAAATTATTTAATTTCTACAATTTAATAGTAGAATATATGGTAAATATATATATATATATATATATATTTTAGAATACTTTCAAAATTGGACATATAGTGGTCACAAAACCATTTAAAAGTTTCTAACTAATGAAAGAAGAAGAGTTGTTAGAATTATTTTTATTTTTTGAGAGAAAATTTATCTGAATATATAATATCATGTGAATTAAAAATATTCTATTTCTAGCATCTATCTATCTGTACATAATATATAATATAAAATTTGGGTCCCTACAATTGGCGGATACACATAATTGTGACACGTGTCTCTTTGACAATGCATAAAACAATGACACATCATCTTTTGTAACTTCTCCATCTATTATATATGATACTAGTGATTGACCAATGTGATGCATGGAAAAACTTTTAAGTTTTAAATTTATACATTCAAATGTGATATGAAATTATATTCTATATTACGAATACAAATCCTCTATCCATTTGAATTGCCATGTATTAGATTTTTTTTTTTTCACATTTAACTTTGTTTATTTTATAAGGAAAATCAAGTGAATATATGACCAGTTGTGATTGATAGAACAAAAAATGGGAATAAAAAAAAAAAGTTAGATAGAGGATTTATATTCCAATGTTGCATGCATAACTACTTGGATTGCATTTGTCTCGTACATCCCAAAGGAAAATAAAATAATTCTAATATTTATAATAACAAATTGACATTTAAATAGCAGGTTTTACAGCCAATATAAGTTGATTTGTTTTCCATTTTTCTTTATTTAGTTCAAGCTCCTAAGAAAATAGTCCATAAAAGATATACAACACTCCAATAATACTAAAGAGTATCATAAAATACTTAGATATGCAAACATTTAAGCAATTGTACCGAAAATCACTACTTTATCCGTGACTACCAAATACCCATTTTAGGAGCTTATGTTAAGTATATCACCATAGGTTCTTTATTAGTGACTATCAAATACCTATTACAGGGAAACATGTGCTAAGTATTTCACCTTAGCTTACCAAGAAAGCTAAGAGAAGCAAGAAATCTGATGGAGGGTTTTGAGACTGGGATGCAACAATAACAATATTGCAAGTTGTAATACTAAAGATTTTGAGACTACTATGATATCAATTTTGCTCTACATATATTTATGAATCCACCATTTTGTTCAAAATAAAAAGAAACACCGAAGCTTTTTTTTTTTTTTTAATATCAAATTTAAGTCAGTTAACAATGAGAAATTCAACAACAATGATGGCCAAATAAAGCAGCTCTAACAATCAAAAGTTAGTTAACAATTACACAAGTCAATACATTGGATAATAAGAGAAAGAAAACAAGAGAAACAACTTACAAATTCTGGATGCAAGAATTAAAAAAAGAAAAAAAAAAAAGATCAAAAGAAAAAAAAGATTAGATCATCATATCACTGACTTAACTTCAGAATTCTATGAAAAACACAATCCATGTCTTCTCAAAATGGTGATTGTAATTTTGTGGAGAACAATCAATACCAAACCAAAATGATTTGTTGTGGATGATGGGGTGGATTGTATTTAGAATGTTAATGGGTAGATACAACATTGAAAAGCTTAAATGAATAATCGATTTGTGAGAGAAAAAGAGATATAAAGCTGTGGAAAACTGAAAATTGGGATGGAAACAATATAATTAGTGGTGGATAAGATGAAGAGGTATAGAAGGCATCTCTGGGTTGGAGATTTGAGGGCAACAATTTTGTTCTATTTTTTATTTTTTTATTTGTAGTGTTAGCAATAGTTTAGTTGAGGAAGAGAAAGTGAACCATAATGAAAGTGAATTTAAAGAAAATGTGCAACCAAAATCTTGAAAGAAAAAGGAAGACTGATAGTCTGTACTAAAGCACAGAAAAACTCTCAGCCAATTCACCACAAATGCATAAGGTTTCCTGTAATTATATTATAGGACAGATAATTGTAATTTGTAAATAATAGTATACTCCTTTTAAATTTTGTATTCATTAAGGCAATTAATAGGTCATCTTAAAAATTAAAAGGTAAAACTAAAAGCAATTTGAAGAGGGGTGTCATACTGGTGGAATTTTTAGTGCTCATTAAAGGTTTTTTTAGTGCTTATATTGATTAATGGCTGTCACCCCTTAATTACAAGCAAACTGCTAAAAGGTCTGAATAACTTTTTAGGCAAAAGACGTTTTACTTTAGAAGAGAAGCAAAAAGACCTCCATAGTTAATTCTCCTTATTGATTTGTTTATTTGCTTCATTATTATTATTATTTATTTCTTATTAAATCCCAGGATGAAAAATATTTTGAGCATAATATTTATTGAGCATCCAATAGTAAATTATAAAAGAGTTACATGATCAAGTAATTATAGATCATATACATGCACTTTTGGGTTTTAACCCATTCATTTTTCAGTTTAGTTACCGAATGACTATAAAATATTACCTATTATTAGGTAAAATAACTATAAATCTAATCTAATATCATACAATTCAAGCGGATTGGACATAAGAGCACTGGAGGAGTTTGGCATGAAGTTCACTGATGTGGTGGAATGGTTTAAAAGAAGATGTAATTAGGATTGGACATAAGAGTAGATGTGGCAATAGGGTAGATTTATTGATTTTAAACAAAAGAAATTTTTTATTTTTTGAGAGAGATTTTTTGGATGGAAGAATTTTTTTTTAGTACGCATAATATGATTGTTGATTATTTTATCTGTTTAATTTTCAATTGTTAATATATAAAAAAAAAATGGTATTCTTATATTGATGAAGTGTGTGATACATAGAAAAATCATGAAAGATGTGAACATAAAAGTGATGACCAATTTCTGGTGCTGAAAGGAAGTGTACTTAGTGATTTATTGTTGGTATATGACATCGGGGACCATAGTGATGGGTTAATGGGGTGGGAACGGTAAATGCAAATGCCAAAGTTCGGCAAGAAAGGAAGGTGCATGTGATAATAATTATACTTTCTCAAAAACTAATGAGATACGATAGAAACAATACTTTCGTAACTTATTAGCAGTCATAACAAAACCATTAAAAGCTTATAACCAATATAACAACACAGAGTTGTCATAATTGATAAGATTATCCAAGTTAAAATTATTCTAATTCTACTATTGACCTTTATAGCTTAACTACCTTTGTATTTAGAATATAAAGAAATTATTCAGTCCTCTTGAAAGACCTCATCAACAATACCTAGTGGTCTTCTCATCTAATAGTATTATGCCATATGATAATTTATTGATTAAGATCCTTGGCATCAACCCAATTTTAGAAATAAAATAAAATATTTAAAATAAAATAAAAAGCCTTCCCCTTCACCCTCATCGTCCCTACCCTCTCACTCTACTACCACCACCACCATCCCCATCTTCAATGTTAGCAAAGATGATATAATTTATAAATAGAAAAACAATAAAAGTATGTAACAAATAAAAGCACACCAAAATAGTCATTAATTAAATACATACCTATCATTGTAATGAAATCCAGACAAATTAGCTGCTCTAGTTAAAGTTGTCCTCCACCTCTGAACCTTCTCTATGTCATTTTTGAATTTTTCTTCATGTTCAGCTAGTGCAATCCCAAACTCTCCATCTTGTTTACGTATTTCTGATGGGCTCACCTTGTAAAAAATTGGAAAAACCAATTGGCCATTACTGCTACACTCAAAAATCTTGACGAGTTCATTCAAGCACCAAGTAGAAGATGCAAAATTTTTAGAGAATATAACAATCGAAATCATTGACGATTCAATGGCTTTAACAAGTTCCATTGAAATTTCTTCTCCCTTCTGAAGACTATCATCGATGAAAGTGTCAAAACCCTGGTCAAGCAGAGCCTTATATAAATGGCCTGTAAAATTATTACGAGTATCTTCACCTCGAAAACTCAAGAAGACATCATAGTCCCATCGGTGGGTAGAAGAAGAAGAAGAAGAAGAGTCTCCTTCGTTGGTCAAGAAAACCATTGATATGATCTGTTGACTGAAGATTGAGAAGATGAAAAAAGAAGAGCAGAAGGTAAGAAAGATAAAAAATGTGACAAAATTAACAGGAATGATAAGAGGTGAAAATAAGCTTGCAATTCGAGTGGAGGTTCACGGATGAGTTGAGGGCACTAAATTTGAAAGGTTTTGAGTAGGTACGTTTGATTGGGAAATTTGACGAAAGAATGATGATTTACAACAAGCGTACTAGAATTGAATCTCAGATAAAAAATCAAACTGGAAATATGGAATTGATAGGGAAAAAGAGAAGCAGTGCTCACTACAATATGAAATAAGAAATGGGTCTAGATATCGGTGTTGGCGGCGGAGATCGGTGCTTGTGGGTCGACGGAGTCCGTGCTGGGTTTTGATTCTTGTGGTGGAGATCGTGGCTTGTGTTGATTTGACCGTGAGGAAAGGAAGAAGGAGGAGTTTACCGTGAAAGGAAGAAGAAAGAAGTCGAAGGACAACGCTTGGTCTGCGTCTCTGAGAAATTAGATAAGAACAAAGAAAAAGGAACAACTACAAAAGATAAGATAAAAAGGTAGGGACAAAATAAAAATATAAAATAATAATTAAAAATTAAAAAAAATTATTATTTAAATTGAGAGATGGTAAAATATATGAACCACGTGGGTACCTTGAAAAAGTAATAGCGTAAACAAAAAAATAAATAAGTTTTTAATGTAAAAATTTGGCCAAAGGATTGATGCGTGGCTCATTCTCACAATATATATATTTTATTCAAAAGTTAGTGACTCCTTTTTTCTTAATTTTTTTATAATATTAATAATAATAATAATAATAATATAGTGGCTATAAAGAGTCAGTTGACTATTGACTTAATGGTACGTGATTGGAATTTTTCTCATTGCAATTTTTCACTGAGGGTGTCCTACGTGTTTTGCAATTTTCTGCAATTTTCACAAAGAGAGAAAGTGGGAATTTTTTTTTTTTACAACGCGCATTTATGTGCAAACATGTTTATCGCTGTAACTTCTTAATTCTGTCCTTGACCTAAAAAAAAAAAAGTGAGTACTCTCTCTGAATTTTTTTTTTTCTTTTGCTGAATTTTTTATTGTTTCTTAGTACAGAAGTGTATCTTACACTTAAACTTCTTGTACGTAAAAGTATACTTCTCGTTTACAAAAAAAAAAAGGTGTACTCCTCGTGAAGGTTGAAAAACGATAAAAAGGGTTTGTAAAATGGATTTTACTAATATGTGTTCTTAGGGCACACATTAATTTTTATTTTTGGAAATTTTTTTTTCGAAAATTGAAAAAGTAATGACAACTTTTCAATTCTTGAAAAAATATTTTCAAAAATAAAAACCTTAATGTATGTCTTAAGGACACACATTAACCGGACCCTTATAAAATATATGAAATATATAAAAGTTAAACAAAATTAACGCAAACCTGTTGCTGTCAAAGACAAGACTGAAAGTGAGAAACTACACATATAAAAGATTAAAATAATCTTAAATGAAACGTAATGCCCTCAAAGTCAAACACAAAGAATCAGCTGTAACTTTTTTTATTATTTTAAAAAAGAGGACTACAATAAACAATATTTTCATAACAAAGTTTAAGCGATAAATTATTACTGATTTCCATTTAAGGTTCATATCTTATATCACTTTTTACTTACCATTAACAGCTTGACACATAGTTTTTATTATCAAATTATTGTGAAAATTATTCTTTATTTTATTAAGGAAAAATACTAACGCCACAAACTATTTTATAAACCCAAAATAGTCTCATGCCATAATATCAAAACATATTTTATCTCCAAAAAAAGGCGTGTAACACCCAAAATAGTAAAGAAAAAAAGTTTAACTTCAATTAGTTTGAAGGAAAATTCTTTCAACTCACTACATGGCGATTAATAAAATCATCCACGTATAATGTTAGTCATAGGACAAAATTTGGATACAAACTTAATTGAACCAACAATAGTAAGATGTCATGTGTCACTCTCATGTGGAGAGAAAACCAGGATTTAGAGTCTCAAAGCACTCGCATTAGTGCTTGTATAATAGAAAATTTATCACATTTAAGCCAACCAAGTCCAAAATTCACTTACATCAGACTATACAAAATTGTGTAAAAACACATTATTGCTACAATATTCATGTAAATTTACACTAGCACTATTCATATTATATTTAGCTTTTTATGCTTTCTTTATGTATGACAAGGATGAAGGAAGAAAGTAGATGGTGATTGTTATTTGTGAAGAAAGAGAAACTACTAAAAAAATAAAAAAAAATTAATATTTTAAAAAAATATAGTGTAAAGTAGATAATCTGATTAGAGGTGTTTCAAAAAGCGAATATGTAAAATAAAAAAAAAAGTAGGTTTTTTTGTTAAAATAGATAGAAATTTTTTCATGAGCTAATGTGAATAGGAGACCAAAGTATGAAAAAAAAATCATAAAAACCAATTTTTTAATACAATGCAATACACTAGTCTATTAAAAGGCAATCAGTTAAGTGTCACAAATTTCATTCTTAATATGAAAAAAATATAAGAAATTACATGAAATAATTTTACTTGTCATAGGTTACTTTTATAAGTTGGATGGGCTGATTTTGTAAGATTGATAGCTTTTTGGACTGAAAAAGAATAGTGATTGGACCCATCAAGCTCTCTTTCTTATTGATTTATTTAATAGTAATTATAATTAAAAAAAAAAGAATGATAATCACTCAGTGCATTAAATTTAATAAGAAATTGATCAATTTTTCTTACACAGTATGACTCAACATGCAATAAAGATAAAGTGAGAAAGCAATGAAGAATTAGATCAATTTTTCTTACGGTAGTGGCCATTTAATTGAACGTGTTGAAGGTTGGGATGACAAGTTGTATTTTTCATTGATGTTCAAGTGAGAAAGAAACAAAGATAGGGACGACTCTACATGCAAAAGTTATTTTCAAGTTTGTATGGAAATAATGGAATGGAACCTCAGCTTCGTGGAAGCTATTTGTTGACTCATGGCTTGAGTCATGAGTCATGGCTTCAATTGGATATGAAGATGAATGGAACATCTTACATAGCACCCACACCAAACTTGTCTATTATTGTTGGGAGCCTCTTACCATTGAATATCCAGGTAACTTCTTTTACCCTCCACTAACTTTTCAAATAATAAAGAGAAATTTATGTTCACAATATTTTCACAATACTTTTACAATAAATTCTAATAGGCAAGTTATCACTAATTATTATTGGTGGAAAAAAAAAGTAATTTTAATAGGAGTTTAAATTAAAACCATTAACAATAAACTATCAAAGATTTGTAGTGAAAATATTATGTACGTAGCATTTCTCTTTAATAAATTCTATAAAAATCTTATAACTTAATTGATACTTACTGATGGAATATATTAGTCTAAATGGTATATCTTCAAGTACAAAGTCCTTGAAAGTTGGGCATAGAGATTCCAGATGCAACGTTTAGTATTTAGTAGATATTATAATCATTCTTTAAATAAAGAAAAAAATTACACTTTCTATTATTTATAGCAAAAGGTATGTGTTTTAATTACCCCACCATACTATCAATTTAATAGAAAAAATAAATAAATTCATGAGTTCAATTAGAGCATTCGCATAAGCACATAGAAAATAACATAAAGCCTAAAGAATCCAAAAAATCACCAACATCATATCATGAACTAGTTATGCAAAATAGGTTTTGCTATAATGCTTGTGCAAATACACAAGTCAGTAGCTTGTGCAAGATAATTTTTTATTATTTCTTTACGTTTCTCAAAGACAAAAAAAGTGAATAATAATTATGTGTGAAAAGAGAAAAATAATTAAAAAAATAAGAAAAATTGATATTTTAATTAAATAGAATATATAATAAATAATTAGATATGAATTTTTTGAAGGGAACCGCAGCTTATTGGATGGTCTAGGGCTGTCCACGGGTTGGGTCGGATCGGGTTTGGGTCTGACCCGCAACCGACTCGATCCAATCGGGTGAACGGAAAATGGACCTGCGGCCAATTGAACATTTGGGTCAAGCCTGATAGAGCGGGTCATCGTTTGAGCGGGTCGGAGCTAGTCGGGTGATTTCAGGTCTCAATTCTCAAGCACAACAACATTTTAAAACCCAGAACAATTTTCTCAAGAAAAAATCCAAAACAATCTTCTTAAAAAAAATCCCAAAAAAATCTTCTCAAAATCCAAACCAAAAACCCTAGATCTATGAGAATAAGACAAAATCAAAACCCAGAACAATCTTTAAAAAAAAAAAAAATTACAATCCAAACCAAAAACCCCAAATCTATGTGAGACTAAAACGAAAAAAATAGAGAAGATTAAATCACCACCAGCACTGCCACTCCCTCCCCCACCACCAACATATCTATCACAAAATCAATACAAATTTTTTTAAAAAAGAAAAGCTTTTTTACTAACCCACCATCAAAATGCACATATTAGAGTATCAAGATGAGATTTCAAGTAGATCAAAGGAGGCTTGTGGAGTTTGAGACTTAACCAAGGACCGCGAGTGCGACGACAACGGGAAGACGTGGGCAATAGGCTTGTGGAGTTTGAATTAGCGATGGCGGATTGGGCGACGGCAAGGAGGTTAGGGCTAGGGGCAGCGATAAGGCCTAACTTGGTGATGGTGGCAGCAAGGTGGCTAGGCACTAGGGTTAGGGATTTGAGTGAGAGATTAGAGAAAGTGAGAGTGAGAGATTAGAGTGAGTGAGATTTTTTTGAAACTAAAACATAAGTGTTAGTATAGAACAGGTCGACGTTAACCTAATTACAGACCCATCACCCATGTTTTTTCTTTTTAAAAATTTTGGGTTGGGTGGGTCAGTTTACAAGGGTTATAAGTCTACAGACCCGAAACAAACCCGAAAAACTGAATTTTAAATTTAATTGACCCTTACTCAACCTATATGGACATTCAAATCCGTCCGTAGGCCTTCGGGTCGGATCGGGTTAAACGGGTGGGTCGAGTCTGACGGGTTGAAATAATGGAATGAACCTCAGCTTCGTGGAAGCTAATTGTTGACTAATGACTTGAGTCATGAGTCAAGACTTCAATTCGACACGAAGGTGCATGGAATATCTGGCATAGCACCCACACCAAACTTTTCTATTATTGTCAGGAACCTCTTACCAATGAATATCCAGGTAAGTTCTTTTACCCTCCACTAATTTTTCAAATATTTAATAAAGAGAAATGTATGTTCATAATATATTTTTACAACAAATCCTAAGTAGTAGGTTGTTACTAGCTGTTTTTTGTGGTAAAAAAGTAATTTTAGTAGGGGTTTAAATTATAACCTTTAACAACAAACCACCTAAGATTTGTAGTGAAAATATTGTGTACGTTGCATTTCTCTTTTATAAATTCTCTAAAAGTTTTGTAACTTAATTGATACTTTCATATGAAACATGTTGGTCTAAGTGGTACATCTTCAAGTACAAATGTCTTGAAAGTTGGGGATAGAAGTTCAAGATGCAACAACTAGTATTTAGTAGATATTCTAAGCATTCTTAATAAAGAAAAAAAAAAAAAACACTTTATGGTATTATAGCAAAAGGTATGTGGTTTAAATACCCCACCTTCACTGTCAAATCAATATAATAAATAAATAAATTCATGAGTTCTATTAGAGCATTTGCACTAGCTCATATAAAATAATATAAAGCCTAAAGAATCCAAAAAATCACAAACATCAGATAATGAACTGATTATGCAAAATGAAATTTTGGTATAATGCTTGTGCAAATATACAAGTTATAGTAGCTTAAGCAAAATAATTTTTTATTATTTCTTTTCATTTTTAGAGGACAATAAAAGAAAGTGAATGATAGTTGTTGTGCGTGAAATAAAAAAATTGATTAAAAAAATAAGAAAAAAATGATATTTTAATGAAATAGAGTATGGAATGAACAAGCAAATATGATTATAATGAAGGAACCACAGTTTCATGGACGCTATTTGTTGACTCATCACTCATGAATCATGTGTTATTGCTTCAGTTGGATATGAAGGAACATGGAACATTCTGTACAGCACCCATACCAAACTTGACCATTATTAATTGTTGGGAGCATCTTACCATTGAATAAGGTCTTCTACCCTAATTTAGGAAGACAATATTCTTCTACCTGAATAGCTTTTCAAATATTTAATAAATTTTTTATTGCCAAGAACCTTTAAGCTCAAGTTACACTAAGTGTAATCTTGCTTGAGTAAGACTTGAGCCCAAATTTTTTAAATAAAGTGAGTAAATTTTGGGCCATGTAAAACCTGGAGTCTAGACAAGAAATTAAAGATTCATCAATCTCCTATCCATCATCCCCTCTTGAAGATCCCTCCCATGTAGATAATCTCTAACAAATAAACAACTAAAGGTTTGTGTGGGCTTTTTTGCTTTGCAGTTATCATCAACTAGCAATGGGCCCATACAATGTGTTGATAATGATGTAATCTACTATGTGAGAAAATTATATAGAATAATCAAAATATTTTAAAGTAACAACATGACGTTGTGTTGCGATAATATGAAGATGTTTTTGTTTAATTAATGATGTAATACAAAATTAAGGGGATGAAGACTATAAACTATAGAGTAAATGTCATATAAATTAGAAATTAGTTATTATGTGGTGTCTGTGTAACTAATAAGTTGATTGTTTGTTTAATCATAGTTTTTGTTTCTTCAATGCATTGGAGTTGATATAAATTTTTTGTAATATCATGTTAATGTTTAGTTGGCTTATGGAAATATCATAGAAAATTTATGATCGATGTCACGTTTATGTTATTGAAGTATGATAGTGGTGTCATTTTCTCCATTGTACAATGATTTTGCACATGCTCCTTAGTCCTCACAATGTCTCACCTCCGTAGCCTATGAACAAGTTTTACATACATAAAAGAAAATTGGGCTCACAACAAATTGAGGTGTCTTCTTCTTTCTCTACCATTATTTTTTTTAGAAATTTTAAATTAGCAAGGGTGAAAAGAATTATTTTGATTTTTTTTATTGATTTTTGATCTGTTGCTAGAGAGACTTCATGGAGTTTAGAGCTTAAGGTCTTTTGGAGGAAGGAAATCTTAGTTTTTTTTTTTTCATATTTCTATGTATATGTTTCTGTAATTGTCATTGTAACACTAAATTCTAATGGTAGTGACCTTAAAGATATTGCCTTGAGAGCATTCATATCAAGCTATTCACTATGAGTTCCTTCACTGGTGAGAAGCCTAATGAGAACAGCATTTGGTTGTGTTGGGTTGTGGGTCTATAGGCTGTGCTAAGTTGTGTGTTGTGGTTGTGAAAATTTGGAATTAAAAAGTGAATTAGAGGAAATAATATTTAATTATAATAGTGATAGAGTATTAAGGCTGATGAATCTTTATATATATAAAAAAGGTAATTAAACTTGAAACAGTAGTGTTTTTTGAGTTAGTTTAGCTAAAAATTTGAGTAGGTTAATGTGAATGCTCTAACAGTTTCATGACTGCCTTGCTTGAGTGCTTGCAAGTTTTTCATAATTGTGAAAATTTGATTTTTTTTTTTTTAATTATATTTTAGAGCTATGCCATTTGTCATTACCTGGTTGAACCAATTCTCAGTTTTCTAGGTCAGTGCCTGCTCTAAGCTGCTACTACAAGCTTCCCTTGAGTTTAATTGTAAAATATGTAGTTTTTATGAAGGTTTCACATTTTCAGTTGTAAAATATGTAGTTTTTATGAAGGTTTCACATTTTCAGTCTGCTTTAGCAGGTTCTTCATTCTTCTAGTGTCTCAATCACTTGTTAAGATTTTATGTCTTGTTGTTTATTAGATATCACATTTTGAGTTGTGATATTTTGTTGCCACTCCCTTTATATATACAAGCTACACGTAATATACTTTTGCTTTCTTTCTATCTTGATGATTAATTTGCTTCTTTTTTTTTAATCAGATTATTGCTCCAATTCGTTTTCCTATTTGATCATAAAACATTTAACAAATACAATATTGCACAGTCCATTTGATCCTCAAATCCTATTTGGTAGATCTAGATATCTTCATATAGAGGAGGAGATGGTGGCAGGCACACCCCACCAAATGGTCCTGCAACAACTACAACTGCATCAACTACACCAGTTGGAAGAGGGG
The DNA here is from genome assembly GCA_019022515.1 of Quercus aquifolioides. NCBI lineage: Eukaryota > Viridiplantae > Streptophyta > Magnoliopsida > Fagales > Fagaceae > Quercus > Quercus aquifolioides. Next base: position 38,351,730 of record CM032333.1, read on the forward strand.
ATGCTATAATGCTGCTGCCTTCAGTGTCAGTTTCTGGGCAGGTACAAATATCTGTATCGGCATAAGTTCCTATTGCTTAATTCTGGCCACCTCTCGGTATGGTGTACTGTGAATTTCATAGGGTTGACTGCAACACTCTGGAAATCCTAGAGTAGCATAATAATAAAAAGAGACAAAAGAATTTTTAAAGACATGATAGAGACTTAGCAAAGTCAGAACCTCACAGTAGAAAGTGTAAATGCCCAATTCTGAATTGAAACAAGGAGTTTTTTAGCCTGAAAAAGTTGAGGAATTTGAAAAACAAACCCATCCAGAAAATATAAATTGTGAAACTGTTACTGATGACAATTGAAAGGAAACAGAGCGTCGTAATGAGGTGGTAGGGACTTCTGATGTTTTGGCAGTTGAATCTGACAGGATTTGCTACTTAGGGGCATGGTTTCAAGTGAAAGAGGAGGGGGCAAGTATATGAGACTTGTGAAGGATCTAAAATGCCGTTTGATCCCTTCAAACCATAACAGGTGGTTCTTTCAATGTCAAGTGTGACTCACAGATTGTTTTTAATAGTCATGTGATTGGTATAAGTACTTGGAAAATCTAAAGCAGTTTCATGGCCATAGTTCCTTCTCTGGAGAAGCAGGACTTCAAGATCTTTACCTATCTAACTTGGACATTCCATTAGAGCATCAGGAACAATTCTTCAAACTTGGTATCAACAAGGCTTAGAGACTCAATGATCTGGAGATATATCTGAAGCTGGGATCCAAGATACTTGTATGACGTAAGTCAAAAGTCAGCTGCAACCTTTAACACCAGAATCAGAAGCCCCGGTAATTTTAAGTGTTGACACCAAAACTGAGGATGGAAATTCAGTGTGTAAAGGAGGCAGCTCACCCTCAGATAACTCAATCGTGGCACCATTGGATGATCTAGTCATGTTGTCCAAGCAAGTTGTATGTGCTAGTTGCACCTATATGACCCATTCCAGTTAGTGAAGAAGTTTTATGTTTTCTTTTGGTTCCCCTCAAAAGAAAAAAAAAATTATGAAGAAAAGTAAATCAAACGGTAATGAATGAACTACTTTGCTGAGGTTTGCACTTTGATATGTTAAACTCCTCGCTTGTTATTGTGAACATTTGATATAAAACCTCGCCTCATCGGATTGCATTGTTTTTAGGAAGTTGTCATTGATCTGTTATTTATTTAAAGTTTACTATGAAGTATGAAGCATTTTGTAAAGCAAGCTTTCATCGCTTAATCTTTCCATATATATGAAATTTGTCTTGTAAAATTAGAATCTGGCTTCAACTATAAGGCCTCAAGGCCCGGGCCCCGAGACCTGCCAATTGACTAGAATCTAACGCATCTTGCATCTTGGTGGAGTGGGTCAGCACATTCAACAGCTCATAATTTGACCCCTTTCTTGTTTTTAAAATGCTGATCTTAGACCTTTCAAATGCTTTTTTTAATCTAAAGTTGATATAATCTTTCCTTGGGACCAAACAAGCCTCACAACCCAAAAAAAAAAAAAAATTTGATGCTACCCTCCTACCTCGAAATAAATAAAGACCATTTCTAGAAGTAATTAGAGATTGGACAATCAATCAAGTAGATGGTTCATTGCTCCACCCATCTTTTACACTAAGGACAATAGATGTCATTAAATTTTTTTTATGATTTTAGGACTAGTGATAGAGGAGTCCCAGGATTTGCAAACGCACCTGAATCTTACGAGTGATTTGAGTTGTAGCCTTGCTAAGATGGTTCGTGCTTTGTCGGAGGATCAGAGGTTGTGGACGAGGTTCGCTTGTTTGGGACAATTTTTTCGGCCGAAGAGAGAAATTCAGTTGCAGGCGTAAAGAGTAAAGGTGAAGACCCAAATCTGTTGGGCTTGGGCTTATTGATGTTTTTAAGTTCACCAGCGTTTTTGGGTCTCTGAAACACTAATGGCTTGTTTGGAAGTTTAGAGAGGGAGGAGAGTAAAGGGGAGTAGAGGGAAGGGGAGTAGTGGGGAGGAGAGTAGAGGAGAATGATTCACCTCCACCTTATTTGGATGTTTTTAAAATTAGTAAGGGGGAAGGGAGTAATTAGTCTTTCTCCTTGTGTAATTTTGTTAATATAATAAGGGTAAATTAGGTAATTTACTTGGTCAATAGTTTATGTACTCTACTCCCCCTCCAAATCTCTCCAATTTGGGGAAATTAAAATTGGGGGGTTAGAGGGAGTCCAAACCCCTCCAAACTCCCCCAAACCCCTCCCCCTCATTCTTTAAAAAACTTCCAAACAAGGTAATTGCATTACTCTCCCTCCCTCTACTCTACTCTCCCTCCTTTTTTAAACATCCAAACATGCCATAAATGATGAAGTTGAGCCTGTTAAAATAAGAACAGTTACACCAACAATGAAGACAAAAAGAGAGATGGGGAATAAATGTTTGCTGTAGTAGAGAAAGGCCAGGAACACACAACACGCCCAACTCTAATGGACCCAATAAAAGAAAAAAAAATGCCACAACAGAACATAAAGCTCTATAAAAAAACAATAGTTCTTGAACCTCCCTCTACAACCACACAGGTCTAGACTCTTGACTTACAATTTGATGGAGTACACAATTCATTCTTCTGAGCATATTAGACCTCCATGAATTTCCTGTTTCTATGCAATAAAGATGGAAAATTTCATAATAGCATTCAAACTTCTTCCCCTCCGGTATTTGATACCCATTCCACAAGCATTAATGGATGTTAAAAATCATGAATAAAAATTTAGCACTCTACATCATACCCATGCTTTTATGCCTACCGTAAAACAAAATGATACCAAAGGAAATAACATATTATTAATCTCACTTGCATCACACTTACATATAGCTCACTAATGACTTCACTTCTTATCTATATAGCCCAGTTGCTCCATCAAATAACACAAGACTTTCCATGAAAGTAGTAGTTATAGTTGAATCTCCTTGAATTGGAATATCAATAATCTTCTCATGCAAAGTTTCAGGGTCAAGTGAAACTTTGCGTCGCTGTAATTTGCTACCATAGGTTCGGGCCTGGACTCTTTTGAACTAAAAGGCCAGATTCCCCTTGAACTCCATTAGACATTGTGGTAGCAGTTTCTGTTCGTCAGAGAGAGGTATCTCTGCAAATTTATCATTATTGACATCAAATGATATAATCATGTATTGATTTACCAATTGTTCTTCAGCTTTATTAATATTTCCCAACCAATGCAAAGCCCCACTAACAAATGTGGTAGATGTAAGACGTAAAAAAATGAGACTCAATATTGGTGAGTCTCAATGAGATTCCAATATTTTTCCATGAGTTTTGAGTTGAGTGTATAAACCTCAGCCTCAATGTCAGCTTCAAATGCACACAAGGAAGAGAACTTTACAACCTCATAGTCATTCGTCTCGGTCTGATAAGCAAATCCAGTAGCAACCCATTCATAATGGCACAATGCCACATCACTCTTCTCTATTAACATGGTATTTTGGGCCGTTAAGGCTTATTTACCAAACTATTTTGTTATGTGACCAATTTTGAAACAATTTTGCTGTGACTCTTGTTTCAAGCAGTAAAGCGATCCTTAAAAAAAAATCCGTACTGTTAGACTCGAGTTCCATTTTGATTCGAAACTGATGACATAATAAATAGTTTGGTAAATAAGCTTAACGGGTAAAAAAAGCCTGGTGTTTTGGATAGGGCGAAGATTGTTAAACAGTGTTACACACCGTGTGAACAGATTTTCCCCATTTGGGTACACAACAAATTGAGGTCTCATCTTCTTTCACTTATTTGGCTAGGACTAGTAAAAATAATTTGCAAGTAGTCATAACCACACAGTAAAAAGTGTAAATGCCCAATTCTGACTTGAAACAAGGAGTTTTGCCCTGAAAAAGTTGAGGAATTTGCAAAACAAACCCCTCCAGAAAATCTAAAATTTGAAACTGTTATTGATGACAAATAGAGAGGAAATAGAGCTGCATAAAGAGGTGGCAGGAACTTTTGATGTTTTAGCGGTTGAGCCTGTGAGGAAGCGCCAGGATCAATTTGCAGCTTGGGAGTAAGTATATGAGAACTTTTGAAGGATCAAAAAGGCCATTTGAACCCTTCAAACCAAAATAGGAGGTTCCTCCAATGTCAAGTGTGACTCACAGGTTGTTTTTAATAGTCATGTGATTGGTTAGAAGTACTTTGAAAAATCTGAAGCAGTTTCTTGGCCATCGTTCATTGTATGGAGAAGCAGGACTTTAAACTCTTTACCTACCAAACTTGAAAACCTCTGGATAGGTCTCCTAGATTTGAATTGAATTCTTTCTAGTTAAAGAATCTCTTTTTAATTGCTCTAGAACAATTTAGGAGATTAACACTCCATCAGAGCAGAGAGCACGGACTAAACCATTGCACAAATACTGGGGCTCCACAAATATATAGCATCATCAGTATTGGAACGATTTGCATGTTGTATGAGACACACTAAACCATTGCACGAACTGACCATTTCAGACATGTTTAAATCAAAAGCAGAGGGAACTGAATGCTTAAAAACCCAATCCAACATGCGGTCACAACAAAGAACCTTACAGACTTTTGGTATCTTAGAAGAATAATATTGAATACAAGTTTGTATGAGACAAGTGTGATCATGATCATGATCATTGTTGTTATTAAGGTGGGTGGAAATGAAATTAGGAGTAGTGATTGAGGAGTCCCAGGTTTTGCAAACGCACCTGAATCTTAGGAGTGAGTTGACTGGTAGCCTTGACAAAATGTTCAGTACGATGTCGTCCGGGAGATGATTCTTCCATGGTCGGAGGATCAGAGGTTGTGGACGAGAATCTCTTGTTTGGAGCATGTTTTCGGCGGAACAGAGATTTCAGTTTTTGGCGTAAAGAGTAAAGAGAGAAGTAAAGACACTTTAACTAATATGTTGAGTTGGGTTGGTTGGGCTTATTGACGTGGTTAATTGATAAGCTGATTGATGGGTTGGTTCATTTGATTTTGTTTTAGTGATATCATTGTGCTACTTTGTAGGTTTTATGTCTTGACTCAACAGTTGTGGTGTTTTTTTCTTTTAATTGATTAATCTGCTTGGCAAATATTACCTAATCAGTTTGGTGTTTTATACTTTCTCAAAAAAAAAGTTTGGTGTTTTATACAATTAGGAAGTTTGACATTAAATACGTTTTGTGTGCATCTCCATGAAGAATTTTATCATAGGGCTCAAAATAGTCAATGTGAGTTTTTCTTATTCTAAACTCATTACTCATTTGTGATAATGTTACTCTTTCCTTGATCTCTCTTTGAAGATTTATAACTTCTAGTATATTTGGAGAGAATGGATGCGAGAGCCAAGATGCCTAAATTTGGTAAATTTTGTTAATTCTAAATTCAAAAACTTCTTTATATTAAAAAAATATTTCTTAAAAAAAAAAGCTTAAAATAAGGGGAGAAGAAAATTTTGAACTTCAGATCTCCTTTATAAGGGAACTAGATAGTGTTATTGAGCCCATAAGGCTCTTGATTGAATTCCCAACACTTAATGTTAAATTGTTAATATTAAAACATATAAATTAAAATGTAACATGGAGGACATAATGGGTGGGTGGTAAGCTCATAAGTTGGTGTGCATATCATGTGTTATGTATAAATCTTGAATGTTCTCCATGGATATAAATTCAAATCAAAATTATTATTTTTTTGTGAGTTCCAGCTAACTCAATTAGTAAAGTCTCTGATGGGTTAAATAAGAGATTTGGAGTTCAATTCCCACCTACACCAAAAATTGATTGGTGTCTTGGTCTGATGAAAAAGAGCGCTTATCAAGAGAACCATAGGTTGAAACTCTTTTTTTAAAAAAAAAAATCATACTTTTGATCCAAAAAAATTTCTAAATAAATCATCCTCAAGAATAGTAACTCCATCCAAAAAACTATCAAATTAATTGCCACCGGTGTGCCCAATTTGTTTCATTGCCCAAGATTTGGTTAATTTGTGTTAAGAAAACTATGGATTGTCTATATTGTTACACAATTTTTTTGAACATTGTGCATTTCCCAAATCCCTATAATTAGTGCCCTAGAGAAAATTAATCCAAACATTAATGCATCTTATGAGTCCACATTTGAAGTAACACCATCACTTGTCCTGGTGTCATTTTCTCCATTGCAAAATGATTTTGCACATGCTCCTTAGTCCCCACAATGTCTCATCTTTGTAGCCTCTACACAAGCTCTACATACATAAAAGAAAGACCTTAGCTGGATCTGAGTCTAGAATGGCACTAGAGTTGATAGGTGTTGGGTCCATTAACCATGCTCATGCCCATTCAACATATAATTTAGGTCCCATAAAAATATAAAAAATATTTTAAAAAAAACATATAATTTAGGTCATCTAGACATATCATGAAAAGAGAGAGGAATCCATACCTTCAATGGAAAAAAAAAACTGTGATATGAGAATAAATGTGTATTTTGTGGAGAAAGTCTATGAATGCCCCTAAGTCCTAACTCCATGCCTAAAATCACAACATAGTTAAGTGTCACGTTATGATTGGTGCATCCAATTTTTTTTTTTTCATTGAGTTCATATGTGGGTCCCATGTGTAAATGCTGAAATCTAATAATAAAATGACATTTAAGCATGTTATGAAATTAGGTATGAGTTTAAGTGTGGTTGTAGATGCTTTAATGTATACTGTGTATTTTTTGTTCAACCTAATACAAGAGAGGAGGTTAAATATGTAGTGTAGGGTATGTAGGCCTCATAGTAGACTAATTAGAGAGGCAAATATCCTTGATTAAGGCTAAAATCAAGGATACAATGATGGTCCTTGATTTTAGATTACTCAAAGGTGCATATGTATGGAAAATATATTATACACTAACATCTCTCCTCAAACAAGTGGCATTGAACAGGTTATTTGGAATTTGAAAAGAAGATCTCGATATATTATACACCAATTGACCCATTAAATAGAAAATGCCACAACAGAACATAGTTGTTGGTAGTGTCTCAAATAACGCTACAATGTAAGGACAATTGAGAATCAACATTTGCAATAATAATTGTGATATCTTGCACCCTATAACTAAGTATGCGTGCATTATTTCATTAAGGGTAATCATGTAATATCTTAAGTAAATGGTGATTAAAAATGAAAGAAGACATTTACTAAGGCTGTGTTTGTTTCGTGTAAAACGTTTTCTGTAAAACGTTTGTTGGAAAATACATATTTTCTGGAAATGCTATTTTTCGAAAAAGGAAAATATTTTTAAGCGTTTGGTTGAATTATGAAAATTGTTGTGGAAAATATTTTCATGTGTTTGGTTCTATTAGGAAAATGCTATTTTCCGGCAGCAAATTTCGGCAACAACACAACAACAACAACAACAACAACAGCAGCAAATTCCGGCAACAACAACAACAACAACAATTAGTTCATCAAAAAAAAAAACAACAACAATCAAATTAAAAAAAAAAAACAACAATCAAATTTAAAAAAAAAAAAAAACTGAGAGATCGAGGAAGAGAGAGCGTGGAGGCGATGGGTCGGCGGTCGAAGGCGATGGGTCTGGTTCGTGGATCGGCGAGCTCGAGGAGGCGATGGGTCTGGGTCGACGACGAGGTGCGATAGCGCGATCGAGGAGGCGATGGGTCTAGGTCGAGCGGCGTTGGAGCGATCGGCGCAGTGTTGCGATTTCCCTTTGATTGATCGGCGCGGTGCGATGGCGAGGTCTGGGTCGAAGGTCTGGGTCGTCGGTCGAAGGTCGAAGGTGATGAATCGAACGCCTGGGTCTGGGTCGAACGGTTTGGGCTTTGGGTTCGTGGGTCGCCGGCTCTGGTTCGAAGATCGGTGGGTCGTGGCGATCGTGAAGATGGGTTCGCCGGCGAGCTGGGCTCTCTCTCTTCGATCTGGGCTCTCTGTTTCTTCCTTCCTCTCTCTCTCTCTCTCTCTCTCTCTCTCTTCGTGCTCTGTTTCTCTTTTCCGGAAAATTGGATTTGAAGTGAAAATGGAAGGTGAATTCGTTTTCAGCCTTGACCACTGGTCAACGGAAATTAATTTCCGGAAAATGCGTTTTCCGTGCGCAACCAAACACCCGTAAATACTGAAAAGCATTTCCAGAAATGCTTTTCACCCGATTCAAACGCAGCCTAAATTGATGTGGAAGTTAAATAAGGGTGATAAGGGTGATGTTGTAGAAAATTTGAAAGGTAGGGGACTTAGTGCAATTTAGAAGAAACTTAAGTACCATATTGCAAATAAAGATTTAAGTTTCCAGCCCATGACACCTCATGCTTTTCCCTTTCACACCACCAGCCTTATTTCTTGACACCTCCTACTTCTTTTACAACAAACATTGCCACCATATGACACCTCCTCCTTAACATGCCACATCCTCCTTTTTCATGTAACCAGCCACAAATTGTGTCTTGGCTTCCATGTTTCGGGCAAAAACATAGTGTGTAAGAGGCCAAAATATGAGGGAGCTAAAAATAAAAAGAGAAAGAAAGAAACTTTGGTGCAAGACTAACCTATTCTACCTAAACCGATTCTACCTTCAATTTTATGTAAGTTGTGATTTCATGCACTGATTTTTATTTGGCTGTGAATATTTCTTGTTACTTGATTCAATTGAATTCCATGGCTAAGTGTTCGTGATGTTTATACATGAATAAAGTGGCTGCAAGTTCATGTTGTAGAAGGTCGGCAGTGAGAGAAGGGAGAACTCTTGTGCTCTTTCCTAGATTCTCTTGCTGGACTTCTTAATGCGAGGTTGGCCCCCATTGTGTAGAGCATCGTTCCTGAGACCCCATAACAAAGATCATCGTTAAGGTTATGAAGGATTGCTGAATATCAGGATTGGGAGATGGTGGAGGTGATAACACAAGTTTTATGATGCATCTAAAATAAATCAAGGGTGTAAAAAGTGGCACGTCAATTAAACTTTAAAGCACTTGACTCTGAAAAACTCAACTGTTGTTAGACAATAAACAGTGAGTTAACTCATCAAACCCATCTTATCTGAATATTTCAAAATCTTAAACCTCTCTCCTCCATCGACATGCTTTGCTCTCTCTAAGTGTCAACCTTGCAGTTGCGGCAATGCCCCTGCCACAATCACCACCGTGTGCCAAGTCTCAACGATTGGTTGCTTGGAAAAAGAAGGAAAATAAATTATTATACGGCTATTTTTTATTGATTTCGTCATGACGTATGTTGTACATCAACAGAACAATGATAATTTTGTCATGACGTATGGAGTGCATCAATAGAGCAATGATGGAAAAATGGAATGGAGCACACTGACAGACAAAGATAGAAATGGGGTAAGAACTATAACCTTAATGTTGGTTCCCATAACAAAAGTGATGCTAAGCCTGATATTTTCAATAGAAGACCTAAACTGCAAATGTGTAATGCAGCCCAAGAGTCCATAGAGCACCTATTCTTAAAGTGCCTAGTGACTCGGAATTTGTGGTCATCCCCAACGACCTTTTAGAATTTAAAAGCTCAACTTGTCATCTATGGAGGAATGGATCCAAATAGTGTTCAATTCAAAAAGCTCCATGAAGGTCCCACTAGAAGAGGTAAGAAATTTATCAATGTGTGCTACCATATGTTGTGATGTAATCTGGATGCAAAGGAATAGACAGATGGTACGTAGGACTACAACAGATCCAATGCAGGGAGCACATCTCAAACTACAAAAACTCATTTGCAAGCCTGGGAATCCACTACTGAGGTGCAAAGGTACCAGAACATGAACACCTCTTCCTCCCCCTTTTGTCAAAGTTAATTTTGATGTAGCTTTAACAAACAACCAAACATGTGTTGCGACTGATGGCCATGATCATAAGAATGAGATTATTTGTTTTGTATCAAGCTAATAAGGATGGATGGATGGTCCTCTTACAAGAACAGCACTCAAAGCTTTGTTTTGGAAAGGTTTTGATGGAGGGAAATAAACTAAATGAAATTCAACGATCCCAAAGTTCTCTATGCAGATCTCACTAGTCCATAGAACCACTAATAGTGGATACTAGCTTGGCATCAACTTCATGCTATTGTTGGCAAGCTTTACATGTAGTTAGAAAGTGTAATTCCTAAACCCACACTATAGCTCATTGGACTCTGCTTTGTAACATTGAGGAAATTATTCCCATAACTAAACTAATACCCTATTGACTTCCTTTTAATTATTCAACTCTTTGGACATTTTCTTTGCTATTAAAATGTTGCTTCCTATTGTATAATTGTCTCCCAATGTCGTGGTGTCTTTAGTTGCTATAGAGCTTGTTTGGGCAAATTAGAATCCTTTACCGGTTTTCCCTTAACACGGAAACTATAGATACTCTGTGCATGGTATATATATTATTATTTGGAGTCCTTACTATACTCTCATTAGCAGGACTCAAGACTGAGACTTAGGAGTGGGTAGTCAAGTGAATAGGCCAAAGTGTTCCTAGTATACCAATACTCGTTATAAATATAGTTGGGGGGCTTTAAATATCTTCAAAGTCAACTTTTTAGTTAGAACAACATTTACCAAAAACTATAAATGGATAATTTATTGGATGTGAATTCAAAACTTCTAGTTTTGATGGAATCAATAAATAATAAAAAATAATGTTGAAGATGAAGATCAATTCTTGAGGTGGCCCCAAAACTAGAAGTGATTGCACAATCAAAGAGGAGATAGCTAGTGTTCCATTGCAACTTTCAAAGAAAGGATTGTGAATCAAAGAAAATTCGCTTTCTACACGAAAGACTGATAACCAAGGCTTTGAACAGAATACACGGAAAATTAGGAATTTTTTTTATTAGTAGTGCCAAGAAGCAACGCTTTTGATGAGGGAGATGAGCTTCAATTCATGAGGAAGAGAGAGCTTTCAAAAGAATAAGTGACAACTGGATTTTATAGTGCAATCATATTCCTTATCAGATCTCCAAATTTAAATATCTTTGGAATTATGAATAAAATGATGTACAAAACCTAGTAATGTAATGAAATTTATTCCTTTTTGGTGCAATTAAGAAGAGAAACTTCTGGTTCCAAAAGGCTGGCTATTGAGGATGATGTAATTTGGATAAGAGGGATGATATCAAGAGAGTATCCCACCAAAATAAATAAAAAGTTCTTAAACTACAACGATTATTTAAAACAGATACAGAAACTGCTACCCAGAAACTACAAATTTCAATTTTACTTAAAAACCATCATTGTTTTAATGAACGTTAGCAGTAATCATATTCTTGATGGAGTGATTAAATCTAAAAAAAAAAAAACCAATATTGAAATGTCATAGGTATACAGTGATTATACACTCACAAGTGAAAACCACTCCAAGACATAGATGCATCTCATTGTTTACAAAGTTGTTTAACTGTACTAACTGCAACTTTATCTGAGGCCCTTTAAAAAAAAAAAACAGAAAAAAGAAGACCTTCCAATTTATGAAAGATTATTTAAAAAGACCTTATGAAACATGACTAAATAGAAGGTGGCAAGCACTACAACATAACAGTATTACTAATCTGCTATGACCTGCACAAGCTAATCTGCTCATAACAGTATTCAAAATCAAACATCTTTTCTTCCAGTAATTGATACCCATTCCACAAGCATTAAGGGATGTTAAAAATCATGAATAAAAATTTACGACTCTACATCATTCCCAAGCTTTTATGCCTACATCAATCAGCATCTCTACCCCTAGGCTAAAACCATCATACCCAGCCACCATCCCAAAAGTAGCTGCCATTTCAATCTTTCCACCCTCTGCCACAAGGTACTGCTAAAAGAATACTAGGATGTACAAAGCATTTAAACTACAGCCCCACCCCTGCCCTCCTACATAAAAATAAGAACATGATTATTCAAGACAATCTTCTTTACTTAAAACCAGACAAATGGTTTTAAACTTATCTTTGAATGAATTGGTTTGAAAGCATTCTTATTAAATAACTTTTAAAGAAGACACCCAAGGATCATTTACACAATATATATGTAACATGTGTCTTGAACCCACTATCTATATATTTATTAAAGTTCAAAGATTGAAGCTTACAATTAAATGCTAGAAAGTTTAGTTTGACACAGTGGCATAAACATAAAACATTTTTTTTTTATTGAAAAATAATACACATACAACTGTATGAACCATCCAAAAATAATTATATTTACCAAATTCTCTACAAGTTTTACACCATCATATAGACATATCACGAAAAGAGAGAGGAATCCATACCTTTAGCATCTGATCATGTGCTATACTGCTAAGGTAACTGTTGAAAAGTACATTAGGTGGTTTAACAGGACTGTTCACTTCCCATATGTTTGCTGCATCCCTACAAATAGTATAAAGGTAAGCACTACGACTTAGGACTTCAAAATCTAGAATTAACACTTATTCTTTCATGTGCTATTTTATTTCAATGTATCCAAATAGCTCAAAAATTGTTGAAAGAATACAGTGAAGTGATTACACTGGCCTTACACTTTCCAGCCAAGTAGCAACACAATTATGACTTGAGTTTGTCTCAAGTACCTTCTAATGGTGAGTGGTGATCTGAACCACATCACACAAGTTAAGTTATAGGTAATAAATAGGTAATCCAAGCATTCCTTTTCTATAGCACATGAAGGGCAAGAAGCATCAGTGAAAAGATTCCTATTTGCTAACTCCCTAATCATTGGAAGACAATCATTTTGTAGTTTCCAAAGGAAATAAGGAATTTAAATGGAAGTTCAAGCTTCCACTGGGCAGCCCACATATGAGAGCCATATCTCTGAGTTTTGCTCTTCCATCTGAGCATTAACTATGGAGAAGCGAGGCTCCCTTCCATATCAGTTACTGATTGTCTTCTTTTCCAATGGCAACCGCATGACTCGAAACTACTTTGAGAATTTAATTTAAAGCTTTAGAGAATCAATTTTAAGCACAAAAACTTAAGGGATAAAGATGTTTTATCAGCAGGTACAATTGTTATCTCAACAATGACAAAGTTGTGGCATTCACATTATCATTAATTCAAATATTCCTAAGTAACAAAGAAAGAAACAAGCAAATAAAAACATGTGCTTAAATAATTCCTCAACCTCAACCAATCAAATATGAATAATATGAAGAAGTGAGCCCCACTCTCAAGGCAAGTTCTGCAGAAGAAAAGACCTCTGGGGCCAGCTCAATGCATCCTTGTCCAATGTCATTTATCTTTCAATAAATTTATGAACAATCTAAGTAATATTATTCAGCGAATCAATAAAAGCAAAGAAACATCTATGACAATTAACAATATTAAAATTTAAAAACCCAGGAGAAAAGCATAAGTAAATATGTAATCAAATAGAAATATTTTTGTAGAAATAAAAAACAAAACCTTAACAATTGGCTCGATGAGTAGCATAGGTCAGCTAAGCAAGCAGGTTCAATATCCTGAAGAAGCATTTCATCGAATAGTTGTGTGCTTGACTTGAATTTCAATTTCGAAGAATCAGCAAGCATACTCGTTATTTGGTAAAATTGAAGTTTGGAAAATCTTACAAGCAGACAAATATGATGAATAAAAAGAAAAATATTATTATAAATGAAAAAGAAATAAAGAATTAAATGCTTCTTGTATTTACTTGAAACACAATATATACTTGAGCAACAATCCTATGAATAAGCCTTTAAATTTAGAGAAATAGAAAGAGGCAAACCTTCTCTTCAAAGTTGGATCAACTTGTTTTTGTCTTCTTTGATGGTGGATACAGATTGGCATTGGTATCATCATTGAGAAAGGTACTGGGGATTGAAGATGAACCCTCATCATGAAACCCATTAGTAATTCTCCGTCTCCGGGGTTTGGAGCTTCGTTTCCAGGGTTGGAATCGGATTCGAAGCCATCCAAAGCGGGACAGGTAGTGTTTTTGCGGATGTCTAGCATGGGTTGGTCGATGGTTTCTTCTCCGCAGTCGGCGTCGGATTCCAACACGGCCCGAATCTTCTTCCCCATTGTTGAAAGCACATTGATCCATAGATGAGGGAGGAGATATATTGGGTTTCTGAGGACAACAGATGCATTCTACATAAATCCTCATCCTATTCTTCGATCTCATCTCAACCTCAATGCGATTCTCTTCAGATGGATTTGATATATTCACTTTCCGATAAATTAACCATACATGGTCAGAATTACTATTCGCCGACTCTATGTGCTCTGGGACTTGTTCTTTACCATTGATTAAAATGTGAACAGACCACCCGTTTGCTTTATCTTTGTCCACATCCTTCGATGGAAAAGCAATACAAACAACCAAATTTGAAAATTTGGGACCGACCAAGAATGATACGGAATTTCCAACACTCTGATGATGGTTGAATTTGAGCCACTTTGGAATCTCAGTTAATGGTAGCATAAGAAAATTCCAACGTTGAGGCCATTCGGAATCAAAGCTTCTTGCAGCTTCAGCGACTGCATTTGGTAGAATCCCTAGAATTTCTCCAAACTACAAGAAATTGAAGTTTAACATAAATTGTTTCTTTATAACTTAAACTTCAGAGAGAAAGAGAAAGAGAGAGATACCTGATTCAATAATCTGCTTGATGATTGTGGATCCAGCCGATAGCAATGGCCTGCATTCACAGTTCTTATAGATTGTGGAAGTCTTGGAATTTCTCGAAGCTTTTGGCAATTATATATGCCAAGTTTTTGTAATGTAGTAAATCTACTAATACTTTCTGGGATGGTAACAATACCGCTATGATCTAGAGCTAACCATGTCAATACTGGGAAGTAATCGGGCTGCATCCAAGAATCTAATTCAACTTTAATTCTCAAATGGCGAAGATCCAGTTCTGTCAAGCATAGAAACCCAGTAGGTCCCAAAAAGTTATTAGAGGAATTGCACGGCAGTCTCAATTTGGCAGAAGGAATATCTTCTTCCTCCTGCATTTGTGATTTATTGGCCCTAACTAGAAAATTCGTAAGCTTACTGCAGTTAAATAGTTCTAACGTGTCAAGTCCAGTCAGATACAACAGTGATGAAGGCAATTCTCTAATACCACTATGATCCAATTCAATTTCTTTAGACAATTCATTTCTGGGTGAATATCGGGGAACTTCTTAAGCCTTGAGCAATCAAGTAGTCTAAAATATTCAAGAGATTTCAACATGAGCGTACTTGGAAGAATTTGAAGTTGTGAACACTTAAAGAAATCCCATTCTTTAAGATTCTCAAGAAATCCAATGGACTCATGAACCTCAATTAAATTTTCACAATTGAAGGTTCAATTTCTCTAAGTTTGGGCAGCACAAGTCAGGTAATTTTGTAATGAATTCACAAGAAATTAGATAGATCATTTTCAAATTTTCATACTGGAACCCCTATGAAAAATTTAAAAAAACAAAAACAAAATTTATCTTCAACAGCTTTTAAAAATAACATTTAAAGAAATTAAAATTTATAAATACTAATACTTATACCTGCTTGAATACATTCTCCAATATAATGTTAGACGTAAACATCTTGAGTACAACAAGTTGTCGAGGAAGGCAACATTTGGAAGATAAGGATAGAGGAAATTCACGCCATTCAAGAAACCTTAACTCATCTGGGAGATATTCAAGTGCTTCACCAATATGTACATTGCCTATAAGAAATTTGAGATTTTTCATCCTCTTGAAAACTTTAGCTTTCAATGACACCTCTGTTCGTTCAGGTGAGAGCAACATTATGCTTCGAATTTTATTTGATCCCTGCTTAAGACAAAAAATTAGTCACACTTCATAATAGAATTCGACAAAAGTATAAAGATTTTGAAACTTTAAACAAAACATACAACGAGAAAATTATATTTTGTTCAATGTTGCAAAGGGAAAATCCAATAAAGAAATAATAGGAAAAAATAGAGAAGCAAAGAATGTCTACCATATTTCTAGTTAGTAACTTATGAGCATCCTTATAACGCCATATCCTACTACGTTGTTCAAGCTCATCTGATTCTTGTTGAACAATTTCTCTACCCATTTGTTGTAGCAAGTCATGCATTGACAAACAGTCATGCAATGACAAATTATCATATTCCAAGGTTACGAGACACTTATCAATAAGCCTTCCAATACCGTAGTCGGAATATAAGTTGCAAGAATCTAATATATTTACAACATCATCCTTGTTGTAACCCTTAAAAAAGCATGCAATATCAAGAAAAATATCCTTTTCAGAATTTCCCAATCCATCATAACTTATTTTGAGTATTTCTTGAATATCTTCATGTGGAATATTTTTATACTTTTCCAATGCACTTTTCCATTCATGTATATTTTTTCCACACAAATCAGAACCAATTATTTTTAAAGCTAATGGTAGGCCATTGGCATAACAAATAATTTGTTTTGCAAGTTCTGAATAATCTTCCCCATATTCACTTGCTTGGAAGGCATGTCGGTTGAAAAGTTCACCAGCTTCACATTGACTCAATTTTGTAACATCATATATTCGAGGATCTCTTCCCAAAGTGGTTAGTACATGTTTGTCTCTTGTTGTTATAATTACTCTACTTCCGGAAGCAAACCAGTTGCATTCTCCAAGCAAATTTTCTACATCTTTTGAGTCTTTCACATCATCAAGAATTATAAGAACTTTTTTACGACAAAGTCTTTCCTTTATCAAATTGATACCTTCAAATACATTGTACACCTTCAAATCTATATCTCGTAAGATCTCAAAAAGAAGTGTCTCTTGTTGTTTGGTTATGCCACCGATTATTTTTGACATTTCTCTAACATTCTCTAAAAAACAGCTTCCTTCAAAACGGTGAGCAATTCTATTATAAACAGCTTTCGAGATTACAGTCTTACCTATTCCCCCAATACCACAAATTCCTACCATGCAAACATCATTTGACTCCATATCTAAAAGTAATTCTATGGCCTCCGCTCGAATATCTATTCCAATTGGATGTTTAGCAACAAATAATGGCTCACGATTTGATTTAGTACTTGATATCTCTTTTATAACTCTTTGGATAAACTCAAATTCAAATTCAGTGTAACTGCAAAGCATAGAGCATAAGAAAGACATAATGAGTTGGATTAGTTGTAAATATAAATATGAAGATGAACTAAATTCAATATGTCTAGTTTTGTGCATTGCAACTAACATATTGCTATTTAAATTAAATGGCATTGAAATTCAAAAGATTAGGAAATATCGTTAATTTTAGCACATTATTCTTCTTCTTTTGGCTAGAAAATTTGATCTAGGCTTTTAGCAAATGGTTGGATAGAAACTCCCTTTTAGTGATGAGGATTGAGGAGACCCACTTACTGGAAACTCATTTCTAATACTTGAACAAAATGAGATTAAGAAATTTTGTAAAAAATTGTCTAAAAATTAAATGGGAGAAACTCTTGAATTGTAACATTAACATTAAATTATTTTATTTCTACAATTTAATAGTAGAATATATGGTAAATAATTTTTTTTAAAGTATACTTTCAAAATTGGACATTTAGTGGTCACAAAACCATTTAAAAGTTTCTAACTAATGAAAGAAGAAGAGTTGTTAGAATTATTTTTATTTTTTGAGAGAAAAGTTGTCTGAATATATAACATCATGTGAATTAAAATTATTCTATTTCTAGAATCTATCTATCTATACATAATATATAATATAAAATTTGGGTCCCTACAATTGGTGGATACACATGATAGTGACACATGTCTCTTTGACAATGCATAAAACAATGACACATATCATCTTCTGTAACTTCCTCCATCTATTATATATGATACTAGTGATTAACCAATGCGATGCACGGAAAAACTTTTAAGTTTTAAATTTATACATTCAAATGTCATATGAAATTATATTCTATATTACAAATATAAATCCTCTATCCGTTTGAATTGCCATGTGTTAGATTTTTTTTCATTTTTAATTGTCTGAATATATAACATCATGTGAATTAAAATTATTCTATTTCTAGCATCTATCTATCTATACATAATATATAATATAAAATTTGGGTCCCTACAATTGGTGGATACACATAATAGTGACACGTGTCTCTTTGACAATGCATAAAACAATGACACATATCATCTTTTGTAACTTCCTCCATCTATTATATATGATACTAGTGATTAACCAATGCGATGCACAGAAAAACTTTTAAGTTTTAAATTTATACATTCAAATGTCATATGAAATTATATTCTATATTACAAATACAAATCCTCTATCCGTTTGAATTGCCATGTGTTAGATTTTTTTTTTTTTTTCATTTTTAACTTTGTTTATTTTATAAGGAAAGTCAAGTGAATACATGGCCAGTTGTGATTGTTGGAACAAAAAATGAAAAAAGAAAAAGAAAAAAGAGTTAGTTAGAGGATTTATATTCCAATGTTGCATGCATAACTGCTTGGATTGCATTTGTCTCGTACACCCCAAAGGAAAATAAAATAATTCTTTGTAATAACAATTTGACATTTAAATAGCAAATTTTACAGCCAAAATAAGTTGATTTGTTTTCCCTTTTTTTATTTAGTTGAAGCTCCTAAGAAGATAGTCCATAAAGATATACAACACTCCAAGTAATACTAAAGAGTATCATAAAATACTTAGATATGCAAAAATTTAAGCAATTGTACCGAAAATCACTACTTTATCTGTGACTACCAAATACCCATTTTAGGAGCTTATGCTAAGTATATCACCATAGGTTCTTTATCAGCGAGTATCAAAAACCTATTACAGGAGCACATGTGCTAAGTATTTCACCTTAGCTTACCAAGATAGCTAAAGCAAGAAATCTGATGGAGAGTTTTGAGACTGGGATGCAACAATAACAAAATTGCAAGCTGTAACACTAAATATTTTGAGACTACAATGATATCAATATTGCTCTACAAATATTTATAAATCCACCATTTTGTTCAAAATAAAAAGAAACACCCAAGCTTATTTTTTTATCAAATCTAAGTCAGTTAACAATGAGAAATTCAACAACAATGATGGCCAAATAAAGCAGCTCTAACAATCAAACGTTAGTTAACAATTACACAAGTCAATACATTGGAAAATTAGAGAAAGAAAACAACAGAAACAACATGCAAATTCTGGATGCAAGAATTCAAAAAAGAAAAAGAAAAAAGATCAAAAGAAAAAAAGATTAGATCATCATATTGCCAACTTAACTTCAAAATTCTTTGAAAAACACAATCCATGTCTTCTCAAAAGGGTGATTGTAATTTTGTGGAGAAAAGCCAATACCAAACCAAAATGATTTGTTGTGTATGATGGGGTGGATTGTAATTAGAATGTTCATGGGTAGATACAACATTGAAAAGCTTAAATGAATAATCGATGTGTAAGAGAAAAAGAGAGATAAAGTTGTGAAAAATTGAAAATTGGGATGGAAACAATATAATTAGTGGTGGATAAGATGAAAATGTATAGAAGGCATCTCTGGGTTGGAGATTTGAGGGCAACAATTTTGTTTTATTTATTATTTTTTATTTGTAGTGTTAACAATAGTTTAGTTGAGGAAGAGAAAGTGAACCGTAATGGAAGCGAATTTAAAGAAAAGGTGCAACCGAAATCATAAAAGAAAAGCAAGACTAATAGTCTGTACTAAAGCACAAAAAAAACTCACAGCCTATTCACCACAAATGCATAAGGCTTCCTGTAATTATATTATAGGACAGATAATTGTAATTTGTAAATAATGATATACTCCTTTTAAATTTTGTATTCATTAAGGCAATTAATAGGTCATCTTAAAAATTAAAAGGTAAAACTAAAAGCAATTTGAAGAGGGGTGTCATACTGGTGGAATTTTTAGTGCTCATTAAAGGTTTTTTTTTTAGTGCTTATATTGATTAATGGCTGTCACCCCTTAATTACAAGCAAACTGTTAAAAGGTCTGAATAGCTTTTTAGGCAAAAGACGGTTTCCTTTAGAAGAAAAGCAAAAGACCTTAATAGTTAATTCTCCTTATTGATTTGTATATTTGCTTCATTATTATTTTTTATTGCTTCTTAAATCCCAGGATGAAAAATATTTTCTGAGCATAATATTTATTGAGCATCCAATAGTAAATTATAAAACAGTTACATGATCAAGTAATTATAGACCATACACATGCACTTTTGGGTTTTAACTCATCGATTTTTCAATTTAGTTACCAGATGACTATAAAATATTACCTATTATTAAGTACAATAACTATAAATCTAATCTAATATCATACAATTCAATCTTCTAATTTATTAGGGAACTTACACCACATATTTTGTCTAACACCTATTATTAAGATATTCAATGAAGAGTCTAAGTGTGTTACTCGTGCCCTATGTTACTACCACAATGTTAAGTTCACTGATGTGGCAATAAGGTAGATTTATTAATTTTAAACAAAAGAAGTTTGATGGAAGAAATTTTTGTTTAGTACGTATAATATGATCATTGATTATTTTATCTGTTTAATTTTCAATTGTTAATATAAAAAAAAAATGGTATTCTTATATTGATGAAGTGTGTGATACATAGAAAAATCGTGAAAGATGTTAACATAAAAGTGATGACCAATTTCTGGTGCTGAAAGGAAGTGTACTTAGTGATAGGTTAATGGGTTGGGAATGGTAAATGCAAATGCCAAAGTTCGGCAAGAAAGGAAGGTGCATGTGATAATAATTATACTTTCTCAAAAACTAATAAAATATGATAGAAACAATACTTTCGTTATTTATTAGCAGTCATAACAAAATCATTAAAAGCTTATAACCAATATAACAACACAGAGTTGTCATAATTGATAACATTATACAAGTTAAAATTATTCTAATTCTACTATTAACCTATATAGCTTAACTACCTTAGTGTTTAGAATATAAAGAAATTATATAATCCTCTTGAAAGACCACATCAACAATACTTAGTGGTCTTTTCATCTAATAGTATTGTGTCTTGTGATAATTTATTGACTAAGATCCTTGACATCAACCCAATTTTAAAAATAAAATAATTTATTTAAAAAAAAAAAAAAAGCCTTCCCTTTCACCTTTATCGTCCCTACCATCTTGCTCCACCACCATTCCCATCTTTAATGTCAGCAATAATGACATAATTTATAAATAGAAAAACACTAAAAGTTTGTAATTAATAAAAGCACACCAAAATAGTCATTAATTAAATACTTACCTATCATTGTAAGGAAATCCAGACAAATTAGCTGCTTTAGTTAAAGTTGTCCTCCACCTCTGAACCTTTTCTATGTCATCTTTGAATTTTTCTTCATGTTTAGCTAGTGCAATCCCAAACTCTCCATCTTGTTTACGTATTTCTGATGGGCTCACCTTGTAAAAAATTGGAAAAACCAATTGACCATTACTCCTACACTCAAAAATCTTGACGAGTTCATTCAAGCACCAAGTAGAAGATGCAAAATTTTTAGAGAATATAACAATTGAAATCATTGACGATTCAATGGCTTTAACAAGTTTCATTGAAATTTCTTCTCCCCTCGGAAGGTCATCATCAATAAAGGTGTTAAAACCCTGATCACACAAAGCCTTATATAAATGGCTTGTAAAATTATTACGAGTATCTTCACCTCGAAAACTCAAGAAGACATCATAGTCCCATCGGTGGGCAGAAGAAGAAGAAGAGGCTCCTTCGTCGGTCAAGAAAACCATTGATATGATCTGTTGATTGAAGATTGAGAAGATGAAAAAAGAAGAGCAGAAGGTAAGAAAGATCAAAGATGTGACGAAATTAACAGGAATGATAAGAGATGAATGAAAGCTTGCAATTCGAGTGGAGGTTCACGGATGAGTTGAGGGCACCAAATTTGACGAAAGAATGATGATTTACAACAAGTGTACTAGAATTGAATCTCAGAGAGAAAAAATCAAACTGGAAATATGGAATTGATAGGGAAAAAGAGAAGTAGTACTCACTACAATATGAAATAAGAAATGGGTCTAGATGCTTGTGAATCGGTGTTGGCGGCGGAGATCGGTGCTTGTGGGTCGACGGAGTCCGTGCTTGTGGGTTTTGATTCTTGTGGTGCTGGTGGGTTTTGATTCTTGGGGTTCTTGTGGTGGAGATTGGTGCTTGTGGTGGATAAATTATTTGACCATGAGAGGAAAAGGAAGAAGAAGATGCTTGTGGAGGGAGGTGATTTGACCGTGAGGAAAGGAAGAAGGAGGAGTTTACCGTGAAAGGAAGAAGAAAGAAGTTGAAGAAGGACAACGCTTGGTCTGGGTTTCTGAGAAATGAGATAAATACAAAAGAAATGATAAAAAGATAGGAACAAAATAAAAATTTTAAAAATATTATTATTTAGTGTAAAATAAATAAAAAATATGTTTTAAGCGTAAAATAGTAAGAAAAATTTCGCCGACTGATGCAAGTGTTGGCACTTTTTCACAATATATATATTCTATTCAAAAGTTCGTGGCTCTTTTTTTAATTTTTTTTATAATAATAATAATAATAATATAGTGGCTATAAAGAATCAGTTGATTCATGACTATAGAGTGTGAGTTGACTCATGACTTAATGTTACATGGTTGGAATTTTCCTTATAGCAATTTTCCACCGAGGGTGTCCTACACATTCTGCAAGTTTCCACTGAGGGTGTCCTATGCGTTTTGCAATTTACACAAAGAGAGAAAGCGGGAATTTTTTTTTTTGACAACGCGCATTCATGTGCAAACATCTTTATTACTATAGCTTCTTAGTTCTGTGACTTCTATCCTTGAGCTTAAAAAAAAAAAAAAAAAAATTTGAGTGCTCTCTCTCACTTTTTTTTTTCTTTTGCTGAATTTTTTATTGTTTCTTAGTATATAAGCGTGTCTTACACTTGAACTTCTTGTACGTAAAGCGTGTAGGTTGAAAAATGTTAAAAAGGGTTTGTAAAATACGAACGTATATAAAAGTTAAACAAAATTAACGCGAACCTGTTGCTATCAAAGACTGAAAGTGAGAAACTACACATATAAAAGATTAAAATAATCTTAAATGAAACGCAATGCCCTCAAAGTCAAACACAAAGAATCAGCTTTAACTTTTTTTATTATTTTAAAAAACAGGGTTACAATAAACAATATTTTCACAACAAAACCTAAACGATAAATTATTAATACTGATTTAATTTAAGATTCATATCTTATATCACTTTTTTACTTACCATTAACAGCTTAACACATAGTTTTTATTATCAAATTATTGTGAAAATATTGTTTAAGAATGGGCAATTATCCCACATTGCTTAAAAGAGTATGTTGTGTGTAGTATAACTTGCCTCACCCTCCCTTAAAAGTTACCATAGTTTTTTAGTGGAGTTATGGTGTGTTTTTGTGTTAGAATCCATTTCTCTCCTCCTTGTGTGTGTGTATTTGTTTCTAAAAAAAAAATTTATTGTGAAAATTATTCTTTATTTTATTAAGGAAAAATACTAACGCCACAAACTATTTTATAAACTTTTTTACAAATTGCTAGTGTGATATTAGTGGCGGGTCTAAATGAGAACCCGTAAGAATTTATTAGAATCTCACATCAGCAGTTTGTAAAAATGTTGTAAAATTGTTTGTGTCTTTAGCATTACTCTTTATTAAATTGTGAAGAAAAAAGTAAAGAAGAAGTTTACCTTCAATTAGTTTGAAGGAAAATTCTTTTAATTCACCACGTGGTGATTAATAAAATTATCCACATATATTTTTAGTCATAGGACAAAATTTGGATACAAACTTCGTTGAACCAACAATAGTAAGATGACATATGTCACTCTTATGTAGAGATGGAACCAAGATTTAGAGTTTCAAAGCACTTGCATCAGTGCTTGTATAATAGAAAAAGTATCACATTTTAGTCAACCAAGCCCAAAATTCACTCACATCAGACTATGCAAAATTGTGTAAAAATACATTGTTGCTACAATATTTATGTAAATTTACACTAGCACTATTCATATTATATTTAGTTTTTATTCTTTTTTTATGTATGTCAAGGATGAAGGAAGAAAGTGGATGGTGATTGTTATTTGTGAAGAAAGAGAAACTACTAAAAAAATCAAGAAAATTTAATATTTTAAAGAAATATAGTGTAAAGTAGATAATCTGATGTGATGTGTTTTGAAAAGTGAATATGTAAAATAAAAAAAAAGTAGGTTTTTATGTTAAAATAGATAGAAATTTTTTCATGAGCTAATGTGAATAGGAGACCAAAGTATGAAAAAAAAAATCATAAAATTCAATTTTTTTAATACATTGCAATACACTAGTCTATTAAAAGAAGAAAATCAATGGTGCAATCAGTAAAGTGTCACAAATTTCATTCTTAATATGAAAAAACATAAAGAATTACATGAAATAATTTTATTTGTCATGGGCTACTTTTATAAGTTGGATGGGCTAATTTTGTAAAGTTGATAGCTTTTAGGACTGAAAAAGAATAGTGACTGGGCCCATCAAGCTCTCTTTCTTATTGATTTATTTAATAGTAATTATAATTAAAAAAAAAAATGATAATCACTCGGTGCATTAAATTTAATAAGAAATTGATTAATTTTTCTTACACGGTATGACTCTACATGCAATAAAGATAAAGTGAGAATGCAACGAAGAATTCGATCAATTTTTCTTACATGATACTAGCCATTTAATTGAACGTGTTGTAGGTTGGGATGACAAGTTGTATTTTTCATTGATGTTCAAGTGAGAAAGAAACAAAGATAGGGACAACTCTACATGCAAAAGTCATTTTCAAGTTTGTATGGAAATAATGGAATGGAACCTCAGCTTCGTGGAAGCTATTTGTTGACTCATGGCTTCAATTGAATATGAAGGTGAATGGAATATCTTGCACAGCACCCACACCAAACTTGTCCATTATTGTCGGAGCCTCTTACCATTGAATATCCAGGTAAGTTCTTTTACCCTCCACTAACTTTTCAAATAATAAAGAGAAATTTATGTTCACAATATTTACTAATGGACAACAAACCAATAACAACAAACTACCAAAGATTTGTAATGAAAATATTGTGTATGTAGCATTTCTCTTTAATAAATTCTATAAAAGTCTTGTAACTTAATTGATACTTACTAATGGAATACATTGGTGTAAGTGGTATATCTTCAAGTACAAAGTCCTTGAAAGTTGGGCATAGTTCCAGATGCAACAGCTAGTATTTAGTAAATATTCTAAGCATTCTTTTAATAAAGAAAAAAAAAATTACACCTTCTATTATTTATAGCAAAAGGTATGTGTTTTAAAGAGAAAGTATGAAAGCAATGAAGAAATCGATCAATTTTTCTTACACGGTACTTTTTCAATAAAGTGAGGTTGGGACAACAAGTTCTTCATTGATGTTCAAGTGAGAAAGCAACAAAGATAGGGATGATTATGGACCCTTGCTATATGGATTTAAACACATGTTTTCAGTTTTTAAAGAACATTACACGTATTTTTATACACTTTTTTACCAAAGTAAAAAATTGAATTTAGTATCTGTTTGGATTCACGTCTGTGTTTTGCTTCCGCGCATTTTTTTTTTTTTTTCAAGCTGCAACTTTTGACTATTCTCTCGTGAATAGTGCACTCGTGGACTGTTCACGGATCTCACAAACTTCACTTTTCAGCTACTTTTTCATTAAAAATGGGTTTACGGCACTATTTACACATTTAAAAATTATTTTGCTACAGTGTTTTAAGTTTTCAGATTTTAATTTCAACAAAATAAGTTCTATCCAAACAGACCTTTAGTCAGCTTTGTGGAAATTATTTGTTGACTCATGCAGAGCGCAATGGTGACAGGTCACAACATTTTTCTTTATAAAATGTTGGTTTTGCAGTGGAACTGTTGTGAGTGTGAATTTTTTTTTTGTTTCGTAGGAAAACTTAGGACGAACAGAGAGAGAGAGAGAGGCCTATAATAAGAGAGGAATAAAAGTGCAACGTTTCTTCTGAACTGTTTCTTTGCACGCTTTGTTTTCTTTTCTATCAAAATCATCAATGCTTCAAATTTTTTTTTTAAAAGGTAGGCCTTTAATCATTTGCTTTTTGACAAATGAAACCAAATGCGGACTAAATTCAAATGTGATTTTCTTTTTGTCGGCCACTTGTGAATTTTGATTGTCCTTCAATCTTTACATTTGGAAAGTTTTACTACTTTCTCTTTTCTTTATGGTCAGGGTATAATTTGATGATTTTTTTTTTCTCTCATGAATATGGAATACATTTTCAAAACTCAAAAGATTTTGTTATTTCTACCAACAACAAAAAAAAAATTATATTTTTTGTTACGATTTTATGAGGTTTTTACTATATAATGCTTACATAAAATTACTTGCATAAAAAAGAAAATTATAATAATTTCACCGTTGCACAATATTATGATTCAATAATTAACATATTCTATTGGCTACTTTTTATTAATTCTCTATATATTATCATATACTACTTTTTCTTTATAATCTTTTTTGACCATTTAAAGGCAAAGTCACGAGGGTAACAGGTCACAACATTTTATGTAGTCAATGTTCTTATGTAATGAAGGTTTACATAGGACCACTTTTTTCTATTTATTTTTTTGTTTTAGGGAGTTCACATGGAACACTTGATAATTAAAAAAATAATGTTTACATGAGAGGTGGGAACAACAGTATTCTGTAAGATATATCTTTATCATTGTAGCTTCTCTGTTCTTTTCTTGAGCTTTCCAAAAAAAGGTGAATACTCTCTCTCTCACAATTTTTGTTTTTCTTTCTTTTGCTGAATTTTTTATTGTTTCTTAACCCTTAAGTTGATGAAATTTTATGTTTTTTTTTTTTTTTAAATTCTACATAGTCTTGATACATTTTAGTGTTGTATTTTTTTTAATTCTCCATCACAAGTCTCCTCTTTCTCTCTTATAATTTATGATGATTTTAGTTTGGATTAATATTTAGTTATTTTGAAAGTGGAGATTTGAGTTTGGCCAAAATACCATTTTGGGGTTACAATCAATTTGGTCCCTACATTTTGGTAGCAATCAATTTAGTCCACATTATTTTTAATTTGCCTTCAATCTGGTCTCTACCGTTAACTCACTAACGGAAAATACTTACGTGGCAAATGGTGTGCATTATTGGCATGATTAAGCTGACATGTCTAAATTTTAAAGACCACATAAGCGCTTAGATGGCAAAATCAAGCCACATCAACGTTTACAAATACTTTTTTATACCAAATTTAATCTTAATTTTTTTTATTATTATTAATTTTCTTACAATTTCATGACAACCAAACGTATTTTTATTTTTATTTTCTCAATTTTCCTTTTTAACTTTCTTGCATTTTCTTGGTAACTAAACAGTACACCCTGCAATTAGGTTCACCATACTATCGCAGTCTTCTTCAGGTCGGAGTGTTCTTCTTCTTCTTCTAGATATGATTCTATGTCATTTTGTTTTTCTTCTTCGGATTCGTTTGTGTGCAGGGACTAGAGCGAAGGTTAAAATGGGAGGGCTAAACAGCAAGTGAAGCTCTATTAGTGTGAGGGGTTTGATGGGTTTTGAGGTACAAAGGAATCCTTTCTACAAATCCAGCCAAGTTATAGAACACACCATTGTAATCTTGGCAAGGGTCAACACTCAAAACCCACAAGCTATTGTATGAATCACTGGTGATATAAGCGAAATCTCTTTCTCAGTTATTGGTGACACCGTAGCAATTCCTTACGAATGTGTACTGGAAAAAAAATTAAAAGAAAAAAAAAGTGAATGTGTTGATCCTTTTTATTAGTAGGAAAGATTAAGGGTATATCTGGTAATTAGTTTTGCCTCTTATTTTCTATTTTTAAAAACAATTTTCTATTTTTGACAGAAAACAAAAACGGTTCTAAAAAGGGATAGAAAACAAAACTATTCTCAAAACTTAATTTATAAAAGACATTAAAAACATGCAAAAGACTATTTTCAATTTCTAATTTTCAAAAGTCAATGAAAATGTGCATTTAATTTAATGAATCTATCTCATTGAATGAGTTAGCATTAGAGTTCAAATCCTAGCAACAACATATTTTAGTATTTTCTATTTTCTTCAAAAAACTATCTTTTTAATTTCAACTAACCAAACTTGTTTTTTATTTCAAAAATACAAGAAATTTGTTTTCTCTTTATATTCCCAAAACCAAGTTTTTGAAAATAGAAAACAAAAACTATTGCCAAACATAACCTAAGATTTTAATAGTAGTTTTTGTTATTTTTGATATTTGAATTTTTTTAATTGTTAAAATGATGATGTGGCATTTTTAGTATCTAATTTAATTTTTATTTAAATGACCATGTAGGATTCAAGTGTGCCAACAGTGCACATTGTTTGCCACGTAAGCATTTTCTATTAGTAGTTAATGGTTGAGACTAGAGACCAAATTGACCATAAGTTAAAAATAACAAGGACCAAATTGACTGTTACCAAAATGTAAAGACAAAGATAGTATTTTAGCCTTTGAGTTTATATTCAAATAAAATCTATATGGTTATATATTTAAATGTGCGTACAAATTATGTAACTAATAAATTATTATATTGCCTATCTTTAATGCCTTTAGTTTAATAATAATAATAACTAGTCGCTAACCCGTGCTATGCACGGGAAAGTTTAGAAAATTTATTTTAATATATTATATGTTTTTTTTTTCTTTATTAAGCACTAATAAATAAAATTTTCATATTTGAACAAATAAATCAAGGTTTATAGTAACAATTTCCATATTAAAATTGCAATAATATAACACCAAAAACTTACATACAAATAAATACAAAAATAATTTGTTTATGCTTATATGCTTCCACTTCTCTTGGTTGAAAAATCTTCATTACTGTACACAATTGTATCTTTGTATGATGTAATTTCATTTTTAACCTCAAGGCAAAGTTAAATCATGGTCCCAAAGGGCAACATAAAGTTGTTTTCAAGCCCCTAGTAGTGTTCTTTCTTTTCCATGGTACCCTAGATCTCCCAAAAGTGTAGCTTATATGCCTTGAAAAAGAAAATAACTTATTAACTTCCTTGACAATAACAAAGACCCACCACATGAAAATGTCCACTTAACAGAATAAGAATCATATTATTTAGTTTCACTAATCCACAATTGAATTTAGTAACTCACATTAAAGATAACACCAAAGACTTTAAATTACATACAGTCCATCATTTCCATCATGAAAATCAAAAGATATGAGCATGTGGTTTGAAAATCAACCTACAAAATTATCAACCTGCAAAAACATTGTATTTTTCAGACAGCAACACTTAAATTACCAAACAGCATCATATAGAAACATGTGCATCTGCAACTTTAGGGCCATCAAATATCAAAGGCACCATATATAAGGACTTCCCTAATTGCCATTCCTGAATTCCTATTGAACATTAGAATAATCAATGCTATAGTCATTATCACTGTATTTTAACACCCATAACAATTCTTTTTATTAGACTGTAACCTGTATACATGTCACGCACAGATGCCCTTATTTGAGAAAAGATTACAACCATTAATTGAAGACATTTCTGCTTGCATTAACTTTTCTCAGGAAGAAGATCATGGAATCCTATTGTCTTCTTAAAGTGTCCAAAGATTATGTTCAAATACAAGAAGACTATTGTATTACTCAACTAAAGAACTATAGTCATCAGTTATCACAAATAGTGTGCTCCTCTGCTTGAAAGTTATAAATCCTTAATCCTGAGAATGGAAAAAAGTTAAAGACAGTAACAAAGGAGCAATGCTAACTTCATGCTTCTTCAAGATCAAGATAAATACACAGCAATTGCAAGAAAAGCAATATTTCCATCAGAGAGGCCCTAACTACTTGAAGGTAGGAAGCATGTCTAGTACAGAAAAATTACTGTTTGACTTCATACAATTTTCATTGGTATCAATGCCCTCTTAGTGTTTTTCGTCCAAAATAGAATTTATCATTCTCAAAACAGATAAAGGTTATCAATTTAATTTGATTTTGTTTAACAACCTATAGTGTGGTGAGTCAATAGTTCTTTCTATATTGTACTTTAGGCTCGTTGCCCCTTTCTACCAACATCCTTCCATGATAAATTTTAATTACAATTGATTAACAGCTGAATCCAAACAAAGCTAAAAGAAAGTACATGACAAGAAGTTGTAAATACCAGAATATTTTCACACAAACCAATATAAGTGTGAAATCGTAAACACAAAATGCAGAACAGTCAATAGAAGATCATCCTTAAAATAATAAAATAAAATAAAAGGGTATTTACAACCCTTCTCTGATTAAACAAATATGATACTCTCCTACTCAAAATAAAAACATCAAACTCTAAGTTACCTATGCATTGAGGCAATTAGTTTGACACTGAGATAAGATTGCCTTCATCAACATGCTTGTGGATGACATCAAAGTATGTTGATGGATACAAAAATACGTCGGTAAACAACAATGCTGGAGAATTCCACACACACACACACACATATATATCAAAGTAACAGCTGAAACCCCGTTAGCCAATGTTTAGTGACAACTACATTACAGTGTCACAGGACTTAAAGTATAAATCTCATTATTTTCTTAAGGCATTGTGAATGACAATTAACAAAGACAACAGCATAAAAATGACTACAGAATCACAGCTTCAGAATCATCACCTATAGCTTCTGCTAGCCTCTCAGAACCCTCTGTTACATCAGTTCCATCAAACCCCATATGTTCTATAGATCATCATGCACAATTCAGAATCCCATTCAACCCTAAAATCCCTTTTTTATGAAACCAAGAGGAATAAGTTTCAAATAATAAAGCTCTACCATAAATTTTTCTAATTCCTATTAATCAACAGCGAGTCAACAATATCAATAAAAGAAATTTGAAATTTGAAAAAGATTAGATTGTAATTTTTCATACATGAAAAATAGACCAACATCAGAAAAGGATCCCAATTCTTCAGGTCAATCTTGAAAATTTAATACCCAGAAGATAGAAAGTCCAGAACAAATGAAGTAGGAAAAGCTATGTA
Source organism: Quercus aquifolioides (assembly GCA_019022515.1). NCBI lineage: Eukaryota > Viridiplantae > Streptophyta > Magnoliopsida > Fagales > Fagaceae > Quercus > Quercus aquifolioides. The sequence continues at coordinate 38,382,779 of CM032333.1, forward strand.
AACATGGGATTATGGAGAAGAGTTTATCGGGTTTTAGAAAAGTTTGTAGGAAAATATATGAAATTTTCCCCTGTGCATTGAACACCATATGAGTTGTTATTTCAGATTAGTATACATGCCCAAGCTGAAGGAAATTAGCAAGAGCAATTGGAGTCAGTAAAATTTTTATTAATTTAAAGGAGAAGAGAGTAGCGTTCATCTAGAAGTTACCATCTCGATGTTACTGTTCTCCTGTCTCTCTTTCGCAACGTTCATCTAGAATCGGACTCCCCCAGATTTCGCAATCGCAGATCTTCAAAATGGTTTTTTGCTTTTGGGTTGTGGGTTTGATATGGTTTGATTATGGTGGTTTGTGGGTTGCGATTGTTGTGGGTGGTGGTGCTGCTACTTCCTGCTGAGTTGTGGGTGGAACGGGAAAGGAGAAGGGGAACGGGAGAAATAGGGCCTGAGGAAGGAGATATCTGTTGGTTTGTGGGTATGGTGGGTTTTGATTGAGGAAGAAGAAGAAGGTAGAGAGCTGGTTTTGCGTTTATCGGGTTTTAGAAAAGTTTTATGTCGCGTGAAAAATTTTTTTTTTTTTTGTGTTTATTTTTTTTTTAATATTATGCTGACTTGAAAAATTGTGAGAGGTTAAAAAGCTTCAGCTTTATTTATATATATATATATTTTTTTGATAATAATACAGTGGCTATAGTGGGAGGCATTTTTATCAACAAACAGTGCAGTCGATACATGCTCAAAAAAAAAAAACAGTGCAGTCGATAAAGTGTCAATTGACTCGTGACTTACCTGAACAACCACAATACTATAGTCAATAAAAGTAGAGATCCCTCTTCCACGAAATTTCCTCAATGCAATTTTCCACCAAGGGTGTCCCACACGTTCTGTATTTTCCCCAAAGAGAGAAAGTCACGTGCGAACATCTTTATCATTGCAGCTTCTACGTTCTCTGAGTTCTCTCCTTGAGCTTTAAAAAAAAAAAGGTGACAACACCAATATTTAGATTATTTACTGTAAATAATCTATTAAATATTTTCACAAAATGACAACACCAATATTAATAGAAACACAATGTATTAGTAGCTAAACACACTGATTCATCCTCATTACCATTGGCAATGAACATGTGATATAGCCACCAAAGCATGAGGGGAAACAATTGCAACTCCAAAATAGTGAAGGTGTTGACAATCCATGATCACAAAGCTTTAAATCCTTTTCAGTCACTATATGATATCTCTTTTCTTCCCTCTTCTTTGCTCCATTTTTATTTTATTTTTTTGGATTAAAGTAAGATCTCTAATCTAATAGTTTGCAACATCATCAAAGAGGGGTGCACAAAAAGTCAGAATTAGAATGTTATATGCTCTTTCGTGAAATCGCCAAAAGCATAAACGGTTAATATACATCATGAATTAAATTCACCTACATCATAGCAGTACTTCATCTATGCCTACGACCAAAAAAAAAAAAAAAAAATGATACCAAAGGAAACAACACGATCGTGGTCTCATTTCTATCACATATACATAACAAAATACAATTATTATCACCAATGATATCACTTCTTATATAGAAGTGACACAAGGCTTTTTATGAATGTACTAACAATTGAAACAATTGCAGTGTTATTTGAAAGACTCGTTGCAATAATATATTTTTAACTTTGGTTACATATAGAAATTCAAATTCTACATGGAAGAAAGGCATGGCAATCTATGTCAGGGTTAGTTATATTTGACCATGGGAATAAAATTTTTCCTTTGAATGGTAGTATAAAATGGTAAAGGACCCCTTGTGACTACTTCTATCACTTTTCTCTTCTATTCGATGTGTTTATCCATCAATCATAAACATAAGAATATACATTCATGTCAGTCATCAACAATAACAATTTTAAAGGACAATATATATTGGAATAAAGATGATATCTACTTTATTCTTGAAATATAAGAATAAACAATGCAATTTTTGTATAATTTGGTAATATCTCATGAATTTTTCTCTCACTTTGAGCAAAGAGCCTTCAACTTGCTTCATTTCACACAAATGGGAGGGAAAAGTTCAAAAACTTAAGAAAGAAAATTTAAAAATATGATATACCAAAATCAAGTACGTTATAATCCTCAACAAGTCCTCCTAGGGAAACAAAATTAAATACAAAAAGGGAGAGGCATAACATATTACAACAATCTTAAATACTTTACAATCTTCCTCCCATGAATAGGCCAAAAAAAGAAAAAGAAAAACATGAAACACCAAATTTAAATACATCATAATCCTTTCCAAAAAAAAATCAACCAACATGGTAACATTACTTTCCCATCAAGATGCCATATGAAGGTCGTAGACAAGATTACCCAAAGAAATCTGAAATGAGTTTCTGTGTTAGAACTTAGAATTGGATGAATTGAAAGATCCACACCACCATCCAGCTATAAATCAGCTAAGAAACTTGTTTAAACTGCTAAAATCAGATTCTTCACTTTCATTTTTTTTTTTTTGTTTGATACCTGAAACATTAAAATCAAACACTCAAATAGATGTCATGCCATTAAATAAAGCATACCCATCATGGTCCCATTAATATATTGTTGATCCATGAAATTATTTTGAGAAAATAGATGTGCAAAGGATCAAGAGAAGATAGATGGCCCCTATAGTATTTGAAAGACAAGCTAGAAAGATCATCTGAATGATGATGACAAAATCGGTCATTTATGAGGATCAATTACAATTACCACCATCTAAACAAGAATTAAGAAAAGGTTATGAGCCATTCAAATGCAATAAACTGAAATCCAAATTATAAAGCATGTGTTGCTTACAACTTCTATTGCACAATCAAATGCTAATTCTTGGTGTGTACTTTTTCTTCGCTTTTAAAGCAGTCAAATGCATCTGTATTAAGTAGCCTGAAGCACTATATCTTAACATGAGAACACTTGAGCCAGCCATATTGATTCAACAAGTGGCTAGGAATCAACCCCTCCTATGGGAATTCATTGAGCGTTTTATACAGCCAAAAGGATACTATGATGTACAAAGCATTTAAACTACAGCCCCACCCTTACCCCCCTATATAAAAATAAGAAAATGATTATTCAAGACAATATTCTTTTCTCAAAACCAGAGAAATGGTTTTAAACATATCTTTGAATAAATTGGTTTGAAAGCATTCCTATTAAATACCTTTTAAAGAAGACACCCAAGGATCATTTACGCAATATATATGTAACATGTGTCTTGAACCCACTATCTATATATTTATAAAAGTTCAAAGATTGAAGCTTACAACTAAATACCAGAAAGTTTAGTTTGACACGGTGACATAAACATAAACATTTTTTTCCTTATTGAAAAATAATACAAAAACAACTACACAATCCATGCAAACGCATTGGATGATGAGGGCAAATGCGGACCAATTTGACCAAAGCACTACGATAATCTCAAGAAATTGCCCAAATTTCCCCAAAATACTGATTGCAGAAATGGCTCGCAACATGAGTATCCAATTACAACATATCTGGTGGAATTATCCCTTATTTTTTCATCTTCAATCACACCTTAGGTATTATGCATACAACTATATGAACCATCCAATAATAATTATATTTACCAAATTCTCTATAGGTTTTATACCATCATATAGTCACAAAAAGAGAGAGAGGAATCCATACCTTCAACATCTGATCATGTGTTATACTACCAAGGAAACTGTTGAAAAGTACATTAGGTGGTTTAACAGGAGTGTCCACTTCCCATGTGTTTGTTGCATCCCTACAAATAGTATAAAGGTAAGCACTACAACTTAGGACTTCAAAATCTAGCATTAACACTTATTCTTTCATGTGTACCCAAATAGCCCAATGATTGTTGAAAGAATACAATGAACTGATTGCACCGGCCTTATGCTTTGTACACTCTTTCCAGCCAAGTAGCAACACAATTATGACTTGAATTTGACTCAAGTACCTTCTAATGGTGAGTGGTGATCTGAAACACGTCACACAAGTTAAGTTATAGGTAATAAATAGGTGATCCAGGCATTCCTCTTCTATAACACATGAAGGGCAAGAAGTATCAGTGATGAGATTCCTAATTGTTAACTCCCTAATCAATGGAAGACAATCATTTCGTAGTTTTCCGAAGGAAATAAGGAATTAAATGAAAGTTCAAGCTTCCATGGGGCAGCCCACATTTGAGAGCCATATCTCTGAGTTCTGCTCTTCCATCTAAGCATTGACTACGGAGAAGCGAGGCTCTCTTGACTGTATAAAGACGAGTGATCAAGTGGCCAAATCAGTAAATCTGTACTTCTAAATCAGTTACTGATTATCTTGTTTTCCAGAATTTAATTAAAGCTTTAGAGAATCATTTTTAAGCACAGAAACTTAAGAAATAAAGATGTTTTGTCAGTAGGTACAGTTGTTATCTCAACAATGACAAGTTTGTGGCATTGACATCATCATTAATTCAATTATTGATAACTGACAAAGAATGAAACAAGCAAATAAAAACATGTGCTTAAATAATTCCTCAACCTCAACCAATCAAATATGAATAATATGAAGAAGTGAGCCACACTCTCAAGGCAGGTTCTGCAGAAAAAGAAAAAGAAAAAAAAAAGAGCCTTCTAGGGCTATAGCTTGTTGCAGATTTTAGTTTACATTTCTCTTGGTATAAAGCTCAAGGCATCCTTGTCAAATGTCCTTTATCTTTCAATAAATTTATGAACAATCTAAGTAATATTCAGTGAGTCAATAAAAGCAAAGAAACAATCCATGACAATTAAGAATATTAAAATTTAAAAATCCAGGAGAAAAGCATAAGTAATTAAGTAATCAAACAGAAATAATTTTTTTTAGAAATTAAAAATAAAACCTTAACAATTGGCTCGATGAGTAGCATAGGTCATCCAAGCGAATAGGTTCAATATCTTGAAGAAGCATTTCATCGAACAGTTGTGTGCTTGACTTGAATTTCAATTTCGAACAATCAGCAAACATACTCGTTATTTGGTAAAATTGAAGTTTAGAAGTTAAAGAAGCGTTGTGGTCCCTAAAACCTTTTTTGGCACCAGGACCTGATGGGCCACATCTTGGCCTTTTCCAGTGTTTTTGGCTGTTGGTTGGAGAAACAGTGACAAATATGGTATAAGGGGCCTTTAATAATGATAAGGCCCCGAAGCACATAAATAAAAATCTCATCACACTTACTCCCAAGCATACAGGAGCTGATAGAATTGGCAGCTTGCGCCCAATAAGTTTGTGCAACACAGTGTATAAGATCATCACGAAGATTATAGTTGCTTGACTCAGACCCTTCCTATCCAATCTTATCTCCTCATAGCTCAGGAAATTCTTCATACTATGAGTGGAAAGAAAGGGAATGTGGGCTTCATGAACCTCAAAATAGACCTTGAGAAGGATTATGATAGATTGGAAGGAGCTTCATTCAGGACAATCTCAGGCTGTTTAATATCCCAGATTATCTTGTGAATGTGATTATGAGCTGCATCGCATCCTTTAGTGTGGCTGTTTTATTTAATGGTGGAGCTTTGGAAGGATTTCAACAGTCTAGGGGCATAAGGCAAGGTGACCCCTTGTCTCCCTATATATTCATAATGTTCATGGAAGTTCTCGGATTTATGAAAAAGGATAAATGTGACTCAAAATTATGAGATCCGGTGAAAACATCTAGGGGTGGACTAGGCTTTTCTTTTCTGTTCTTTGCTGATGATTTAATTCTTTTTGGAAAAGCTAATAGAAAAAAACTGCACCGGTATAAAAGAAGCCCTTGATAGCTTCTGTGAGCTCTCTAGGAAGAAGGTAAACAACGGCAAGTCACGGGTCTATTTCTCACCCAATGTCTTGAGGGAAAGAAGGGATGAACTATGCTCTTGTTTAGATCTTCACTCAATTCCAAACCTTGGGAAGTACTCGGGATTCCCATTGAAGCTGCCGGGTACAACAAATCAAGGGGAAGAGCAAATGAAGGTGGGGGAGGTGACTCAGGAGGGAATTTGGAACATTGGATGCTGCTTCTTTGTTTTTCCCTGTGACCTACTACAAAGAATCAAGGCCATTCCGATTCCTTACTCAGAATCTGGTTTGGACAACATTAGCTGGGCTTATTCAACCTCACTTTGATGGGAAAAATGCCTACAACTTAGCAAAAGGAGAAATAAATGTGGCAGAAGAGTTCACTGGGTGGTGGATTTGGAAAGTGGATATGATTCCAAAAATCCAGTGTTTTCATATGGAAGCGCTATCTTCTTAGTCTACCAGTTAAAGAATTACTTTTGCAAGAGGCATTGCCGAAGACAGTAAGTGTGAAGCGTGTGGGAGAGAGGCTGAGACCATTATTCATGTTCTTCGGGACTGTGAAATTGCAAAAAAATTCTGGCTGGATACAGGTAACATGAGGTGTAGTAGTAATTTCTTTAACTCTGACCTATGTAGTTGGCTGAAAAAAAATCTAAGACGTTGTAAGGATCTAGTGGAGTCAACCTCGCCGTGGGAAGTGTTTTTCGCTTTTGGTATCTGGGGCTTGTGGATGCAGAAAAATAAGAGAGTTTTCAACCAAGTTATACCAAATAGCAGATTGAGTAAAGAAGTGAAAAGCATGTCTCTAAATTATTTCTACTATGCTGGACATGTTAAACCTATGACAACAAAGAGCCCAATTAATGTTTGATGGATAAAGCCAGAGATGAATTGGCTCAAGCTAGATATGGATGGGTCAGCTATGGGAAATCCAGGTAAGGCAGGTGGTGGAGGCATTATTTGAGAGGATGCCCAGGGTAGTGCAGCAAGAGAGACCCAAAGCCAACTTGAGACAGAAATTGCCTCGTTAAAGAGGGCAATGTGTGGCCTGCCTAGGGAGCAATGGAGAATGGGTATCTGGGTTTAGTAGAGCCATTGGTATAGCCACAAGTGTAGAGGCAGAACTTTGGTCCTTATGTGATGGTCTTAAAATCTGCAATTCTTTAAACTTGCAGGCAGTTGAGATTGGTCTTGATGCCAAAGTGGTGATGGACTAGGTGTTGGGCAAATCCTACGATAATATTGCTCACTCTGTTCTCATCTTGGATTGCAGGCAACTAATGGAGCAAATTCCGAATGTCAAGATTAGGAACTGCTACAGAGTGGCGAATCAATGTGCAGACAAACTAGGAAAAATGGGAGCAACTCAGTAGCAAGACTTTTTGTTATTTTCTAGTCCACCACTGGATATTATTTTGGTGATGTATTATAATTCAGTAGGTGTGTGTTATGAGAGGCTATGCCTTAACTCTTCTAATTTAAGTTAATGAAATGCATTTCGGTTTCTACCACAAAAAGAAGAAGAAGAGAAGTTTGGAATATCTTACAAGAAGAAACTATGCACCAGAAGCAGACAGATAAGATGAATAAAAGACAAATATTATAATAAATGAAAATCAAATTGCAAGGTGAAAAGGGATCTTAGGCCTACCAATTACTTCAATAGCAACAAGGCATCATCTACATTGAAATAGAAATAAAGAAATAAAATGTTTCTTGTATAAACTATAATTACATAGCCCAACAATTTGATTTCGCTATTATTTACTTGAAACACAATATATACTTGAGCAACAATCCTATGAATAATCCTTTAAATTTAGAGAAATAGAGAGAGGCAAACCATCTTTTCAAAGCTGAATCAAGATGTTTTTGTCTTCTATGATGGTGCATACAGATTGGTGTTGGTATCATCATTGAAAAAGGCATTGGGGATTCAAGATGAACCCTGGTCATGAAACCCATTAGAAAATCACCGTCTCCAGGGTTTGGAGCTTCGTTTCCAGAGTTGGAATCGGATTCGAAGCCATCCAAAGCGAGACAGGTAGTGTTTTTGGGGATGTCTAGCATGGGTTGGTTGATGATTTCTTCTTTGCAGTCGGTGTCGGATTCCAACATGGCCTGAATCTTCTTCCCCATTGTTGAAAGCCCATTGATCCATAGATGAGGCAGGACAACAGATGCATTCTACATAAATCCTCATCGTATTCTTCGATCTCATCTGCACCATTTGTCTAACCTCAACCTTAATGCGATTCTCTTCAGATGGATTTGATATATTCACTTTCCCATAAATTAACCATACATGGTCATAATTAACAAAATCTATGAATGGTTGTTTAACACCATTGATGGAAATGTCAATGAAACAATGGTTCTCCATATTGCTGTTCTCATCCTTTGATGGAAAAGCAATACAAACAACCAAATTTGAAAATTTGGGACCAACCAAGAATGATACGGAATCTCCAACACTCTGATGATGGTTGAATTTGAACCACCTTGGAATCTCAATTGCTGGTAGTACAAGACAGTGAATTTTAGATTCAAAGCTTCTTGCAGCTTCAGCGACTGTATTTGGAAGAATTCCTAGAATTTCTCCAAACTGCAAGAAACTGAAGTTTAACATAAATTGTTTCTTTATAACTTAAACTTCAGAGAGAGAAAGAGAGATACCTGATTCCATAATCTGCTTGATGATTGTGGATCCAGCCGATAGCAATTCAGTGCAACCACAGTTCTTATAGATTTTGGAAGTCTTGGAATTTCCCGAAGCTTTCTGCAATATCTTATGGAAAGATATTGTAATCTAGTAAATCTGCTAATACTTTCTGGTATGGTAACAATACTAGTAGAATCTAGAACTAAATCTGTCAATACTGGGAAGTAATCAGCCTGCATCCAAGAATCTAATTCAATTTTAATTCTAACACATCCGGTCAGATCCAGTTTTGTCAAGCTCAGATACCCAGTAGGTCCCAAAAAGTTGTTAAAGGAATTGCAAGCCAGTCTCAATTCGGCAGAAGGAATAACTAGAAATTTTGTAAGCTTACGGCAGCATGGTAGTTCTAACGTGTCAAGTTCAGTCAGATACAACAGTGATGTAGGCAATTCTCTAATACCACTATGACCCAAAAACAATTTCTTTAGACATTTCATTTCTGGGTGAATATCGGAGAACTTCTCAAGCCTTGAGCAGTTATTTAGATCAAAATATCCTAGAGATTTCAACATGAGCGTATTTGGAAGAATTTGAAGTTGTGAACAGCCCCGGAGAGTCCATACTTTAAGCTTCTCAAGAAATCCAACGGACTCATGAACCTTAATTAAATTTTTACAATCTTGAAGGTCCAATTTCTCTAAGTTTGGGCAGCACAAGTCAGGTAATTTTGTAATGAATTCACAAGATCTCAGATTGATCATTTTCAAATTTTCGTACTGGGGCCCCTATGAAAAATTAAAAAAAAAAAAAAAAAAAAACAAAATTTATCTTCAACAACTTTTAAAAATAACATTTAAAGAAATTAAAATTTATAAATAATAATACTTATACCTGCTTGAATACCTTCTCCAATATAATGTTAGACTTAGACATCTTGAGTGCAACAAGTTCTTCAGGGACACAACATTTGGAAGATAAGGACAAAGGAAATTCATGCCATTCAAGAAACCTTAACTCATCTGGGAGATATTCAAGATCTTCACCAATATGTACATTGCCTATAAGAAATTTGAGATTTTTCATCCTCTTGAAAACATTAGCTTTCAATGCAACCTTTGTTGGTTCAAGTGAGCGCAACATTATACCTCGAATTTTATTTGATCCCTGCTTAGGACAAAGAATTAGTCACACTTCATAATAGAACTCAACAAAAGTATAAAGATTTTGAAACTTTAAACAAAACATATATTGAGAAAATTATATTTTGTTCAATTTTGTAAAGGGAAAATCCAATAAAGAAATATTTTGAAAAAATAGAGAAGCAAAGAAAGTATACCATATTTCCAGTTAGTAATTTATGAGCATCCTTAAAATGCCATATCCTACTACGCTGTTCAGGCTGTTCTGATTCTTGTTGAACAATTTCTCTACCCATTTGTTGTAGCAAGTCATGCATTGACAAATGGCTATCTTCCAAGGTTACGAGACACTTATCAATAAGCTTTCTAATACCATAGTCTGGATATAAATCGCAAGAACCTAATATATTTACAACATCATCCTTGTTGTAACCCTTAAAAAAACATGCAATATCAAGAAAAATATCCTTTTCAATTTTTTCCAATCCATCATAACTTATTTTTAGTATTTCTTGAATTTTTTCATGTGGAATGTTTTTATACTTTTCTAATGCACTTTTCCATTCATGTATATCTTTTCCACACAAATCAGAACCAATTATTTTTAAAGCTAATGGTAGGCCGTTGGCATAACATATAATTTGTTTTGCAAGTTCTGAATAATCTTCCCCATATTTACTTGCTTGGAAGGCATACCGGTCGAAAAGTTCACGAGCTTCACATTGACTCAATTTTGTAACCTCATATATTTGAGGATCTCTTCCCAAAGAGTTTAGTAAATACTTGTCTCTTGTTGTTATAATTACTCTACTTCCGAAAGCAAACCAGTTACAATCTCCAAGCAAATTTTCTACATCTTTTGAGTATTCCACATCATCAAGAATTAAAAGAACTTTTTTACCATGAAGTTGTTTCTTTATCAAATTCATACCTTCAAATACATTTTGCACCTTCAAGTCTCTACCTTGTAAGACCTTAGAAAGAAGTTTCTCTTGTAGTTGGATTATGCCACCATTTGTTATTGACATTTCACTAACATTCTCTAAAAAACAGCTTCCTTCAAAAAGGTTAGCAATACTATTATATACAACTTTCGAGATCGTAGTCTTACCTATTCCCCCAAAACCACAAATTCCTACCATGCAAACATCATTTGACTCCATATCTAAAAGCAATTCTATGGCCTTTGCTCGAATATCTATTCCAACTGGATGTTTAGCAACAAATAATTGATTTGATTTAGCACTTGATATCTCTTTTATAACTCTTTGAATAAACTCAAATTCAGATTTAGTGCAGCTGCAAAGCATAGAGCATAAGAAAAACATAATGAGTTGGATTTGTTGTAAATATAAATCTGAAGATGAACAAAGTTCAATATGTCTAGTTCTGTGCAATTAACATATTGCTATTTAAATTAAATGGCATTGAATTTCAAAAGATTAGGAAATATCGTTAATTTTAGCACATTATTCTTCTTTTGGCTAGAAAATTAGATCTAGGCTTTTAGCAAATGGTTGGATAGGAACTCCCTTTTAGTGATGAGGATTGAGGAGGCCCACTTACTAGAAACTCATTTCTAATACTTGAACAAAATGAGATTAGGAAATTTTGTAAAAAATTGTCTAAAAATTAAATGGGAGAAACTCTTGAATTGTAACATTAACATTAAATTATTTTATTTCTATAATTTAATAGTAGAATATATGGTAAATAATTTATTTTTTATTTTTTTATTTTTTTTAAGTATACCTTCAAAATTGGACACTTAGTGGTCACAAGACCATTTAAAAGTTTCTAACTAATGAAAGAAGAAGAGTTGTTAGAATTATTTTTATTTTTTGAGGGAAAAGTTGTTTGAATATATAACATCATGTGAATTAAAGTTATTATATTTCTAGCATCTATCTATCTATCCTTTTTTTTTTTTTTTTTTTTGAGAAAGAAGCATCTATCTATCTATACATAATATATAAGATAAAATTTGGGTCCCTACAATTGGTGGATACACATAATAGTGACGCATGTCTCTTTGACAATGCATAAAACAATGACACATATCATCTTTTGTAACTTTCTCAATCTATTATATATGATACTAGTGATTAACCAATGCGATGTACGGAAAAACTTTTAGTTCAAGCTCCTAAAGAAGATAGTCCATAAAAGATATACAACAATCAAAATAATACTAAAGAGTATCATAAAACACTTAATCCGTGACTACCAAATATGCATTTTAGGATCTCAAGCTAAGTATATCACCGTAGTTTCTTTGTCAGTGACTATCAAATACCCATTATAGGAGCTTATGCTAACCAATTAAACTTCTTTTTTAAGTGATTATAACCCATCAAAGCTTGTGCAGGGAAGCAAAACTATGAAATATATGGCTAAACAACAAGGAAATCTAGCTTCCTACTATAGAATCCATCCAAAACCCAATTGCATAACCTAGAGGTATCTTTTTTGAGGGCACAAAAGATTATATGCAATAAGGCCCTCATGGTGACTTATTCTTCATCAAAACCGAACTTTGGAACATCAAAGATTAAATTGAAACTAACAAAATCGAACTTTATGAGTAGAAGAGAAATTCAAGGAATGTGTCATTATATTATATTTATCTTGAATAATGCTACCATTACTAACACATTCCTTGAATAATGGTAATCCATAACGAGATACTAATGCTACAGAGTATATTATATTTGTCTTGTTCTTTTCATGACTTTTAATTTTCCCAAAGATGATCAGCTAAGCAAAGAAAGTATTTAAAAGCTTACCAAGAAAGCTAAGAGAAGCAAGAAATTTGATGGAGGGTTTTGAGACTGGGATGCAACAATAACAAAATTGCAAGTTGTAACACTAAAGATTTTGAGACTACTATGATATCATTATTGCTCTACAAATATTTATAAATCCACCATTTTGTTAAAAATAAAAAGAAACACCCAAGCATATTTTTTTTTTTTTATCAAATCTAAGTCAGTTAACAATGAGAAATTCAACAACAATGATGGCCAAATAAAGTAGCTCTAACAATCAAAAGTTAGTTAACAATTACACAAGTCAATACATTGGAAAATTAGAGAAAGAAAACAACAGAAACACCTTACAAATTCTGGATGTAAGAATTCAAAAAAGAAAAAGAAAAAAGACCAAAAGAAAAAGATTAGATCATCATATTGCCGACTTAACTTCAAAATTCTATGAAAAATACAATCCATGTCCTCTCAAAATGGTGATTATAATTTTGTGTAGAACAATCAATACCAAACCAAAATGATTTGTTGTGGATGATGGGGTGGATTGTATTTAGAATGTTCATGGGTAGATACAACATTGAAAAGCTTAAATGAATAATCGATGTGTGAGAGAAAAAGAGAGATAAGGTTGTGAAAAATTGAAAATTGGGATGGAAACAATATAATTTATTAATTTGCTGGAGATGAAGACGTATCAAAGGCATCTCTGGGTTGGACATTTGAGGGCAACAGTTTGGTTTTATTAATTTGCTGTCATATGAGGTCCTTTTAGGTAGATTTATTAATTTAAAAAAAAAAAAAAGTTTAATGGAAGAAATTTTTGTTTAGTACGTATAATATGATTGTTGATTATTTTATCTGTTTAATTTTCAATTGTTAATATATAAAAAAAATGGTATTCTTATATTGATGAAGTGTGTGATACATAGAAAAATCGTGAAAGATTTTAACATAAAAGTGATGACCAATTTTTGGTGCTGAAAGGAAGTGTACTTAGTGATGTATTATTGGCATAAGACATCGCGACCATAGTGATGGGTTAATGGGGTGGGAACAGTAAATGTAAATGCCAAAGTTCAGCAAGAAAGGAAGGTGCATGTGATAATAATTATACTTTCTCAAAAACTAATAAAATATGATAGAAACAATACTTTCGTAATTTATTAGCAGTCATAACAAAACCATTAAAAGCTTATAACCAATATAACAACACAGAGTTGTCACAATTGATAACATTATCCAAGTTAATCTTATCAAAAAAAAAAAACATTATCCAAGTTAAAATTACTCTAATTCTACTATTGACCTTTATAGCTTAACTGCCTTAGTATTTAGAATACAAAGAAATTATTCAGTCCTCTTAGAAGACCTCATCAACAATACCTAGTGGTCTTCCCATCTAATAGTATTATGCCATATGATAATTTATTGACTAAGATCCTTGGCATCAACCCAGTTTTAAAAATAAAATAAAACATTTTAACAAAAAAGCCCTCCCCTTCACCTTCATCGTCCCTACCCTCTCACTCCACTGCGACCACCACCACCATTTTTCAATGTCAACAATGATAACATAATTTATAAATAGAAAAACAATAAAAGTATGTAACTAATAAAAGCACACCAAAATAGTCATTAATTAAATACATACCCATCATTGTAAGGAAATCCAGACAAATTAGCTGCTTCAGTTAAAGTTTTCCTCCAACTCTGAACCTTTTCTATGTCATCTTTGAATTTTTCTTCATGTTTAGCTAATGCAATCCCAAACTCTCCATCTTGTTCACGTATTTCTGATGGGCTTACTTTGTAAAAAATTGGTATAACCTTTCGGTCTTCACTCCTACACTTAAAAATCTCGACGAGTTCATTCAAGCACCAAGAAGAAGATGCATAATCTTTAGAGAATACAACAATCCAAATCATTGATGATCTAATGGTTTTAAGAAGTTCCATTGAAATTTCTTCTCCCCTCGGAAGGTTATTATCGATGAAGGTGTTAAAACGCTGATCACACAAAGCCTTATATAAACGGCCAGTAAAATTGTAACGAGTATCCTCACTTCGAAAACTCAAGAAGATATCATATTTCCATTGTTGGATAGAAGAAAAAGAAGAGGCTCCTTTGTAAGTCAAGAAAACCATTGAAATGATCTGTTAACTGAAAATTGAGAAGATGTGAAAGAAGGAGCAGAAAGTAAGAAAGATCAAAGATGTGATGAAATTAACGAGAATGATAAGAGATGAATGAAGGCTTGCAATTGGAGTGGAGGTTCACGGATGAGTTGAGAGCGCTAAATTTGAAAGGTTTTGTGTGTGTGTTTGATTGGGAAATTGATGAAAGAATGATGATTTTCACCAACAAGTGTGCTAAAATGGAATCTCAGAGAGAAGAAATCGACCTGGAAAATAAGAAAAAATGGCTAACGGTGGCTCCTTTTCCTCCTTTTCACAATATATTCTGAACGATGACTACAGTGCGTTTTAGTGACTTTCCTCACAAAAGTAGAGATCCTTCTTCCATCCCTCTTCCACGAAGTTTCCATAAAGAGAGAAAGTGGGAATCTTTTTTTCTTGACAATGCATTTTCCACAGAGGGTGTCCTACACGTTCTGCATTTTCCAATTCGCATTCATTTGCGAACATAATACAATCAGATTCTGCTGAACAGGAAACAAATTCTATTGGCTACTTTTTATTAATTTTCTATGTATTATCATATACAACCTTTTCTTTATAATCTTTTTTGACCATTTAAAGGCAAAGTCACGAGGATAACAGGTCACAGCATTTTATGTGGTCAGTGTTCTTATGGAATGAACGTTTACACTGGCCCACTTTTTCTATTCATTTTTTGTTTTAGGAAGTTCACATGGAACACTTGATAATTAAAAAAATAACGTTTACATGAGAAGTGGGAACAACTGTAAGACATATCTTTATCATCGTAACTTCTCTATTCTTTCCTTGAGCTTTCAAAAAAACAAAAAGTGAATACTATCTCTCACAATTTTTGTTTTTCTTTCTTTTGCCGAATTTTTTTATTGTTTCTTAACCCTTAAGTTGATGAAATTATATGTATTTTTTAAAAAAAAATTCTAAACTGTCTTGATACGTTTTAGTGTTGTATTTTTTTAATTCTCCATCACAAGTCTCCTCTTTCTCTCCTATACTTTATGATGATTTTAATTTGGATTAATATTTAGTTATTTTGAAAATGGAGATTTGAGTTGGGGCAAAATTCCAGTTTGGTTATTATATTTTGGGGTCACAATTAATTTGGCCTTTACATTTTGATAACAATTAATTTAGTCTCTATTATTTTTAAATTATCATCAATCTGGTCTCTACCATTAAATCACTAAAGGAAAATACCTACATGACAAATAGTGTGGATTATTGGCATGATAAATGCCAACATGTCTAAATTTTAAAGACCACATAAGCGCTTAGATGGCAAAATCAAGCCACATCAATGTTTACAAATAATTTTTTATACCAAATTTTATCTTAAAATTTTTTTTATTATTAATTTTACATTTTCTTAGTAACCAAACAATATACCCTGCAATTAGGTTCACCAACACTATCACAATCTTCTTTGGGTCAGAGTCTTCTTCTTCTTCTTCTTCCAGAAATGATTCTATGTCGTTTTGTTTTTCTTCTTCGGATTCGTTTGTGTGCTGGGACTAGAGTGAAGGTTAAAATGGGAGGGATAAACAAGAAGTGAAAGTGTGAGGGGTTTTATGGGTTTTGGGGTACAAAAGAACCCTTTCGACAAATCCAGCCGAGTTATAGAACACATCATTGTAATCTTGGCAAGGGTCAACACTCAAAACCCACAGGCTATCCTCTATTGTATGAATCACGGGTAATATAAGCGGAATCTCTTTCTCAGTTATTGCCTTATTGGTGACACCGTACTGACCGTAGCAATTCCTTACGAATGTATACTGGAAAAAAAATTAAAATTAAAAGAAAGGTGAATGTGTTGATCTTTTTTATAAGTAGGAAAGATTAACCACCGCGCACCCTTAGTGTAGTGGTTGCTCCATAAGTATAAGTGCTTGTGGGGTGTGTGAGGTAAGGGCTGGGGTTCAAGTCTCCAGAAGGGAGTTTACACACATATACACTTAGATTAGGCTAGAGTAAAAATTCTATCTTGTATAAAAAAAAATAAAAAAAAAATAAAAAGATTAGATTAGGCTAGAGTAGAAATTTTATCTTGCATCAAAAAAGAAAAGAAAAGGAAAGATTAAGATTTTAATGGTAGTGTTTATTTATCTCTATATATTAAGAGAATTCAGAAAGTTAGTTATTGTTTTTTTTTTTTTTTCAAAAATACTTTTAATTTAATTAACTTATCCTTATTCCTAAAACATAAAAATGAGGTTAAAATCTTAAATTGATTAAAAAAAATCCTTCCCATGTTCTATAAAACTTCCCACTACTCCATGTACACAACCAAAACTACCCCATGTTCCTATAAAAAAAAAAATACCCCATGTTCTTTAAAAGAAAATAAAAAATAAAAAACTACCCCAAGTTCCTATTAAAAAAAAAAAAACCTTCAAAAGAAGAGTCTCATTACACGTGCAAAGCACATGTGATGAGGCTAATTTTTGTTATTTGAATTTTTTCTTTTATAACAATACTATAATATAGTGGCTCCTAATGTATTCAAAGAGGCATGCAGTCTAAAAGTGAGAGATCCCTCTTCCACGAAGTTTCCTCAATGCAGTTTTACACCATGGGTTTCCTCCACATTTTGCATTTTCCACAAAGAGAGAAAGTGGAAATCTATAAACTTTACAATGCGCATTCATGTGCGAAGTGCAAACACCTTTATCACCGAACTACTCAGTTCTCTCCTTTAACTTTCAAAAATAGGTGAATTCTCTCTCTCTCTCTCTCTCTCATAATTTTTTATTCTTTCTTTTGCTGAATTTTTTAATTTTTCTTAATCCTTAAGTTGATAAAATTTTATTTTATTTTTATTTTATAATTCTAAATTGTGTTGATACATTTAGTGTTGTATTTTTTTAATTCTCCATCACAAGTCTCTTCTTTCTCTCTTATAATTTATGTTGATTTTAGTTTAGATTAATATTTAGTTTTTTTGAAAGTGAAGATTTGTGTATATATTCAAATAAAATCTACATGGTTATATATCTAAATGTGCCTACAAATTGTGTTAATAATAAATTATTATATTGTTTATCTTTAATGCCTTTAGTTTAATTTTAGTTTTGGTTAAGATAATATTATAATTTTGTGGTGATTTTTTATTATCATGATAATCTCCTTAAGAGAATAAGAAATTTTTATAATATATTTGAAACTTAGAAAGTTTAGTTCTACAAGAAAAAAAATTAGAAAAACATAACACACTATAATAGTAGTTAAAATAACAGGAACCACTTAAAAAAAATATCAATCAAACACACCCGAATATAAAATAATAGAATGTTATATTTGTAGAAATAGAGCGATGGAAAATACTTGTAGAAATTATTTAATTTTTAGAGGGAACAAATTTTCTTCAACAAATTTCAGAGAACAAATCACACATTATACCATATCACAAAATAATTATATATTCTCATACATTGCATAGGTTTGTAATGGTTCTACGTGTAGTCTACAAATAATCTCAAGACAATAGATAAAGTCTCACACAACAACATCAAACATATTTTATCTCCACACAAAACTAGGCGTATAACTCCCGAAATAGTAAGAAAAAAGTTTAACTTCAATTAGTTTGAAAGAAAATTCTTTCAACTCATTACATGACGACTAATAAAATCATCCACGTATACTTTTAATCAGAGGACAAAATTTGGATACAAACTTGGTTGAACCAACAATAGTAAGATGACATGTGTCACTCTCATGTAGGGACAAAAGCAGGATTTAAAGTCTCAAAGCACTCACATCAGTGCTTGTATAATAAAAAAGTATTATATTTTAGACAACCAAGCTCGAAATTCACTCACATTAAACCATGCAAAATTATGTAAAAATACATTATTGCTACAATATTTGTGTAAATTTATACTAGCACTATTCATATTTTAATTAAATATAGTGTAAAGTAGACATAAAGTTTTATATGAGCTCAAGTAGGGATGACAATTTTGCTCCTGCCCTGTTTGACCCGCCCCGCAAAGGTGGTGGGGCAGGGATGGGGCGAGATTTTAGCCCCACATCACAGGGTGGGGCAAGGATGGGTTTAGACTTTTTAGACCCAACTTGCCTTGCTTTGCAACATCACAGGAAAGGAATTGAAAATTTTTAGGAACATGAAATAATTGTTGTAATCTAGGTAGTTAGCTAATTGGTGGAGATTAGGATGAGTTAGTTAGAATTTGACCACATGTAACTCATTTAACACATGGCTTAATTCATAGAGCACATATTGAATTAACTAGCCAATTATCTTGAGCCATGTGGGCCAATGACATTAGATCTAGTCTCATATAAATACATGATTGTAATTCAATATTGGATATCAATTGAAGAATAAACCATTGCTTAGTGCATTTTTCACTCTTAGTCTCTTTCTTTCTCTATGGAGGGTGACTACCTCGAATTAAGTCAATTTTCTTACAATTCACATAAATCCCCCTATAATTCCCATCCAATCCCATTAGGAACCACTTCCTAACATTTGGTATCAGATTCGTCGATCTTGAGATGGGTGAATATGACCAACAAGAAATCTTGAAGGACTTTTAACAAATGGTGAATGAAGTTTTAGAGAAGGTTAAGGCCTTGGCTGAATCTAAAAAGGCCATGAAAGAAGAGCTCTCAAGATTGCAAGAGGATATTGAGAATATGATAGAAGAGGAGTTACAATCTCTTGATTCAATGGAACTCGAAGAATAAATTAAGTTCCAAGAATCTACTGCTGTTGTTGCAAGCCAGGACGTTGATTTTTGTGTCAAAGTGGATGAAGATATCCATGTACACGGTACCCTTGAAGTTCAGTCCAAAGAGCCAACAAAAAAGGTGATGATGATCCAAGAATCTACAATACAAGAACCCGTTGTTGTTGGTGTTGATGAAGAACACATTGTTCTTGTGCAGTTCCTTTGTGTACAGGATAATCAATTTGACACAGCCATGGAAAGCTTAGCCGTGCATGGTATGGGTGTAGTGCATCCATTGGCACAATACAACTCTGAGCCCTTTAAATTCATTGCTTATGGAGGCACAATAAATATGAATCATATTTGTTGTATCAAGTGTGATCAAATGTATCATGATATTCTTTCCAAGAGCGGTATTAGACTTTCAATGAATGAATATGGGTCAGTTACAACTTCGCATTTTGATGGCAACGTTTTCAACATCATGATTGGTCCAATGCATGAGTCAGTGACTATATATGTAATGAATGTTAATTCAACTTTCCATAATGATGAGTTCTTTAGTCCATCTTTCAAGATTGCTCCTATACATGATCCAACCAATGTACGTAATCATGTAGCATTTGATTGAAGGGATCTTTTGTGCTGTGATGGATGCTTGCGTGCCTTGCAAATAGAGCGCGGCCCTCTACCAAGAATTCTTTATGATACTTGGTACTGTAGGTATTGCCAGAATGTGTTCCAAAAAGAAAACTTTGTGGCAAAGTGTTTGGAAGTAGTTGGTGTGTTCAATCTTCAAGATGCTTTGGAGTATTGGATTAGTGGCCGATTTCCCCTCATGAAGGTGTCATTTCACAACAACACCTTGTGGGCAAGGTGTTTTCAAGGGGAAAGAAATGTTAGGAATATGAAATAATTGTTGTAATCTAGGTAGTTAGCTAGTTGGTGGAGATTAGGATGAATTAGTTAGAATTTGACCACATATAGCTCATTTAACACATGACTTAATTCATAGAGCATATGTTGAATTAACTAGCCAATTATCTTGAGCCATGTAGGCTAATGACATTAGATCTAGTCTCATATAAATACATAATTGTAATTCAACATTAGATATCAATTGAAGAATAAACTATTGTTTAGTGCTTTTTTTCTCTCTTAGTCTCTTTCTTTTTCTATAGAGAGTGACTATCTCGAATTAAGTCAATTTCCTTATAATTCACATACATCCCCCTGTAATTCTAATCCAATCCCATTAGGAACCACTAGGTTCCTAACAAAAATAATGTCTAAAACAAATTTTGACTTCTTGCTTATTCCCTTGAATATGTCAAAGTATTCTTTGTATTATTTGCACTTGAATTTAATTATTTAAAAGATAGCTATATGACACTACATGATAATGTTTCACCTAAGACAATTAGTCAAACTTTGAGAAGAAGATATCTCACATTTATATCATAAAGAACTTGCATTTTCATTTTTTTTGTTCAATGATAAGGGAAGTACTAAGTTTTTAATTGGAAAGACTTCTATGACATAATGATGCAGCAACCAATATATAAGTATAATGTGTAATAACATCTAAGGGGAGAAAACGGAAAAATACATACACATACACACAGTGTTTTGAACTATCCATTTGTCTAAATTAGAATTCAACTGACTAAATTTAATAAAATGATTTTCATATGAATACAACTTTATATATATATATATATATATATATATTTACACATTTCCTGCCAATAGATTTTGGCATCTAACTCCAATTTCAAATGCCATATCGCTTCATGTAAACTATTGACTTCTCATCTTGATGTTTCACCTCATCCCAAAGGCATGCTGAGCCTTCACCATCTCTGTTAAAGTCTAGCCCATTTTTAATTTTGAAACCTCAAAGCTAGAGTGAACCAACTATATGACAGGTGTATATATATATATAATTTCATATCACTGAAATGCAATAAAAAGAATAAGCACCCAAAGGAGTCAACCATCAACATGAAAAGTAACGAACTTAGAGTCATTTTTCACTCCAAAAAATAAAGTCATTATTCACAAATCAAAGCAAATGGAAAAAAAAAAAAATCCAAAAATGAAAGAAGAATTTAAGTTACCAATTATGCGATGTTGTTGACAATGCCAGACAACCTTAGAAACTTTAGTGTTGTTGCCTTATTAGCCCCAAAGACGCACAAAACAAAAACATGAAACAAACATATGGAATGGATCTAAAATTTTCTCAAAAAGAAAGAAAGCATAGAATACCTTACAATAAGTTTTGTGAATGTGATACCTTGTGCTTAGTGAAAGTGAGGGTCAGATCTGATATAAGCAAATAGATATCAAACATAATATGAATTAAAGCAAATAGATATCTAACTATCATTAAAAAAAAAGTTAAAAAAAATCACATGAAATTATAACAAACTTGCATAGTTATTAACCAAAGATTGTGTGCACCATTCCTTCACTTGAAGTCTGCCTATAAGACAGAGATTAGGACAGGAGATAAAAGGGAAGAAGTAAACATCAAATTTAATATTTAGTATTAAATTTAAGATTCAGCCAAAAAAATTCTCACCAACATTGCATCATCAAAATTTCTCAACCAACCAAATAAATAAATAGAGTAACACAAATTCTATTAGTTTGAATAGAAAATACGCTAATTTTCTAGAAGAAAATATTATATCTTAAAAAATCAATGCCTTTTTAGGCGGGATAGTACCTCTCCACATATTGGGTGCATAGAGATTCTAAAAGAGGGATTCAAAATTTGAACTACTTGGTCAACAACAAATTAAGAAGAAATACCATGAGTGGCAACTCCCTGATTATCAGCTAGTAAAACAAAAGAATGGAAGCAATGTATGAAGATAGGATCATATATAATATAGTACCAATAATATTTTTGGACAGGGAGGCAACTCTATCACCACCATTTCATCTCTCACATTAATTTTTCTTCTTGATTGCTAGAAGATTTTAGGGTTTATGCTTTTATCTATATAATCAAATACAAAAGTCAATGAGGTTCCCAAACCAACACCAAACTCTAGTAGATTAGACAGATTGACAAAAGTCTATGGGCGATGAGTTTTTACTTTTTAAGCCTCTACAAAATTTAGATAAATTTTTAGTCTTTTAGAGGAAAGGAATTAGAACCAAAAATATATGATACATGTAACATGTGATGTGATCATAAATATATAAATTGTAAATGATTTAACACAACAAAACACAGTCAAACCAAAGAGAAATAAGAGTGAAAAAAAAGAGAGCAAAGGAGGAGAGCCACTACATCTACTAGTAGCCTCTTCCATATGGATGTCGTTAACCCGAAAAAGATAGGATTTTGGAATCTAGGTTGCTATCAAAATCAATCAATTTGTCAATCCACGAAAGAATACCAAGAATCTCTTTGATGTTCAGCCACCTTTTTCCTTTTGCCACAAAGGAAACTTGAGAACTATAAAACAAAACCTAGAAACTGAAAACCTAATAACAACTCAAGTGGTAGTATTTGAACTTTATGATTGATAACTGTGGTGGGCCTTTTTGAGATTGTGGGCTGGACTGCTTCCTGCCACACTATGACCCAAAGGTTCTAGGTAGGAGAGTCAGGACCAGTTTGATTGCAACTTACCTCGAATCGGCTTGTGTGCAAACTAAAGCCCCTTTGTTGAAACTTTGGTCACATGCCTATGACAGATGAAACTGTTATAAAAGAGTTATGACAGACAAATATAATATAACAACAATAAAGGAAATGCACTCACTGTTAGCCAAAACAAGTAAAGAATTCCAAATATGATAAAGAAAAAGAACAGCACAACAATAGAAATGCACTATAAATAACAGGGCAAAGATAAAAGAGAAATAACATTGATATTTAATCAATAAAATCAAAGAAGAAATTGCTAGTCTGCCGTGCTTAGTTGCCTTACGGAACTAAGACTAAGGAGGGAACCACTTCCTCAATATGGATAACCTCACAGGAAGATCCTGTTGTAGAAATTACCCACTTTGAGAGAATGGGCCTAAGAGCATCTCCAGCAGCCTCTCTAAATTTTTGCCTAATTTTTGCTTGTTTAGAGAATGAACAGTGACATTTAGTTTTTACCTACCCACTTTTTTAAATATACTTTCCAACAGACTCTCTATCCTTTTCTCTATCCCATTTAAATATTATTTTTTCATTATTTCTTTATTCTTTTTTTTATCATCATTTATTTTTTTTTAACAACTATATTTTTCAATGAGAAGTGTTATGTTCACAACATTTTACGCAATACTTTCACATCAAAATCTTATGTGGAAAGCTGTTACTAGTTCTAATTTAAACCGACTATTGAAATTATTTTTTTTCTCACCAATATTAGCTAATTACTTAAAATTTATTGTGAAAATATTGTGAGAGTATTTCTAAATGTCATTTCTTATTCTTTTCCTTTCTTTCAGCCATACGTTTCCTTTTCTTTTTCTTTTTCTTTTTTTTTTGGTTTTTTCTCCACCACACACGTAACCCACTATCTCCATCTACCCTTCTTTTTCTTTTTCTAGTTCTTTCCGGATCAGTTGTGTGGTAGCCTCCAGAACAACAACATATCTTCACTTCTCCCTCTCTGTTTCTTTCTCTTTCTCTTACACACACACACACACACAAATTTCTCTCCCTCTATCTCACATAAACAAATTCTCTCTCATACACACATAGATCACCAGCAGAGAAGTGGAGATCGGCATTCTACATGGTTTTTTTTTTTTCCTGGTTTGATTAGTTTTATTTTATTGCTCATATTTCATTAGGCTTATGAGAAATATTGTTTTTGTGTTTCAAATCTTTCGATTGGGTTTTGTGTTTTTGTTTTGATTATGGTATGTTACTGTTGAGATAGAGAAGCACGAGAGAGGGAAGAACGAAAGAGAAAAGGAATGAGAGAGAAATAATTTTTTTTTTATTCAACCGGGTAATATTTTAAGGGAGGATATTGTTTAGAGGAGCTACAGTGATTGCTACAATGCTCTTCATTCCTGGAGAGCTACTGCAGCAAATCTAAAAAAAAAATGGAGATGCCAAGTCTGTTGGAGGAGTGATTTTGTGTGAACAGTAGCTTTTGCTCTCCAGAATTTAGATAAAGCTAGCCTGTTGGAGATGCTCTAAATGGCTTATGCCCGAAAATCCTTAATCCTTAACAGAGGGTAGGCTTTTAGAGGGAGAGAAAGGATTAGCCTATTGGTGTATGCCTGCAATCTTACTCTCTCTCTCTATTTTTCTTTCTCACCCTCTTTCTTTTTCTCAGTTTTGTTACTCAGCTTTTCCACTCTTTTCTTTTTAGTTCTTGCTCGTGTGATGTTATTTTTCTGGTGTTGTGGTGATGTGATTGTTGTAATGTGTTGTGATACTATGACTGTTGTTGTTACTGTGCACAACGGAGGCTCCTTATATACTGCTTGCTGTGACTGGATTTTTACCATTTCACCCTTTAACTACTTTTGTCTGGGTATGGGTGTCCTTCCAGACCACCCACTGGTTTGTTAGCTGCCCAGCCACCACCACTTACTTGTGTTGGCCGTGCCACATCCCATTACTAGACAGAATTCTATTTTGTTTGCTTGTTCACCGTGATATTCCCATTCGGATAAGGGTGGGCATTCTCTCTCACTATCCCTCATGGCTTGCACCTAGTGGTTCCAACTCATCTTTCCCTCTTTTGGGTAGTATGTCATCCCAGTAGAACATTTCCCCCAAAAGAGTTTGAGCAAGAACCCCAGAATAGGCTCCCCCCTTCTCCCCACCACCAGACCATACCCTCTCTTACCTCTTACTCATGGCCCATCATTGGCTTAGTATAAGTTGGTGGTGCCTGAGCCTTGTGCGTGCTCTACTTTCATGTGTGTCCAAAGCTTGTCTGCTGCTCATGCGTTTGCCATGGCCTGGAGGCCCGTCTGTGCGTTCTGTTGCTCATTCTTGACCTCTTGTGGCATGAACGGGTTTCTAAGCCTTTATTCTTTATGGCTTGCTTTCTTCAAGGGGAGGGCCTTGCTTGATTATGGGCTTTTCTCTTTTTAACCCATTCTTCACTCCTTCTGTAGGCCTACTAACACTTCTACCATGCCATTCTGCTATTCTTGCTGTAGTATTATTTGATCCGTGTTTGTTGAGCCTCTTTTGGACCTACTGTGTGCTTTTCTTTTACTTAATTCTAGCAGCCCAATATATTATCATTGAGCTAGCATTCATGCTATTCCGGGCTTTCTTAACCCATTCCATTGCTTACGGGCTTCCTTGGCCCATTTACTCCTTTTTGGGCATCCTCGACTCATTTCCTTTTCTCGGGCATCCTCGGCCCATTCTAATTCTACATTCTCATGGACCTTTGCTAACTCTGTTAGAATTCCTCGGCCCAATTACCATATCCTTTACTTTTGGGGTTCATGGGCTTTCCATTAACCCCTTACTCACTTACTTCACTACTTCGGGCCTTCTTTGGCTCATTCTTGCTTTCCATTTTACATAATGTCCATGGGTTTACTACTTCTTTCTCTGGGTTCCTTTAGGCCCGCTTGTTTCCTTTGAGGCCCATTTATTATTTTCTAGGCCTATAATCCATTATTCCTGCTATTCGGGCTTAATGGTTTTCTTCTCAATTTACTAACTCTTTTCCTCTCATATTGTTGGGCTTCTTCCTGCTATTAGGCCTTCTTGCCAAAGTGAGCATTAACAATAACCAATAAGTATGACAAATTATGCAGAAGACAATCATTAAGGAATTATTACCTTCACTTTCTTTAACATAGAATCAACAAACTTCTCATGGCTCTTCTCTAATAAGCCACAACACATTAAAAGAATGAGGCATGAGTTACATCGATTGGTTGGCTACCTTCTAGAAACATAACAGCATACACGTTGTGAGCAATTTAACATCTAGTTTTAACATTAAACAAAAAAAGTACTAACCATTCAAAAAGTCATCAAAGGTTGCGATACAAATATAGTGATAATTCAGCATTGTGAAACACACCTGAACAAAAATCAAGAATGATATGTAAAAGAAATTGACTACCAAAGTTTGAATAAAGAATCAAAAAATTCCTCTAGGATTTTAAGCAATAATCAAAAGTGGAATTGAATTCTTGATAGTTTGCATACTTTTGTCTTGCATATTGACTTGGCATTGGCTAAGTACTGAAATTTGGGGGGAAAAAACTAAAGTGGAGAGAGAGAACTTACAGGCAGAATATACAAGATTTGAATTAGCTATTGAAAGTGGACGGGTGATTTGGATAGAAGACTCTTAACTCTGCATTTACATTACAAAGAAAATGTTTTGCTTCCAAATTCCAATTTTGGATGGAAGGATGTGAATGGTCGTAACTAAGATAATAACCCATGTTGTATGGATAACAATTGAGAAGATTTAGTACTTAGTAGTAGATGAATAGTCTTTTTTTTTTTTTTTTTTTTTTGGAGAATGAGATGAATAATCATTTTAATAGAGTGCATCAACATGTTTGTCCATGATCTATATTTAATTTTTTGATGAACATAATCTGTATTTAATTATTTTATAAAAAATAGAGAGAAATTATAAAGGAAAAAATTATTTAAGAAAAAGTATGAGGTGGAGGATGAGGTGACTCAACAGGAAAGTAGCAATATTAAATGTTATGCTTCAGCTTTTAGTATTATATAAATAAATGTCAAAGTCAAACTGGATTGTGCTACAAGCCTTGCTCCAAAATTCTCCTAATATAGAAGTTTTGGATGTTACTAAGACATTTAGTTTACTTAATCCGATGCTTTTTTAGCTAATCTTCCCCAAACTTATACTAATAATCTAGTTTTTATGTTGTCATCAGAGGAATGGCTCCCCTTAAACACAAGTTATGCTGGAAGGACTCAAATGAACTTGATTATGTGTTATCAAACCTTAAATTGTCATTGTACTAAACATAAATACTAATAGGCAGTGACCTTAATTGAACTACCATAACAAGCTTCATGGCCGCTTTGCATGAATGCTAGCATGTTTTTCATAACTGTGAAAAGCTTTCTTTAGGACCATGCCATCTGTTATTATCTGGTTGAACCAATTCGTAGTTTTTTAGGTCAGTGCCTGCTCTAGGTTGTTAGTCATTGCATCAAGCCTCCTTTTAGTTTAGTTGTGATGTATGTGTTTTTTTTATTATCAAGCAATATCTTTGTGCACAATGGGAAAAAGAACAGCAGACATTCCTCTAACCATATAAGGTTTCTCAGTCTCCTTAGCAGTATTACATAGCCTAGGGACAAAATGGTAGAAGACCTTCTGAAGCATCCACTCAGTTCCTGTACCAATTCCTATATAACAGTCTCAAATTTTTGGTCTGCTTTAGTAGGGATTTTTTTTTCTTTTTCCTTTTCCTTTTGGTGTCTTACACAATCATTCAAGTCGCTTATTAAAACTTTTCAGTCTGATTGTTTATTTATTTTTGGTTAACGAATTTTTGGTTAACAACGCATAACACTAAGAAACTACGGAACAACAAGTCTATTACAAACATGCCCGACTTTATCATTAGCCAGCAAATCAGTCACCATAGGCGGTGGGTCATACAAAAAGAGGTAGTCTGATGTAAGATCAGCTCCCATCCTAGCTAATATGTCATCACAGCTATTAGCTTCTGTGGGGCCAGCAAGTCTTACGGCCCAGCCCACTTCGTTTCAAGGCCAAAGGCCCGAGCCGAGGAGGCACCCAAAACCCGAAGAGGAAAACAAGGAGCCCAGGAGCCCAACAGGCCACGCCGAGGATGACCCTGTCCTCGGACATCCGACACCTTAAGGCAACCGGCAACACATTCAAGGGAGCCTTCCTGACTACTCAAAGAGCAGAGAGGAAGTACCACGAGCCAGCAATGGAAACCTGGAGGAGGAACAAGTTCATGACAGACTGTCACCTCCGCATTTAATGCACCTGACTACCGCCCTGGCCGCATTAATGGGGAAAGGACTCCACAACAGTGCCACCTTGTTTGCCACGACTCACAAAGGGAATGAGAAGGCGGCTGATGGGACAAGCACTTGAGTAATGGTCTGAATGCTTAACAAATGTAGGGCTAGGATCAGTTGGGGGAAGGATATATAATGTAAGGGAATCCCTCCTGGGGGGAAAAAAGGAGGGGAAGGGTGAGGAAGAAAAGAGCATCCCCCAGTTGTAAACTGTTCTAAGTATTTTTTCAATAATAGAGAAAGGAGTTCATGCTTTGTGAACGCCGGCCAGCGCCTAAACCTTCGATTCACTCTCTACAAATTCATTGTTCTGGGTTCGTTGGGCCTTTGACCCATATCCTTTGGGCTTGGGCAACAAAAACAGACCCTACAATTGGCACCGTCTGTGGGAAGGATTAGTGCGCCGGCCGGCACAACAGGCGACTGTTCTAAATAACCATTCTATGGAAGATCGGTGGTGATGCAAAAAGAAAAAAAAAAAAAAAAAAAAAAGGAACTACCAAACAAACACTACAGAAAGATAAAAGCTGGAGACAGAAGATTCAACAGCAAAGAAAGAAAACTTGATATTATTTCATAAAAAGAAACAGTTACAAATTACAATCAGAGGCTCAGGCAGGCTAGTTTTAAAACCGTTCCTACCAGCTAGTCCTACAATCAAAGGCCTAGGCAGACCCGTCCTAAAACTAGCTAGAGGGAAGTGTCAACCCATACCCTTACTGGCATCAAGAGAATGGGAGAACTTGACAGTAAGCGGACAGAAGGGGGCTGAGGCTGGCTTGTTTCAAGGCCACCAACAACTCCTTTCTCGGAGCGGTGGAGCTTGAACAAAGCGAGGAGCAGACGCAGGGGCTCCGGGACGCCCTCCCCCATGATGTTCCCTTGATTTTCTCCAACCCACACGAGCACTGGCCGTACGTAGGAGACGGCAACACTCAGGCACCGCCCATGATGTGAGTTCGCATGTCTCCTCCGTCGGGGGTGCGCTCTGAGGAGAGACGTTATGTACTTCAACGACATCCCTCCGGGCCACCGTGCATGGCGCCATCGGGGTTACGCCTAGACTCTGCTGCACCTGAAGCCCAGTGGGGGCTGCGGCCACAACGGCTCTTCGCACAGATGTCCTCACACCCGTCAAAAGCCGCCCCATATCTCCTAACTCCGGTCAATTTTTCGGCGGGGCTATTAAAGGGGCATGGGGAGTTGAAGGGGTGTGTTTCTTTCTGTTTGTGTTGGGAGATTCATGGAAAATGGAGAAACCATCCCCCCGGAAAGCCTTATATAGAGGAGGAGGGTTGGTGAGAATTAATCCACGCAGAATTCGAAAAGGGAATTACCAGCGAGGCTTATAATGAAGCTATCAAATTCCAAGGGGGCCGCAGACCGTTGGACTTCTGTTAATTCGCGAGGCCATTAATGAAGAAGCGACTCGCGCACTGAAACGTCAAGTGCGGAACACGAAGGGCCAAGGGACGCTTCGCAAATAAAAAAGATGGGGGCTCGAGCTGGAGGCGAGATCAACGCCACGTGTAAGATCATAATCCGTCCGAAGGAGGAACCGTCTCCAATAAAGCAGTCCGAGGACAAACCCCTACTTACAGAGAAATGAAAGTGTTAGACAGAACCAAGGCTCTGCATGGTCCTCGGACTCAGGCCTATGGGGAAACTAACCACTTCAGAAGGCCAAGTGTTAGACAGAACCAAGGCACTGCATGGTCCTCGGACTCAGGCCTATGGGGAAACTAACCACTTCAGAAGGCCAAGTGTTAGATAGAACCAAGGCACTGCATGGTCCTCAAACTCAGGCTTACGGGGAAACTAACTACTTCAGAAAACCAAGTGTTAGACAGAACCAAGGCTCTGCATGGTCCTCGGACTCAGGCCTATGGGGAAACTAACTACTTCAGAAGACCAAGTGTTAGACAGAACCAAGGCACTGCATGGTCCTCGGACTCAGGCCTATGGGGAAACTAACTACTTCAGAAGGCCAAGTGTTAGACAGAACCAAGGCACTGCATGGTCCTCGGACTCAGGCCTATGGGGAAACTAACCACTTCAGAAGGCCAAGTGTTAGACAGAACCAAGGCACTGCATGGTCCTCGGACTCAGGCCTATGGGGAAACTAACTACTTCAGAAGGCCAAGTGTTAGACAGAACCAAGGCACTGCATGGTCCTCGGACTCAGGCCTATGGGGAAACTAACTACTTCAGAAGGCCAAGTGTTAGACAGAACCAAGGCACTGCATGGTCCTCGGACTCAGGCCTATGGGGAAACTAACTACTTCAGAAGGCCAAGTGTTAGACAGAACCAAGGCACTGCATGGTCCTCGGACTCAGGCCTATGGGGAAACTAACTACTTCAGAAGACCAAGTGTTAGACAGAACCAAGGCACTGCATGGTCCTCGGACTCAGGCCTATGGGGAAACTAACCACTTCAGAAGGCCAAGTGTTAGACAGAACCAAGGCACTGCATGGTCCTCGGACTCAGGCCTATGGGGAAACTAACTACTTCAGAAGGCCAAGTGTTAGACAGAACCAAGGCACTGCATGGTCCTCGGACTCAGGCCTATGGGGAAACTAACTACTTCAGAAGGCCAAGTGTTAGACAGAACCAAGGCACTGCATGGTCCTCAGACTCAGGCCTATGGGGAAACTACTCACTCCTCTAAACCTGGGTACTAGACAGAACCAAGGTATTGCATGGTCTTCGGATTCAAACTTGTGGGGAAACTAGATACTAACAGAGAAATGAAAGCGTTAGACAGAACCAAGGCACTGCATGGTCCTCGGACTCAGGCCTATGGGGAAACTACTCGCTCCTCTGTCCTGGGTACTAGACAAAACCAAGGTATTGCATGGTCTTCGGACTCAAACCTGTGGGGAAACTAGATACTTACAGAGAAATGAAAGCATTAGACAGAACCAATGCACTGCATGGTCCTCGGACTCAGGCCTATGGGGAAACTACTCGCTCCTCTATACCTGGGTACTAGACAGAACCAAGGCACTGCATGGTCCTCGGACTCAGGCGTATGGGGAAACTAACTACTTCAGAAGAACAAGTGTTAGACAGAACCAAGGCACTGCATGGTCCTCGGACTCAGGCCTATGGGAAAACTAACTACTTCAGAAGGCCAAGTGTTAGACAAAACCGAGGCACTGCATGGTCCTCGGCCTCAGGCCTATGGGGAAACTAACTACTTCAGAAGAACAAGTGTTAGACAGAACCAAGGCACTGCATGGTCCTCAGACTCAGGCCTATAGGGAAACTAACTACTTCAGAAGGCCAAGTGTTAGACAAAACCGAGGCACTGCATGGTCCTCGGACTCAGGCCTTTGGGGAAACTAACTACTTCAGAAGGCCAAGTGTTAGACAGAACCAAGGCACTGCATGGTCCTCGGACTCAGGCCTATGGGGAAACTAACCACTTCAGAGGATTCTAAGTGTTAGACAGAACCAAAGCACTGCATGGTCCTCAAACTCAGGCCTATGGGGAAACTAGCCACTTCAGATGATCCTAAGTGTTAGACAGAACCAAGGCACTGCATGGTCCTCGGACTCAGGCCTATGGGGAAACTAACCACTTCAGAGGATTCTTAGTGTTAGACAGAACCAAGGCACTGCATGGTCCTCGGACTCAGGCTTATGGGGAAACTAACTACTTCAGATGATCCTAAGTGTTAGACAGAACCTGGGCACTGCATGGTCCTCGGACTCTCACCTACGGGGAAGCTAACTACTCCAGAAGACTCTAAGTGTTGGAACGTTGGGAAAGCAAGAGTCCTGCCTAGTCCTAGAGACATGAAATACCAGCCTATACGTACGTACCTTCACGTTATTACAATCGCTGCCATGACTGGCCGAAGTATAATTGGTGATAAAATCATGCAAGTAAAAAAAAAAGAAAAAAGGGACAACAAGGGAAAAAGAAAACGAATAACACGCAGATGTACAAACAGCTAGAACAATTGGAAATAGAAATAGAAATCACATTGCATTAAATCCAAAAGGGTTACATGATGAATGTCACATTACAATTCAAAAAAAAATATGCAAAAGACAAGAGAGACGACGGCGTCGAGGGGCCTGCCCTGCCCACTTATTTTTCTCCCTCAGTAGGGGGCTGGACCATAGCAGTTTCAGGGCCTTCTGAGCTTTGGCTAGAAGGGACAGCCTGCGAAGGCGCGGCAAGAACGGCTGCCTCCTCAGCAGCAGGAACCTCAGCTTCAGAGGTGGACTTCGCAACCTCCTGGGGCGCCTCTTCAATAGGGCCCTCACCTGATTCTGCTACCTCGGGAGGGTCACTTACTTGGACGAGCTCACCCACGGGCTCAGCAATTGAGGTGTCCTCACCCGTAGCAGCAACGGCTTCCTCTGTAGCCTCTCCGGCCTCAGCGCCATCTGGAGTTGCCTCATGGATGGCAGGAGGGTAGTACACACTTTCCTCCTTCCACAAGTCAAACGAGGCCTCGACCCCGGCCTGTCTGAGAGCCTCCCTCCAAACCTCAGCAGAGTAGTGCCTGCACAACCCGGGGACTTGAGCCTTAAAGGCTGCTTGTGTCTCTGCCATCCCCGCAGCATAAGCCTCCTCCTCGGCTTCCTGCTTAGTGGCCAGGGCTTCCTCTCTGCCCTGGTCAGCCTCAAACTTGGCCCTCACGGCCTCGTCCCTTGCCCACTCAGCTGCCCTCTTGTCCCCCTCGGCGGCAGCCACCTTCTTTGGCAGATCAGCAAGCAGCTCCTTTGCAGTCTTCAGCTGCTCCTCTGCCTCACCCAGGCGCTTTGAGTATTCTTCGGCCTGTTTCTGGAAGCCGGCGAGGCCTGACAGGGCGTTATCCCGAGCACTGGTCATCGCCCTTAGCTCCTCTCGGGTCGTGGCAAGATCAGCCTCGGAGTTTTTGAGGGTCCGAGTGGCCTCCAAGCGTTTCTCACGCTCCACGTCCATGGCTTTTCCTTGATCACGGGCCGCCTCCTCCAACCTATAAGTGGCCTAAACGGCCTGCCAAATAAAACAAGTACACAATAAGCCGAGCTCAGAAAAGGGGAAGAAAAACTGAAACTAGGAAAAAACCATAAGTGTTGAGGGTCTTACCATTCCCAAGTACCGCTTGAGGCAGAGGAAGACCTCCCTACTCCTCATGGTCCCCAGCTCCACCATGTCCGCTGGGAGTAACAAGCACCTTTCCAGCGCGTCGGCCACATACGCGCCTTCGCCCTCTCTAAAATCCCTAAGGGAGGAGTCATCCCTCAGAGGCCCCCCTTGGAGCATTGGGGCAGGGAGCCAGGCCTGAGCCTCGGGCTGGGTATCAGCCTGTTTATCTTGGCCTCGGGAGCCTATTTTCAACTGTTTGGACGGCCGCCGAGTATTGCCCTCCTCTTGGGGGGACCCAGACTTTTCCTCAACTGGCCTTTTGCCCTTATCCTTTTTCTGCTTAGGATCAGAGGGCTCATGCCTAGAAGGCAGACTCGTCTGAGGCGGAGAAGGAGGAGGCCTTGACTGGGTCGGAGCCGGCCTGCTCTGGGCAGAGTGAGTCTTGGGAGGAGAAGGAGGAAGCTTTGGCTTGGATTTCCCTGGTTGGCCCTCGATCAGATTCAACAGGCTGGACTGGGGCCTCTTTTTGTAACCCATCTCAAGCCAAGGAGAGGACACGGTCGCTCGGAGGTTCGCTTCGGTCAGACGAGGGTCACCTAAGTCTCCTGGAGGGTCCTTGGACTGATGGACTTGTTCAAACATGGCAAACTCGTCCCCGGCGGGGCCAAAATTAGCAACTTCCTCTTCCCTCTCTAGGCCTTTTTCTGCAGCCTCTGAGAATCTATAAGGGGAGGAGGGGCCTGCTAATGCTACGCCTTCTGACGTGGAGGGCTCCTCAGGGAACTGGAACCCGTCCTCGGTCACGGTTATTTTTCGCAGCCGAGGGTCTTTTGCTCTGATCACGTACTTCGGTGCTGCGAATGATTTCTGAACCGGGTCGTATCTCAAGATCCTGTGAGCGGCCCTAACTTGATTGTCGGCTTCGTTCACGAAAACCTCCGCCTTTAGCGCTTTCTGCAAGTCTTCCCGGTTGATCAGGTTGAAGTGGCGCGTGAAGGCGTGCAGATCTGCAAAAAGAAAACATATTCATGTTAGTAACCAAGCGGTGCAAAAAAAAAAAAAAAAGGACGAAGTGATGAATGAAACTGACTAAGGTCCTAGAGCCCTCCCCCCATTTTCCCACTGCCCCACCTGGGGTCCCCTCCGTCGTTGGGCAGTGAAGGCCATCGTGCCACTCTCCGGACACAATGAGGAAGTCCTTGTTCAGCCCCTTGCTGGACTCAGGGAGGCACTGGATAAGCCGGACCCTATCATCCCTGGTCTTCAGGTAGTATGATTTGCCTTTCAAGCACTGGAGGTTGTAACACCAGTTTACGTCATGGTGGGTCAACCTCAGCCCCATCTCCTCGTTCAGGGCGACCACATAACCCAGAATCCTGAAGACGTTGGTGGCACATTGGGTGGGGGCTAGCCGGAAGTACGTTAGGTAGCCCCTCATCACCGGTTCCATGGGGATTCTCATGCCACCTTCAAGGAAGGCAACGATGGGAATCACCACCTCGCCCTCCTGCCTCCGAAGGTGCCACTCCCCCTCCTCACAATACCTCAAGCCCACATTGCTTGGTATATTATAGTCGGTGATGAATTTCTCCATCGCCTTCTCAGTATAGACATACTTCTTAAATCTACCCATCCCAAATGATGCCTAAGCGAGCTAAGAGAGAGCAAATGAAAAAGAGGAAGAGATGGAGAAGGAGAAAGTTCGAAGAGAGATAGAGTGACTTACAGAAATGAGTACAAGCTCCTCGGACAGGCTTTTTATGCTGGAGATGTAGACTCTTGGGTGCGAATAAATAGAGGAACCGGCCTGTCGAATGGGTATTTATACCCCAAATCAAGGAACCGCGCGGGTTTTCCCGCCCATAAATGTTAGGCGAATCCCCACCGTTGGATTATCATCCTCCCGTTGAACGTGGGGAGCACAGAGCCGTTTTGATTTAATGAAGGGCGCATTGCGCGCTTCGAGGCGCCATTAACACGTCTAGGGCAGTTGAAAAGACTCCAGTACTAACAGAGGGCTAAACTCGATGGGACGCGTTGCAAGCCCGAGGACATCAAAATCCTCCTCTCTGCCCGAGGATGCGGATAGCAAGATTTTGAGGGGCTATTGTGGGGCCAAAGAATCCTACGGCCCAGCCCACTTCGTTCCTGGGCCGAAGGTCCGAGCCGAGGATGCACCCAAAACCCGAAGAGGAAAACAAGGAGCCCAGGAGCCCAACTTGACACGCCGAGGATGTCCCTGTCCTCGGGCGTCCAATACCTTCAGACAACCGGCACACATTTAAGGGAACCTTCCTGACTACTCAAAGAGCAGAGAGGAAGTACCACGTGCCAGCAATGGAAACCTGGAGGAGGAACAAGTTCATGACAGACTGTCACCTCCGCATTTAATGCACCTGACTACCGCCCTGGCCGCATTAATGGGGAAAGGACTCCACAACAGTGCCACCTTGGTTGCCGCGACTCCCAAAGAGACTGAGAAGGCGGCTGATGGGACAAGCACCTGAGTAATGTCCAGATCGCTCAACAAGTGTAGGGCTAGGATTGGTTGGGTAAAGGGTATATAATGTAAGGGAATCCCTCCTGGGGGGAAAAAAAGAGGGGAAGGGTGAGGAAGAAAAGAGCATCCCCCAGTTGTAAACTGTTCTAAGTATTTTTCAATAAAAGGAGAAAGGAGTTCACGCCTCGTGAACGCCGGCCAGCGCCTAAACCTTCGATCCACTCTCTACAAATTCATTGTTCAGGGTTCGTTGGGCCTTTGACCCATGTCCTTTGGGCTTGGGCACCAAAAACAGACCCTACAGCTTCCCTATACACATGCGTCACAAAGCAGTTAGTGCACGTCTTCATCAGGTTCCTATGCTGTTTATTACATAATGCATTTTAGGTTATTGTGACGTTTTATTGTCACTCCACTTATATATATGTAAGCTACATGAAATGTACTTCGTTATCTTGCTATCTTTATGCAAAATTTGCTAGTTTGGCAGATTTATTTTCAAAGAAATATTTAATAAGCTTCTTTTTCCAGATGCTATTTTGCAGATTGGGCAATCTCCCTATAGAGCTGGAGGTAGAAGGGGTGGTATGCCCTTTGGAGGGGGAGGTAAGGGACATTTTGACCCAAGACTAGATGGCTCATTAAGAGCATCCACATCAGTGGATGCAAAATCATGTAAAATAGAAAAAGATCCCATTTTTACACATTTTGCCCCAAAAATGCACTACATCAGTGCTTCTAAAAATGTGTAAAAATGTGTATATCTTTACACGAGCTACAGTAACTGTGTAATTTTACACAGTTACTGTAGCTCGTATAAAGATTATTTTATCAATTTCCGTTCGCTCCTTTTTTTTTTTTCTCTCTCTCTCTCTTCTCCTTGCTCAACAAACTCAGGCTTCTCCTCTCCTCATTTTCTTCTTTTTCCTCAGATGCACACAAACACATCCACACAGACAAATCAACACAGAGATTCACTCGCTCCAAAAAAAAAAAAAAAAATACAAGAGATACACAAACACACCCACACACAAACAAACCCAAACGGACAAACAACAAAAAGAGATAGATTAGAGCCTGATCGGAGCTTGACTGGAACGATCGAAGCTCATGAGTCTTGCTTGTGGAGATCTGGTCGATGCTTGTGGATCAAAGCTCGTGGGTCTCGCTTGATCGGAGCTCGTGGATATGGGTCTTGCCTGATCGGAGCTAGGGAGATCTCGGATTTGATCGGTGCTTGTGGATTGGAGCTCGTGGGTATGGGTCTTGCCTAATCGGAGCCTGATTGGTGTTTGTGGATTAAAGCTAGGTGAGATCGGAGCTGTGAGGGAAAGTTGATGTGTGGATCAAACCAAGAGGGAGAGTTGATGTGTTCAGAAATGGGTATGGAGATGGGTAGAGAGATGGGTATACATAGAGAGTAAGAAATTAGAAAAAATGAGTAGAGAGAGAGAGCGCGCGTATGTAAAGTGGTAGTTGAGAGAAATAATAAAAAAATTGATAAAATTGATTATTTAAATAAAAGAGGTGATAGAATAGATAAACTGATGTGGGCGTTTTGTAAAAGTGAATGTGTAAAATAGAAAAAGTAGGTTTTTAGTGTAAAAATGGGTGTGTATAATGCACGAACTGATGTGGTTGCTCTAACCCCCTTTTTGTGATTGGGGATGTAGCCAGGGTGGTGGCAGGCACTTCCCTTCACATGGTGCTGCAACACCTACAACTACAGTATCTGCACCAGTTGAAGGTGGATCTACCATAACGCCACTCCCTTCTACATCAATTTCTGGCCAGGCACCATTACCCGCACCAGCACAAGCGCCTCCTGCTCCATTCTGGTTACTTGCCGCCATATGGCATGATGTGAACTTTGTAGGCTTGACTGCAATGCTCTGGAAACCTAGAGCAGCATAAGAATGGAAAGCAATTTTAAAGTATAAAATAACAATCACGAGTATAAGAGAAGTAGCAGACTCAGCAAAGTCCTAAACAGACAGCAGAAAGTACAAATGACCCTAATGCTGAATTGAAGCAAGAAGTTGTTCAGCCTTCAAAGTTTAGGAATTTGAAAAACAAACCCCGTCAGAAAATCTAACCTCTGAAACTGTTGCTGATGAGAGGGACTTCTGAAGTTTTAGCGGTTGAACCTGAGAGCAAGTCCCTGGATCAATTTGCAGTGCAGAGGCGATGTTTCAAGCGAAAGATGGGAGGGGGCTATATGAGAACTTCTGAAGTTTTAATTCCAAGAAAGCCTATTGAGCCCTCCAAACCAAATTAGGTGGTTCCTCTAAAGCAACTTCATTTCCACCTTGTCTTGTATGGAGAAGCAGGACTTCAAGCAGTTTACCCAACCAACTTTAACGCTCCATCAGAGCATGGACAAATGGGGCTTCAAGCAGCTAACCCATCGGACAGAAGTGCTTAATCAACTTCCAAAACTCCTCAAGTCCAACAACAAGGTTTTAACCTATCAAAAAATATAAAAAAGGTTTTACTGATGCCCAGGTTCTTTTGGACCAACAGTTGATGACTTATGTGCTCCCTCAATCCCAGGCACCAGCAATGGTACCAGAAACAAGCACACTGGCCTACAACCACCATGCTCCACCACATCAGGATCGATTCTTGAAACTCAGTATAAACAAGGCTCAGAGACTCAAGGATGAGGATATATATCTAAAAGTTGGGATCCAAAATACTGATATGACATAAGTTAAAAGTCAGTTGCAACCTGTAAGAACAGAGTCTGAAGCCTCAGTAACTGCTGACACCAAAACTGAGGATGGAAATTCAAAGTCTATAAAAGAGGCAAGTCTACCCTCAGATAACTCATTCATGGAACCATTGGATAATCCAGTCGTGTTGGTTGAGCAAGTTGTATTTGCAATGGTGCCCGATGAAGTCTGATGAAATTGCCATAAGCATAAAGGGTTGATATATGCACTATGGCATACGTACATACTCCATAAAAAATTACCAAAAATCATTTTTGTAGAAGTAAAATGCTGTATGTTCTTAGCCACAAGAATAAAGTGTTGGTACAAATCATGAAAAAAATTCACCTACATCTTATCAATACTTATGCTTACGGCAAAACAAAATGATACCTAAGGAAGCAACATGATAATGGTCTCATTTGTATCACACTTACATAACAAAACGCAATGATATTATCACTAATGATTTCACTTCTTATACAGATAGCTAAGTTGCTCCATCAAGTAACACAAGGCTTTCCATGAAACTAGTGGCTA
Source organism: Quercus aquifolioides (assembly GCA_019022515.1). Taxonomy (NCBI): domain Eukaryota; kingdom Viridiplantae; phylum Streptophyta; class Magnoliopsida; order Fagales; family Fagaceae; genus Quercus; species Quercus aquifolioides. The sequence continues at coordinate 38,421,900 of CM032333.1, forward strand.
TAAGTGGAAGATGTTGAATACCAAGATCCTTCTCATGTGAAGTTTCAGGGTCAAATGAAACAATCACGGAGTCATTGCACCTTTGTAATTCACTATCATCAGATTCGGTCTTGAGTTCCTTTTCAACTAGAAGCTCACCATGCTTGGTGCAACCATAGAAATGTACATGTATAACATTTTCAAACTGGACAGAAAAAAGTTTATTCCATGATTCATGTACACCATACTCCCCCATCACCCAAATGAAGCATGGCGTATGGGTCAGCATAAATCCGTGGTAGATTACAGGGTACCCAATCGTAATGAAGGCCAATTTCCCCTTGAACACCATTAGACTCTGCGGTACCGCCACTAGACCTTGCGGCAACACTTGTCCACGAGGGAGTGCTATCTCTCCAAACTTATCATTATTGACATCAAATGACAAAATCATATTTTGATTTAGGAATTGCCCATCACCTTCACTAATATACCCCAGCCAATGCAAAGCCTTATTAACAAACGTGGCAGACGAATAATACTTGATATTGGAGACCACAACATTGGGTCTCAATGAAATTCCAACCCTCCTCCAAGAATTCAAGCTTAACGTGTAAACCTCAGCCTCAACCTCATCCTCAGGCCTGTTGGGTGCACGCAAAGAAGAGATCTTTACAACCTTGTAGTCATTGTTCTCACACTGATAAGCAAACCCAGTAGCTACAGAATCATATTGGCTTAAGCAAGTATCAGGCAACCTCTTAAATTTTCTAATGCTGGGGTTCCACACATATATAACTTCAGAAATAGTGGACCCATTGCCATACTGAGCAAGACACACTAGGCCATTACAGGAACCAACAATTTCAAGACAGTTTAGATGAAGTTCAGAGGGAATTGGGTACTCAGAAATCCTATTGAAATTGCGGTCACAAGCAACCATACAAACTGGATTGTTAGAAGGAGAATATATAGCAGGCATGTGTATAAGATAAGCACGATCATCATCATTATCATTCTCGTTGTTGTTGCTGTTGTTGTTGTTAAGGTGGGTAGAGATAAAATTGGAGCTGGTGATCGAGGAGTTCCAGGATTTGTGAACGCACCTGAATCTTAGTACTGACTTGACAGGCAGCCTTGACAAGATGTTGAGTACGACGTTTTCCGGGAGATGGGTCGGAGGTTGTCGGAGGATCGGAGGTTGTGGACTGAGTTCATTTCTTTGTGACATTGTTTTTCAGCAAAGAGAGAGAGAGACACAGAGAGTTTAGGCTTTAGAGAGTAAAGTGAAAGACAAAGACTGAAGAAAAGAGTAAAGACAGGAATATGTTTGGGGTTGCCTTGAGGTAACGCTGTGTTTAAAGCATATCTATCTCTTTTTTCTTATTGCTAATTAATTTGATGTTGCCACATCACCTACTCTATTAACCTACTTATCCAGCTGTCTTGCATATTAAACACAAAATATCAGATCATATTATACTTGGAGATTTAATGCAATGCCATATCATTATAACTTTTATTTTTATTTTTATTTTTGGATAAGCACCATGTCATTATACCTCTGAAGAGAAACAAACATTAACATTGATGGTGAAATTTATACTTTATAGTAGTTTTAACAATTTTTTTTTTCTTTCTTTCAATCTATCTGGAGCTATATATATATATATATATATACAGCCTATGTTGCTCTAATGTAATCTATGATATGACTATTAAGTTCTTTTGTAGTGGTAATTTGGTTATGTAATGTATTATAAGTCTGTTTAAAAAACTCTATATACTACTTTCGTATTCGTGTATTTTAATAAGTATTATTGTTTCATAAAAAAAAAATGTTTATCCCACATTGGTTGTGTTTATTAAAGTTTTATTCCTTATAATCCCAGACTACTACTACAAATATTAGACCATTTTTTAGTGATACTCTGGTGATTTAATATATTATAAGCTTGTTTAAAAAACTCTATATACTACTTTTGTGTTCGTGTGTTCTAATAATGGTAATATAATTTTTTTTAATCAGTTAAGTGATTTTTTTTAAAATAATACATATAAACAATTTTATAAATCGACTCTAAATAAATTTAACCAAAATTTAACTCTTTTGTCACCAATTGCAAAAAAATAAAAAAATAAATAAAAAATAAATAAATAAATAAACATTCATTTATTGGGTGATTGAAATCCACCAATTACATTTATCACCACATCAATCTGTAAGTTCTTTATAATAATTTTAGCATTTCCCTTTTAATATAACATCATACTTTGCAGCTTGGGACAAAGGAAATGGAAATCAAACAAAGCTAGGGCCGTAAACAAACCGAATCCAATCGAATATTAAAAATTTAAACTTATTTATTTAATTTTATTTTGAATAGGAATTGAGCTCAAACTCAGAACCAAACAAGATTACATTTTCCAACTTGGTTGAATATCTTGTCGAACAATGTCAAGCTTGTTAACAAGCTACTTGATTCCATAAATAAAAAACATAAAAACTACTTGATTAACTTTTTTTTTTTTTAATCTATATCTATATATATTTAAAAACTGAAACGTAGTATTTATTATTATTATGCTCATGCTACGCCACCTCATTTGTCATGTCATTAGTCATATAATTATTTTTTATTCCTAAATTATTCTACCGTTTAAAGTTTCTCAATTACTGTCTTTTTAAAATTTTAATCTTTCATTTACTTCAACATTTCCTCTTCCATCTTAATTTTCTTATAAATTTCTTTTTACTTCTTTTCCACCTCTCTTTCATATTCCTTTTAAGTTGTTCATGGCAAAAAAAGGTCAATACTCTCTCTCTCTCTCTCTCTCCCCAATTTTGTTTTTCTTTTGGTGGATTCTTTTATTGTTTCAACCATTTTTCCACTAATGGTGCTTTTTGTTATTATTGATTTAATTGTCACATCATATTTGTTTCTCTTTTTGCCAAATTTGTATAGACTTTTTTTCAATATTTATGTATTTAGGTATTCCAATTCTTGATCACAATTCTTTTCATCATCCCATTGGTTTGATTTGATTTGGGTTAATAATTAGTTGTTTTGCAAGTTATAATTTGAATTTTTTATTCTAATAATCCATTTAGAAGTTAAATTATAAGACTATGCAAAGTTTTGTTTATATTTTTTAATCCTTTTGGGAGGACAAATTTTTAGTTTTTGTATAGAAAATACTTTTAATAGTTATATTAGAAGTACCCTATATTCCTTCTCCAAAAAAAAAAAAAAAAAAAGTACCCTATATTTTCACTTATATATTTAGACAAAAGTAAAGATTATTCAAACAAAAATAACTTGATGAGTGACATATTTTTGCTTTTGCAATTGTATTTTCATTATTATTGTTATTGTTGTTGTTATTATATAAGGATGCATATAGAAACTTAATTAGGAGATATGTATGATGAATGGGAACCACAGTTTAATTGTTCTCCACATTTTTCAATTAAGTTTTAGTTTTCACCATTTTGAGAAGATATCAATTATTTTTGTCAAAGATTTTCAAAGTTAAGTTGGCAATAAGAAAATCATTGAGGTGAACAAAACGCATAATCAGAAATGATCTTTATTTTTTCCTTTCTTTTTGGTATTTTTGCATTTAGTCTTTTTGAAGTGACTTTGCTATTTTCCTTCCGCAATATTTCAATGATATTGACTTTTGCTATTGTTGATAGCCTTAGAATTGTTAACGCAGTTTAATTTGTTCCATCATTGTTGTGAATATTCTTGATTTTAATATAAAACATATTGATAATGAAAATATTTTGTGTTTATTTGTTGAGTATCAGAAAAGTAATATATATTCAGTGTAGTAATTTTGATATTATTGCATCTCATGTGTTTGGTAAAATTCATTTTAGAAATCTTATAAGTTATTCTCAAATTTGTTTGTTATTTTTTTATTTTGGACATTCTATTACAAATAACTAGCAGATAACTCGTGCGATGCGCGGATAATGCTATAAGCTCTTATGTAAGATGGTTTTGGAAATGTTGAATATTTATTATAACACAAACATTGGATATTTTCATTGCTAAAATCACCTACAATTGTAGTTGGAACTTCAATGCAAGTAGGCATGTTTTGTTCCCTACCATCAGTTGATCATGAAACCAATTAACTGCAAGCGTATGTTGTAGATATCAGACACGTTGAACCTATCACTTTTCATATGAAATTTCTGACTAAGGCATTGATCTCGTCAAGTATCCTCAATAATATTTTAACTATATATAGCAGTGTCGAGGTAGCATAGTGAGTCATGTCTAGGCAAAGCACTTAGCCCATTATCAATCTCTTTAGCTGTGCAAAACGGGGTTTTTCTCCAACTATCAGAAGTAAGACCCAATTATGTGGTGGTTTTCGACATTCGATCGAAAGATGTAACCTAGGCATTGACACTCTCTCTCATAGAAGTCATTGAAACATGGAGTTGAGCATCATTATATCAGAAGCATCATTTTACAAATTCCTACAAAAGTCAAAAAACTAAAATTAGAGAGCTTTGTCAATTAATTTTTTGTTTAAATATAACTAGGCAAAGAATGATAAGTGAAAGGTAGAGACCTATTTGAATGAGACAATTCCACTCCCATAAACTTGAAATAAACATTTTACTATCTTCATAGTTGCAATAAATCTGATAAAACACACATTTACTGCAATTAGATTTACCTGAAAACTCATTTATCAATTAGATTTTTCTTCAAAGTGATAATTATTCAACAAACATGACCATCATTTTTCTTGTCAACCCTTTTCATGGGTGTGTCCATCAAACACATGAAAACATAGAGATACAATTATTGGAATTAATGTTATCAACAAAATAGGGAGCAATGCAATTTGCTCAACGGCAATCCATTGTAAACGATTTCACACATATGGCGTTGTTTTAGTCTATCATAATACACATCTAGGAAACAAACATACATTATCTATTTCCCAATATCATCCACTTGTATTACCTACATATAATCATAAATTATAAAATTGAAAAAGGAAAGGAAAGAAACAAATGTGATGAAAATAAATCAAAATATTAATTCAAAGGTCAAATTGGAATTTTTACCTTTTCCTATTGAGACCTATAGGAAATTCGGCAGCCATCAAAGCTATGTGGCACATAGGATCAACAATTAACTCGTGACCCTTTATGCCATGATTGATCTCTCATTTCCTTTTTGTAGTCTACAACCAACCAATTTACTCTTAAATGTTTTGAATTATTCTAATATCACTCACACATACACAATCAAATGTTGCAAAATGGGTATCATTTAAGATAAATTTCATAGCTGCAAAATTCTTTTGTCTTGTTTTTTATTTTGTTCTTGGTCTAGTGACAAAATTATCACGTTAAGCAAACCATAGATGTTATAGAAAAGAAAGCAAAATCAAAATAATGTTTATTTGAAACAATTTACAATGTTATCTTTATTGTGTATTGTTGCAATTTACAATATGAGCACATGAAAATAGTTTGCTACTTTTGCACTAATTGTTGCCTACAACAAAATTGTCTGCTATTTTATCAAAAAAAATCGTGTGCATGTAACTAAAGGGCAGTTGCGCCCAAACAATAATTATAAAGTAAAAAAAATGGGATCAAAGTAATAAAGCAAAAATTTAAGAGACTAACAGAGAAAGAGTTGTTTTTTAGAGATTATTTACCCACCTTTTAGTGGAAGAATTACCTTATGATTCAATTTGGAATCTGTTGAGGACCATTTTTTCGGCCCACATAGCATTACTTCATTGGCAACCCATGCCACATCAACATATTATTAATTTTATGGGTAAATCTATTTAAAACCCAAAATAAGCTCATATCTCATTCAACTACATGAATTGGGCTCACGTGGCCCACGAGATCCTTACTTCACGAGGCGGGTGCATAGTCCAAATTTCCTCTTCATCAATTGAGATCATAACCCCATGACATTATCAACGTCAACATATGGATCGAGCTTAAGTAATGAATCAAAGCTCATGGCCCATATTACCTCTCTTACACTCATGGCAAGCGGCTTCTTCAACAAGAGCCCATGTTTACACAAAATGACAACAAAACCCGAGGTACGTCATCTCATATTCGGCTTATGATCCAAGCTCATAAGTCACTTTGGGGAAACTTTGGGAGTCGTGGTTTGGAGGGCCAAGAGGTATGTTCAGTAAAGCTCCAACAGTTTAAAGTTGATAAAAGAAACATGTTGCTTGGCATGTCTTCTTCAACTCCCTAAACTCTGATGAGTCCGTGTGTAGCGGGTAACGTATGGTAAGCATCTCTTATCACGTAGCACTTAAAATGATAAAATTCTTCATTGCTCTTTTTCTATGCTTAATATTCATCATATGACAAATGCTCAATATCCCCAGCCATCTAACTGCTGGGAAGATTACTGTTCATTCAATCCTCAGCTGTTGCTATACATATTCAAAAACTTCATTATATCATTCTACATAAATCTCATTACTTCTTTCAGCTAAAATCCAGCTCAAACACGTGGCCTAATTTGATTGGCTATCTTTATCTCTCTCTCTATACAAAATATTTATGATATCCCTGAATACCCAGCTGCTGTCTGCCACAATTTGACCATATATTTCTCTGCCAGCTGCCATAGCAGAGCATTAAATACTCTTCTTGCTCACCAAGATTATGTCACAACCCAATGAGACCGTAACTAAATCTCTAAAGCTTCATTATCTTTCAACCAATCCTTCTATTATTTGCTAGAAATGTGTTGTAATGGAACCTTGCACCAAAAACACAAACACCCAAAGAATGAAGCATTTCCAGCTGAATCCCAGCAGTGTATTCAGAACTTGATGCCTGGCTCATCAGCCATTTAATGCTGAGATCCCAGCAGCCAGCTGTTATACCCAAAATAGCAAGATACCCTCCAAAGAGATCTTACCATTTTTCAGCCAAATCCTTGAAATGATCATTTCCATCAGTTTGAAATGACCCATCTGACCTCATTGGCTCTGCCTAAAGCAAATAGCTTTTTCATGATGGTTGTCACAGCTTTTCTTGACAGCTGGGATAACTTTTTCATGATAGCTGTCATAGTTTTTCCTGACAGCTGGGACAGCCTTTTCAGAACAGCTGTGACAGTTGAACTAGCAGCCTGAGCATTACTGATTTTTCCACTTTTGGCTAAAACCAAAACCAACTATTGAAACTACCTTTCTCTTACTAAAATGTTTTCTTTTTCTGGTACTTTTTTCCCAGCAACTCTTACCCGAAATAGTAAGAATGCCTTAAAGCTAAACCTACCATTTTTGGCCAAATCTTAAAATGGATTCTCTAAAGATTCATTACTGTTTGGGACATATTTTGTCTGATATTTTTTGCTAAAATATCTCCTAAAAACTCAGCTAAAGGGGACTTTTCAAAAACACCTCAAGAGAGGAGACCAAGGGAGGACAACTCTCTCATAAGCTTCCCTATTCTTTCTCCCTGGATGATCTTCTGAAGCTCTCAATGAAGTATTGAGTTTTTGGGTTTTTAGTTTCAAAATGAGAAACTAAACTCTTGAACCCTTAACTCACAAATGCCCTTCATAAGCCTTCATACAATCCCAGCAGAAAATTTCAGCAGTTTTGCTAAACACACTACAGCACTATTACTCCTCTTATACTCATTCTCTCATTCTCGATACTCAGAAAATACACCTATCTCACTGCTCCTATCTCCAAATACCTAAATACATCTCCATGCTCTTCTTTTACAAAAGTCTTTCATCTTGGAAAGCCATCTCAACAACTTCTCCAGCGGTTATGATCTCACATTTTTACTATCTTTAACCACCATATCTCTCATACTTCCATGCATCACACATCTTACAAATACTATATCTCACAACAGATCTATATATTTTACCATCTCAATACTTCTTAAGAGATGCCAAACACTCATACTAAAAGCCCTTCTCATGGGAGACATGAACTTTTATTGCTATAGCCCTTCTCCTAGAAGACACCAAGATCTCATATCAAAGCCCTTCTCTTAGAAGGCACCACTACTTCTTACATAAAGCCCTTCTCTTAGAAGGCACATATACTCCATACAAAAGCCCTTCTCTCAGAAAGCACATATACTCCATATAAGAGCCCTTCTTATGGAAGGCAATACTACTCATAACTTCACAAAAACTAAAAGAGCTTTGTAAAAGGGAAAACTCATTTAAGTGCATGATAAGAGGGGCAAACTTAACCAGCCCCTACACACAGCTGGGCATACTCTCTCTCCCTCCAGTTGCACCATTTTTTTCCCCTCAATCTTGAAGTTATCATGGCAAACTGTCTCTCTACCGCTGGGGTCACTCTGCTGGAATATTATCAACTCACAGAAGCTGCACTGCTGGGGCCGCAAACCATCAGAGATAAGTGACTTTGCTTCCTTATCTTTAAACTTACATTATTGAGTACATGATTACTTTATCTCTAAATGAATACTACTTTATTTCAACTATTATTACAGCTAATCAAAACTACCATATCAAACACATATTACATGTTTACTTAACAATTATTGTGATTCTAAGATTTTGGCGTTAATGATTGTTAGGCTTAAAGATACACCGGTAGCCGTTGGACCACGTGGCCCAATGTTGAGTTCTGGGCGCAACTCCCTAAAAAGAACCCGGGCCTAGTAAGGTCATCCCTCCAACAAATCACACATGGCTGGGCGCCCGAAAAATCACCCCGAACAGAATCCAAAGCACAACTCCGAGAAGAAGATATAACGGTTGAAGAAAATTGGCATCAATGGAGCAAAAAAGGGCAAAGGTATCTAATGGGATTTGGGTTATTATCCAAAGAACTATTACATTTATTTATTTTCCTTAGTGTCCAGCAAGCTCTAAGGGCTATAAAATAAAAGATTTTTTATTTTTATTTTTTTACATTATGAGTTCATACATATCTCCTAATTAAGTTTCTATATTTATGAATGTATTGAGATGAGCACCATATTTAAGAAGATATATTAATAGAGAGCAAAAAAATATATATATAATTTTTTTTTTTTTTATAGAGAACCCAAAATTCATTATTTAAAAAAAATAAAGAAATATGACATCGTTTATTTTAGAAAAAAAAATTACTTGCCCTTTGTTGGTTTGGTGAAAGGATTATATAAAAAAAGAATATTTCTTAACTAATAGTATAAACCATGTAAAATGAAATTATCTTATGAGAGAAACACAGTATTACAGATTACTGATCCTAATATATGATTGTATGAATATTTTAAAAAATAAATTATATATTATATTTCATTACAAAATGATTATATATTCTTGCACACCACATGGGATTGTGATTAATATGTAGATAATAGATAAAACTAATGGTATTGTAATTATGGAGTTGGAATATTTTAGCATATTCCTCTTTCTTCAAATTTATATATGTGTATATATATATATATATATTTTTTTTTTTGGGAGAAACAAACACACATACACACACACAAGGGAGAGGGAAATGGGTTCTAGCACAAAGACACACCACAACTCCACTCAAAAGCCATGGTAACTTTTAAGGGAAGGTGGGGCAAGTTATACTACACACAACGCACTCTCTTAAGCAATGTGGGACAATTACCCATTCTTTTTTTTTTTTTTTTTTGAGAAACAAACACACACACACACAAGGGAGAGGGAAAGTGGTTCTAACACAAAGGCACACCACAACTCCACTCAAATCTAATGAAAGAATATATATATATATATATATATATATTACTTATTCGGTTAATATATTCTAAAAAAGGGCATGATTTATCTAACGGTTTTTATAGCAATAAAATTTGTTCACATTTTTATTTTAAAATAATGGAACCTCAAAATATAAGTAATTTTATAATTCTTGTAATTTGACCATATAATTAGGTCGGCCCATGATGTAAACATTAATTCTTTAGAATAGTCTCCACTCATAAAAAATAAAAAATAAATAAAAAAATACAATAAGATTCAAGTTTTTCAAGATTAATAAAAATTGAATTGAATATCTTATGTATAAACATATGTATACATAATTACAAAAATTAGAATTCCACTTTCATGAAACGAGAATTGCAAACAAACAAATATGGATCTTCAATAACTAGTATATAATAAAACTATGACTATTTTTTTTTTTACCTTTTAGAAATCAATAACTTTTATTACGAATGGACTAATTATATTATCAATAAATTATAATTAATAATTTGAAATCATATGAGCCTATTTACAAATTTACTTAATCTAATATTAAATCTATATTAATATATTTTTATACAAGTGTACATATGAAAAATATATATTATATATAGTTAAATCAAGTATGTAGCTTGTGCTTACGTACGAGAATGATGAATTATAGACTTATAATAGTGTTATTGATGTTAGTTTGAGTTATTAAACATATAGGATATAGTTCGACCAGGACATTTATAAGTACTAAAATAGTTTTTTTCTTACAATTTTCATGATATTGGTTACGCTAAGTTTCTCATTACATTGTTGTTATGTCTGAAAATCACTATTGGATACTAATATACTATCAATTCACAATTATTGTCCGTGAAATTTTACCAAATACAATACAATACAAAATAAAATAATAAATTGGTCAAATGGGTGCATGAGATTGTTCAGCTCAATTACAGTTTGTTACATTCAATATCTTTGCATACAAAATACCTAATAGAAATAGTATACAAAATATGTTCATTACTTCAAGAAAAAATAACAGCAAAATCTAAACAATTTAATTTGTATAGAAAGCTAACAAAAGAAAAATAATTTTCTCTAAATTTTGGTTATATGTGTGTGTGTGTGTGTGTGTGTTGCCTAGTTAGTAATGGATCATACATAGTCATGGTATATTATATAATGACTTATAAATTTGAATTGATTTTATACCAAAAAAAATGACTCATAAATATAAAATCATTCAAACTCTCTCTTCCTCTAATTTTATATATATAGTTAAATATATGATTAGTTTTTTTTTTATGGTTTATTTATATTGGACTCCTCATTTTCTACACTAAATTAACTTATTGGCTACAAAAAATTAAATGCTTAGATTAGATGGAACACGTGGCGCAAAATTAAACTCTAATTGAAATCCAATTTTTACAATGAATTATCTTACTTGACACAAAAATTTAGAACTTTTTTTGACAGAAAAGATAGAAGTATATTGAACCAAAAGAAAATGGTTACAAGGCGTGCTCAGAAAATAGGCATACAAGAGGCAACTAGACTTGGTTTAGCCAGTCTGAATATGCTCTAGGCCGAAGCAAGTACATTAACACAAATACAAATACAAATAATAATAAAAAATAAAAAATAAAAAAACCCTATAAATACAAAGTAGAACTTAAAACTTAGATTAGATGCATGGGACACGTAACACAAAATTAGACCTTAATTGAATTCTAATTTGAAATCTAATTGAATTTTCTCTCGGCTTTCCCTATTAATATATATTTATATTATGGATGAGTTTGGCTCATTTAATAGTTGAGCGTAAAGTTGGGATTGAGATTAACTTGTTTGCTAAATAAAAGAACATAAACAAGTATTTTTCAGAGCCGAGATCGAGCTGTTCATAAAAAAAATAAAAAAAAATGGTTCTTTTATAGCTCTAGACAATATTGACATTTCTTTTGGGCAAAAATTTATTTAGTAGGACTGTATGTTTGGAACTCCCGGGGATTCCTTACATACGTGGATTTAAACTGCCTCAACCTCAACAAATTAGCTAGAGGAATAAGTGGGTGTTTAAGCTCATCTAGATCAACCTCAGAAGATGGGATAGACAAAAGGTTTACTAGCTATTTGAATCAGTACCTGCAGAAAACATACTGAAAATTTAGCTCCCTCAAGCCGTTAAATATAACAAATTGGTTAGAGTGGAGACTTCTCAAAAAAAAAAAATGTATATTAGCTTGGCCAACAATTGATGTTCATAGAGAGTAGTTCTATGACTAAATATAATGGAAGAAGTAGTGGAGACTCAAAATTCATGAGACACTTAAAACCGCTTTTGTGGAATATCATCCAAAAACAATATTGATGCTAAACCAGAGATTTTCAATAGAAGACTTAAACAGTATTGATGATGCCGTAAAAAACCACTAGTAAATCACACGGTCCTCACGTGCTCGAAACAACACCTACACAATAAAAAGAGAAGACCTAACAGAGAGCACCGGTGTGGTGCCGGCCAAATACCATCCGAATGTCAAGTTAGAATTTCTCACAACTCTAGAGTGCTAGAGCTGTGGTGAATTATGCATACCTTGGTTTGTGAGGGTATTGGGGCTTTTATAGTAGTAGAGGGTTGACATCTCTTTCTTGGTTTAGAAGTCTTTTCCTTATAGGAATCCTTATAAGCGTATATTGTGGAATCCTTTCCTTGTGGGAGACTAACACTGAGCATGGGGCACAAGATATTTCCTTATATACACATGCGTGGAGGCCAAGCCAAGATCATGCCAGAGTCGTAAGTCTCGTGTATCTCCTTTAGCTTAGTGGCGTCAGCTTTCCATCTTCCTCCAATTGATCTCGTCAACTTAAAGCTATAGACTTCCTACTGTTGTCACTCGTCAATGAGCACAAGTAAAACCGACGAGTTTGTTTGGAACATCGCTCTGTGCCTTCCCATTAGTGAGTGTTCATACTTACAATTTTATCCTTATCAAGTATGAACTGTGTTATCATCCCCTTCAACCCACTGTTATGTATCACTAGTTGCAAACCTATGCTATGCGTGAGAAAATGTAACATAATTATTTTAAAGCTCAAAATTTTCCTATCATCTTCTACATGTTAAAGAAGTCTTGACAACACTTCCAATCCTAAAATGAATAGGAAAGGGGATAGAGGATTTTCTTGTCTCAAACTTCTTGATGGTTTGATAAATTTAAAGGGGCCTCTATCAAGATCGGGAATGAGTAAGAAAGTAATTAATCCCACAAGAAGTGTTACATCCACAATATTTTCACATCAGTTTCACAACAAATTCTATATGATAAGTTGTTATTGTTTTAATTTGAACTCACTGCTGAAAATACTTTTTTACCCACTAATAACAATTTGTAACAACATGTAAAATAAAATTTGTTTTAAAAATGTTGCGGATATAGCATTCTCTTAATCCCACATATTGCTTGTTGAATCCAAGACATTTTAGTAACCTAAATAGAAAGTTCCCATCTATTCTAGCAAAGGCTTTCTCCATATCCAAAATGAAACTATCAAATTACATAAATCATTTGTCTCTTTTTGTTTGTTCCACTTTATGTTCCACTAATAATAACTGTTATGATTTATTTGACTTTCCTTATAAAATAACCAAAGTTTAAAATGGAAAAAAAAAAAAAAAAATCAAACACGTGGCATATTATGATTGGTGAAATATAAGGTGGATTACAAAAAATGAGGGAAAATACTAAAGTCACAAATTATGTTACAAAGTTTTTACAAATTGCTGATGTGGTAAGTAGTTATTGGTAAGTAAAAAAATGATATTAGTGATGGACCCAGATAAAAACTAGTAAGAATTGTCCACATCAATAGTTTGTAAAAACATTGTAAAATGTGAATATAGCATTACTCAAAAATGAGAGAAGATTAGTATTCGAGTTGTGTCAGATCTTTTTATTAATTTATTTCCTCTTAAACCATACTTATTTTTACACTTATCCCTCTAAACTATACCTCATTTTACACTTTACCCCCTTAAACTATACTCCTTTTACACCTACCTCCTAAACTATGAGGATACACACTTACTTCCCTAAACAATTACCCATAGGTTGGAATGCAAAGTATTACACAGGTAATAATTTAGGAGGGTAAGTGCATATTCTCATAATTTAGGGGGAAAAATTTCTAATCATTAGTGTTTTATGGGACCAAAAAAAAAGCACGTATACAGTCTACTCAAAGAGAAAAGACTCATTTTCAAAACAAATCCTAAGTACTAAGCTGTAATTGGTAATATAAAAAAAAAAAATTTAGTGGTAAACCCAAATTAGAATGAATACCACTTTGTCATTCTTGATTCTTGGTCTCGTTTTTTTGTCTTTATGTGTAGTGTAAAACATGATAACTAGACATGGAAAAAATGGCCGAAATTTGCTGACCCAACCCGAACCTGCTTGTTTTGACCCAGCCCAAACCCCAATTTTTTGGCTTGAATAAAAAACGGGTCAACCTATAGCCCACTTGTATTTTGCAGGCCAACTCGACCTGACCTGACAAACCCATGACTTGACATTTTTTTTTAACTTTTTTTTTTCCTAAAAAATATTTAGACTACATGTTAATATGCTAGGTGCATACTGCATAGACATAAAGGCACAAAAGCACTATACTGACACTACCTAGCAATTTAGTAGTCACCAATGGTAGTGGTCATGCTCCCAATTAGGGTTTTTTGCGGCGCGATTCGGTGTGTTTTTGGGCTATTTTTAGCACCATACTTTGCGGTGTGGTTTGGCCAAAACCATAACCATATTGCACCTTAATTTTCCAATCATAGGTGTAATGCGGTGTGGTATACATGGTGCGGTTTTAACGGTTTTGAGTTGGTACATTTTTCAAAATCTTAGGCTTATATACTCAAACAAAAATTAACAAATAGATAACCATGAGAGAGAGAGAGAGAGAGAGAGAGAGAGAGACTTAAAAGAAATAAATCTGCGAGAGATTGACTGGCCTAGCTATCAGATCGAGGAGAATTATAGAGTCCTCTGGTGGACAAGTGATGTGGTCCACCATTCTACTAAAAAACTTCCACTTGTTTAAAATTGTTGAGTTAGTAATTAATTTTTGTTTAAAAAAAATTCTAACTAACAATTTTAAATAGGTGGAAGTTTTTTAGTGGAATGGTGGACCACATCACTTGTCCATCATGTGGATCTTATAATTTTTCCAGATCGAGGGAGATACTGTGAAAGTGATATAGACTGATAATTTGATTTAGATACAAATAATAATACTGAGAGCTTTCTATCCCCCCAAAAAAAAAAAAAAAAGATATTGAGAGGCGGCTTACCTAGGGGCTAGGATATTTTACTATTTGTATTAATATTATAAATGTATAATATATATTTAATATAAAATAAATAAATATATATTAAAAATTAAAAATTTAATATATATATATATATATATATATAGAGAGAGAGAGAGAGGGGTTTTTGGTTTGTGCAGTTATCTAATTATAAAACTACATACCGTGTTACACCATGCGGTGCGGTACGGTGCGATTATGCCATTTTGTAGATGGTTTGAACAATTTGGTGAACACTCTTACCCCAATACTCAAAACTATCAAGATTGGAAGGATATGAAAAGTTTTACATTTTTGATTTTTTTTTTTCCCTTCACATATTCTATAATAGTAACACATATAGACTAATAATAGCAAGTTCCCACTTAACCAAAAAAAAAAAAAAAGAGTATTATGTATAATTTGCTTCCTTGATTGATTTGATTAATTCTACCTAAACATTTGGCATTTATTTTATTTTATTTGTGGGAAAATCCAACCCCACCTAACCGAACTGTTTGCCATGTCTAAATTGATAATTGAATGAAAATAAAGCTGATTATTTTTTTAGAGTCAAGAGCCGATCTAAACACTAGACAGTGAAAATGCCAATCTCCGGAATTGGTAATGTGGCAGTACCCCAGTAAAAAAAAAAAAATAAAAAAAAATAAATAAATAAAAGAAAGAATGAGATATGTTTAAGCGCAAAACACAACAGATTGCTCTTTACCCTATTCCACTGAAACAACTCTTCCGCCGAAAAAATGTCTCAAACAAGAGATCCTCGTCCACAACCTCGGAGCCTCCGACAAAGGAAGATCCATCTCCCACACGACGTCGTACTGAACATCTTGACAAGGCTACCAGTCAAATCAGTCCTAAGATTCAGGTCCGTTTGCAAACCTTGGGGCTCCTCAATCGCCAGTCCTAATTTCATCTCCACCCACCTTAATAACACCAACAACGATGATGATCAAGATCAAACTTTTCTCATACAAACTCGCATTCAATATAATACGCGTAAGATTCCAATAATCTCTAAGGTTCTTTGTTGTGACCGAACGTTTGATTGGCTTTTTGAGTATCCAACTCCCTCTGTTTTTGATTTAAACATGTCCCATATGGTCGGTTCTTGCAATGGTTTAGTGTGTCTAGTTCGACATGGAAATCGTTCCACTACTTCTGATTCTATATATTTGTGGAACCCCAGTATTAGAAAATTTAAGAGATTGCCTGATTCGTGTCTAAGCCAACATTTTTCTAATGGCCAAGATCATTGGGTTTCTACCGGATTTGCTTGTCAGTCCAAGACAAATGACTACAAGGTTGTAAAGCTTTGGAGTACTCCAGTTGTGGCTGAGGTTTACACATTAAGCTCGGACTCGTGGAGAAGGGCTGAAATCTCGTTGAAATCCAATGTTGTGGTCACCTATATCGACATTATTCCAGATCCCCAATTTGTTAGTGAGGCTTTGCATTGGTTGGCTTATCATACTGAAAGTGAGGCTTTGAATTCCTAGATCGAATGATGATTTTGTCATTTGATGTTGATAATGAGGAATTTGGGGAGATGGCACTACCTGATGGAGATAAATTAGACCAGCGAAGTCTATTTGTGTTCAAGGGAAATCTGGCTTTCATAACATATGGATACCCCGAAAATGATGACGACATAATGTCAGATTCGCAATGCTTCATTTGGGTAATGAGGGAGTATGGTGTACATGAATCATGGAATAAACTTTTTTCTATCCGGTTTGAAAATGTTGATATAAGTTTCTATGGTTGCACTGAACATGGTGAACTTCTACTTGACAAGAGAGTTAAGGAAGAATCCGAAGATGGTGAAATAAAAATACATTACTGCAATGAGTCTACGATTCTTTCAAATGACACTGCAATTGTTTCACTAGACCCTAAAACTTTACATGAGAAGGACCTTATTATCCTACGATATGTTACAAATATAGTTACTACGTTCAAGGAAAACCTTGTGTTTCTTGATGGAGCAACCAAGCTATCTGGATAAGAACTGAAATCATTAGTGATAATCATTGCATTTTGTTAGGTAAGTGTGATATGATTTAGACCATTCTCATGTTGTTTACTTTGGTATCATTTTGTTTTGCCGTAGGCATAAATGTACTGATATGATGTAGGTGAACTTAATTCAGATGTATATCAACCCTTTATGCTTGTGGCGATTTCATGAAAGAAAATATAACATTTTAATTCAGACTTTCTGTGTGCCTCTCTAATGATGTTGCAAAATATTTAGAGATCTTACTTCAATCCAAAAAAATAAAATAGAAACGGAGCAAAGAGGAGAGAAGAAAAGAAGCCCTATGATGAGAATGTTGAAAATGGGATGTGGTAGTTCTTATCTGGTGAGCATAAGCCCAGAAAAGGTCTTGTGCTTGGTTCCTTAATCAAAATGATATATATCTTTCTAGTGGCTGCATTACATCTGCTATGCAATTTTAGCTTGTTGTATCTCTTCTCATGAGTTTGCATTTTCTCATTCCCCTGAGAGAAAAATTGAGATAACATATAGTCTTTGAAATTGATTTAAAGCTTTGTGATCATTGATTGTCAAAACCTTCACTATTTTGGAGTTGCAATTTTTTCCCCTCATGCTTTGGTTGCAAAATCACATGTTCATTGCCAATGGTAATGAGAATGAATCAGTGTGTTTAGCTGCTAATACATTGTGTTTCTATTAGTATTGTTGTGGTCATTTTGTGAAAGTATTTAAATTATTTAGTGTAAGGTAACATGGAAAGTGCCTTTTGAACTTTAAAGTTCATGGTAATGTGGATAGTGATTCTAAATTTTTGTTTTTTATGAAGAAGATTTAAAGACACATTGTTGTAAGGTTGTCACATGGCTTGGCCCTTTTTTTTCTTGGCATGATGTGATTTGACCCGTTTTGATTCATCAATAAATTTGTTTATTGATGCATCCCTATAATAACACAAGTTGTTTGTTAATATATACAAAGAGTAATTTTGAACTAAATTTATGTTTTGATTGGATGTCATACAAGTCTTTTTTCTTTTTCTTTTTTTTCAAACTCTCTGTAGTTTATTTCCATTTTGAAAGTTGAAATTGATAGACATTCCGGTTCTCAAGTTTCCATTTTTTTGTAAATAAAAGTTTTTCATTGATTTCAAATTCTTAATCCGATTTCTCTAAAATCATAAATTGTTTAATGACGTCTATTGTCCTTAGTGTAAAAGTAGAGAGGAGTAATAAGCCATCTCCTTGATTGTCCAATCTCTGCTTTTGCATTGGTTGCTTCTAGGAATGGTCTTTATCTATTTCGAGGTACACCTATGACACTCCAACAATTTATTTTTCCTCAAATTCAATCATTCCATCAAGAATGAGCATGGATACGGAGTACCCACAATTTCATCAAAAACAGATATACATTGGTAGCTTCTGGTCAATTTTGGTCCCTTAAATTAAAGTTTACTTAAAGTTAAAACATATCTCTGTCAATCCCCTAGACATGCATATACTTCATTAGGTGGATTCATTTTATATTGATTGCACTAAGGCATACGGTACATATTCCATTAAAATTTCAAAACTCATTCCTTGCCATAGCTTAAAGGCTTTACTTCATAAGTATCATGAAATTTGTGTAGTGATTACCTACTATCCTCATTCAAAAAGGAAAAATTAAATAAACCCATCTTTCTTCCTACTTTTCAAGCAGATATCTAAGCAAGATCAATATCATAGGAGGTTAGCATCAACTTTTTTTTTGTGGGGTTGTTAAGTTTGTTTTGGTCCCAAGGAAAGATTATATCAACTTTGGATTAGAAACAACATCTGAAAGGTCTAAGATCAGCATAGTAAAAACAAGAAACTAGTCTTGGACACCATGTCAGCAATGACCTGACACAATTTCATTGGACAAAAGCGAGACTGTAGAGCAAGCAAGTGAAGAAGCAAGTCAAATTCTAAGCTGTTAAATATAGTACTGACCCACTCCAAGATGCAAGATGGGTTAGCAAGCTTTCAAGCATGCCTTTTGAATTGCTTAATACTTCAAAGTGAACTTTAAATAAATAATGCAATCCAAGAAGGTGACAATAACAAGCGAGGAGTTTAGCATATCCTAGTGCAAACCTCAGCAAAGTAGTTCATTCATTACTGTTTGATTTCTTTTTCTTCATTTTTTTTCCGGGGGGACCAAAAGAAAACATAAAATTAGCTTTTTAGTTCTCTTTGATTTTAAAAAAAAAGGGAAAGAAGCTTATTAGATCTCTTTCTATATCTTTGGACTCTTGCTCCAACATATGCATTTTGGGTTCTACATCACAACTCAATCTCAGAAGGAAGCTTCACTAACTGGAATAGGTCTTAGTTGCAATGTTATTCGGGCACTGTTGCAGATACAACTTGTTTTTCCAACATGGCTAGATCATCCAATGGTGCCACGACTGAGTAATCTCAGGGTGACTTGCCTCCATTACAATCAGTCAGGGTGACATGCCTCCTTTACACGCTGAATTTCCATCCTCAGTTTTGGTGGCAGCACTTAAAGTTAATGGGGTTTCAGATTCTGTTCTTACATGTTACAGTTGACTTTTGATTTCTGTCATACCAATATCTTGGATCACAGCTTCAAGAATATCTCTTGATACTTCCTATTATAAAGATATGAAAAACACTTGCGCTTTGTAATAGCAATAGGCATGTGTATAAGATATGCATGATCATGAATAATTCATGATCTATGTTGTTAGTGTTATTACGGTGGGGGGAAAAGAAATTGAGGGTGGTGATTGAGTAGTATCAGGGTTTGCAAACGCACCTGAATCTTATGAGTTATTTGATCGGAGGCCTTGTTAAGATGTTGAGTACGACATCATCTTGGAGATAATTATTCATTAGTTTTGGTTGTAGTTGTGGTTCTCTCATTTGCGACATTTTTATTCAGAAGAGGGGACAGAAGTCACAGAACTGAAGAGAGCCTAACCTAAAAAAAATCCATTTTGCTATCTTATTTTCTTTTCTACTTTAAACTTGCCTCCAACAGGCGATCTTTTCCTTCGAGTGAATTTAACAGAGCTTTTGATCTTTTCCTTCGAGTGAATTTAACAGAGCTTTTAATACTGCTAACGTTTAAGTAGAGCATCACTTTTCACAACTCGGGTAAAGGTATGTGGTTTATTGATGTTTTAAGGTTATTTGATTTTTTCACTTGTAGTAGGAAAGTGATGATTAGAAAGTTGATCTCATTAAACCAAAAAAATAGAAAGAAAGATGGTCTAGTACTATAGGTTGTGGCCTTGTGGGTTTAGACTTTAGTAAGATTGTATTTATTGTAATTTGAGAATAGTAATTTATAATTATCTGTTTAATTGATAGTAGGGACTTGAGCAATTAAATTAAATTACAGCTATAAAGTTGTTTATTTTATCAATTTGAGTTATTGAGATTATAAATTTAATATTTATGTTTACATATTGTGAATAATTTATAGGGGAAATGATAGATCTACAATTGATGCATATTTTGCAAAATGGACAATGAATTCTTGAGGGATTGTTTAACTATATCAATAGAAAAAGTAATTGCTAAAGAATTTAGTTTAGAATCAATTATAGATTATATTAATGCCATGAAAGAGCGTGGGACACAACTTTTAGTTTTAAAATTAAAAGTTAATTTGTGAAATAAAAGTTTTTTTTACTCATTTTTTTTACTTAAAGAATTGTAAATACAAAATCTCAGGTTTGAAAATCAAACAATTGACAATGTTTCGCAAGTGTAAATTTGTATTGATGTATGAGTAAGTACAATACTCTAAAATTGAATCTTGTTACAAAAGAATACTCCTCTGATTTGATCTCCTTGAAAAGTCTTTGATTCAAGTATAAACTTGATTCGAACACTAGATGCTTCCCAATTTGATTGAGAAAGGGATCAAAAGATCTTTGAAATAGAATTACAATGAATCTCTAACTATGTGTTTGTTAGGAATCCTTCATTTTTCACGTTCTTTGTGTGTTCTTCGTCTTCCGAAGATTGTAGTGGAAGTTTTTCGATGCTTTGGAGATTTGAATCCGAAGATCTTCACTAACTTGCAATCTTTTAAAGTTTCTGAACACTTTGGACTTGATTCCATTGCACTTTGAGATCTAGGAAGATGACTTGAATGATTTCTCTACGAATGTTGTTAAGATTCAAAGGTTGAAGTTCTTGGAGGCTTTGGAGCTTAATTCTGGCAGAGCTTCGAGACTTCTGAATGTGTGTATGTCCCCCTATAAGATTGAGAATGGTCTCTATTTATATGAGTCTTGGGGAGGTGTGATGACACGTGATTGGTTATCATTAATGACGTGTGTCATAATTTAAATGGAGGGACTTTATGTCTTGTTCTCCAAGGAATATATGACATTATTTGATTAGTCATAGATGTTTAATTTAAAATAACATATGGCAGCTTTTAATTAGACTACTTATGTCATTTAAATTAACACATGCTAACATTTGATTGGTTCTCAAGTTTTCTTTGCAATCTTTATTCTTTGACACTTGGAATATTGCCATTGGCCTTTGAATAATGATAGTGGAACCTACTAAGTAGCATGTGGCATCTTGTAATTAGCCTTTTTAAATGTACCACATGGACTTTAGTGGTATGACGTGGCAACTTGTTATTGATAGAAAATATCACTCTCTACTTTATTGTGTTTACAGTGGCTCCTTGGAAAAAATTTTGGTTCTACCATGGATCCCATCAATCAAAAATTGCTATATATTCATTTGATTTTCCTTATAACGTAACTAGAGAATAAAATGAAAAAAACAAATAAAAATAAAACACATGACATGGTGGAACATAAAGTTGAATATACAATAGAAGAGGCTCAACACTCTCTGTCATTGTTACTGATCATTTTTTAAGAGGCTCACTTTCTCATCATTAGTATCTCCATTCGGTTTTGCCATCTCATCTTATTTTACCATCCTAAAAACCTATTTTATCAATTATACCATACCATTTTATAATACACCCAACATTTCAAAACTCTAAAATTTTACCATTTTACCATTTTACAATACTGTTAACGTTTAAGTAGAGCATCACTTTTCACAGCTCAGGGGTAAGGGAAAGGTATTTGGTTTATTGATGTTTTAAGGTTATCTGAATTTTTCGCCTGTAGTAGGAAAGTGATGATCAGAAAGTTGATCTCATTAAACCAAAAAGAAAGAAAGAAAAAAGATGGTCTAGTACTGTAGGTTGTGGGTTTAGACTTTAGTACTTAATAGATTATATTTATTGTAATTGGATAATATTAATTTTTAATTATCTGTTTAATTGATAGTAGTGACTTGAGCAATTAAATTAAATTACTGCTATAAAGTTGTATATTTTATCAATTTGAGTTATTGAGATTATAAAATTCAATATTTATGTTTACATATTGTGAATAATTTATTGGGGAAACGATCTACAATTGATGCATATTTTGCAAGATGGACAATGAATTCTTGAGTGATTGTTTAACTATATACATAGAAAAAGCAGTTGCTAAAGAATTTAGTTCAGAATCAATTATAAATGATATTAATGACATGAAAAGTGTAAGACACAACTTTGATTGAGAAAGGGATCAAAAGATCTTTGAAGTAGAATTACAATGAATCTCTAAATATGTGTTTGTTAGGAATCCTTCGTTCTTCGTGTGTTTTTTGAATTTTCTTCATGTGTTCTTTGTTTTCGAAGATTGTAGTGGAAGTTTTTCGAGGCTTTGGAAACTTAAATCCATAGATCTTCACTAACTTGCAATCTTTTAAAGTTTCTAAGCACTTTTGGACTTGATTCCAATGCACTTTGAGATTTAGGAAGATGACTTGAATGATTTCTCTACGAATGTTGTTAAGATTCGAAGGTTGAAGTTCTTGGAGGCTTTGGAGCTTAATTCCGGCAGAGTTTCAAGACTTTTGAATGTGTGTGTATGTCCCCCCATAAGATTGAGAAGGGTCTCTATATGAGTCTTGGAGAGGTGTGATGACATGTGATTGGTTATCATTAGTGACATGTGTCATAATTTAAATGGAGAGACTTTATGTCTTGTTTTCCAAGGGACATACGACATTATTTGATTAGTCATAGAGGTTTAATTTAAAATAACACATGACAGCTTTTAATTAGACTACTTATGTCATTTAAATTAACACATGCTAACATTTAATTGGTTCTCAGGTTTTCTTTGCAATCTTTATTCTTTGACACTTGGAATATTGCCATTGGCCTTTGAATAATGATAGTAGAACCTACTAAGTAGCATGTGGCATCTTGTAATTAGCCGTTTTAAATGTACCACATGAACTTTAGTGGTCTGACGTGGCAACTTGTTACTGATAGAAAATATTACTCTCTACTTTATTGTGTTTACATTGGCCCCTTGGAAAAAATTTTGGTTATGTGCCACTGATCCCATCAATCAAATATTGCTATGTATTGGTTTGACTTTCCTTATAACATAACTAGAGATTAAAATGAAAGAAACAAATAAAAATAAAACACATGACATGGTGGAACATAAAGTTGAATATACAATAGAAGAGACTCAACACTCTCTTTCATTGTTACGGATCATTTTTTAAGAGGCTCAACTTTCTCATCATTAGTGTTCCAGAGGCCCAAAATTGCTGGTGAAAAAAACATCAACGAGCCCAAGCCTAACCCAACCCAAACCCAAACCCAAACCCAACAGATTCGTGACTTTACTTTATTACTCTTATCTTTACTCTTCAGTCTTTACGCCTAAAAACTGAAATCTCTCATCCGCCGAAAAAATGTCCCAAACAATGGAACCTTGTCCACAACCCTTGATCCTCCGACAATGGAAGAACCATCTCCCACACGACGTCGTGCTCAACATCTTGGCAAGGCTGCCGGTCAAGTCACTCCTAAGATTCAGGTGCGTTTGCAAACTCTGGAACTCCTCAATCACTAGTTCTAATTTCATCTCCACCCACCTTAATATCGTCAACTACAACGATGATGATGATCATGCTTATCTCATACAAACCTGTATTATATATAATTCTTCTAAGATTCCAATGATCTATAAGGTTCTTTGTTGTGGCCGCACGTTTGATTCTCTTTTTGAGTATTCAGTTCCCTCTGTTTTTGATTTAAAGATGTGCGACACGGTCGGTTCGTGCAATGGTTTGGTGTGTCTCACTCAACGTGAAAATCTTTCCACTACATCTGATGCTATATATTTGTGGAACCCCAGCATTAGAAAATTTAAGAGATTGCCTGATTCGTGTTCTAGTGGCAAAGGTTTTTGGTTTTCTACCGGATTTGGGTATCAGTCCAAGACAAATGACTACAAAGTTGTAAAGCTTTGGGGTACTCCAGTTGTGGCTGAGGTTTACACCTTAAGCTCTGACTCGTGGAGAAAGGTTGAAATCTCGTTGAGATCCAAAGTTGTGGTCTCCCGAATCGTACCTTATCCGTTTCCCCTATTTTTTAGTGGGGCTTTGCATTGGTTTGCTTATCATAGTGAAGGGGAAAGGAAATTCCTAGATCCAACGATGATTTTGTCATTTGATGTCAATAATGAGAAATTCAGAGAGATGGCACTCCCTGATGGAGATAAATTGATCGAGCAATATCTGTTTGTGTTTAAGGGAAATCTGGCTTTCATTTCATGTGGATACCCAGAAAACGATGACGGCTTACAGTCAGACTCGCAATGCTTCATTTGGGTAATGAGGGATTATGGTGTAGATGAATCATGGAATAAACTTTTTTCTATCCGGTTTGAAAATGCTAATATAATTTTCTTTGGTTGCACTGAAAATGGTGAACTTCTACTTGATAAGAAAGTCAAGGAAGAATCTGAAGATGGTGGAGTAAAAATACATAATTGCGATGAGTCTACAATTTTTTCAGATGACACTGCGATTGTTTCACTAGACCCTGAAACTTTACATGAGAAGGACCTTGGTATCCTACGGTATGTTACAAATATAGTTACTACGTTCAAGGAAAGCCTTGTGTTACTTGATGGAGCAACCGAGCTATCTGGATAAGAACTGAAATCATTAGTGATAATCATTGCATTTTGTTAGGTAAGTGTGATATGATTGAGACCATTCTCATGTTGTTTACTTTGGTATCATTTTGTTTCCTTTGATATCATTTTGTTTTGCCAAAGGCATAAATGTACTGATATGATGTAGGTGAACTTAATTCAGATGTATATCAACCCTTTATGCTTGTGGTGATTTCATGAAAGAACATATAACATTTTAATTCCGACTTTTTGTGTGCCTCTCTGATTGTGTTGCAAACTAGTATTAGATTAGAGATCTTACTTAATCCCCCCAAAAAAAAAAAAAAAAATGGAGCAAAGAAGAGGGAAGAAAAGAAGCCCTATGATGAGAAAGTTGAAAATAGGCTGTGGAAATTCTTATGCGGTGAGCATTGGCCCAACAAAGGTCTTGTGCTTTATTCCTTGATCAAAATGATATATATCTTGCTAGTGGCTGCAGTACATCTGCTTTTCAGTTTTAGCTTGTTGTATCTCTTCTCATGGGTTTGCATTTTCTCATTCCCCTGAGAGAAAAATTTGAGATAACATATAGTGTTTGAAAAGGATCTAAAGCTTTGTGATCATGGATTGTCAACACATTCTCTATTTTGGAGTTGCAATTGTTTCCCCTCATGCTTTGGTGGCTAAATCACATGCTCATTGCCAATGGTATTGATAATGAATCAGTGTGTTTAGCTGCTAATACATTGCATTTCCATTAGTATTGTTGTGGTCATTTTATAAAAATATATAACAGTATCTAGTGTAAGGAAATATGGAAAGTTCTTTTTGAACTTCAAAGTTCATGCTAATGTGGATACTGTTTCTAAAATTTTGATTTTTATGAAGAAGATTTTTCTTGTAAGGATGTCACATGACTAGGCCTTTTTTTTTTCTTGGCATGATATGATTTGACCCGCTTTGATTCAGAAGATAAATTTGTTTATTGATGCATCCTATAAAAACATGCATATACTTCATTAGTTCATTAGGTGTGATTCATTTTATATGGATTTTACCAAGGCATGTGGTACATACTCGATCAAAATTTCAGTACTCTTTCCTCACCATTGCTTAAAAGCTTTACTTCATAAGGGAAAAATTAAATAAACCCATCTTTCTTCCTCTTTTATTCAGAAATCTAAGCAAAATCAGTATCATTGGAGGTTAGCATCATCCTTTTTTTTGGTGGGGTTGTTAAGTTTGTTTTGGTCCCAAGGAAAGATTATATCAACTTTGATTAGAAACAACATCTGAAAGGTCTAAGATCAGCATAGTAAAACAAGTTGTAAGATGGGTTTATTGGCATCACTTAAAGTTAGGGTGACTTGCCTCCTTTACACGCTGAATTTCTATCCTCAGTTTTGGTGGCATCACTTAAAGTTAATGGGGTTTCAGATTCTGTTCTTACATGTTACAATTGACTTTTGATTTCTGTCATACCAGTATCTTGGATCACAGCTTCAAGAATATCTCTTGATACTTCCTATTAGAAAGATGTGAAAATACTTGCACTTTGTAATAGCAATAGGCATGTGTATGAGATATGCATGAACATGAATAATTCATGATCTATGTTGTTAGTCTTATTACAGTGGGCAGAAAAGAAATTGAGGGTGGTGATTGAGAAGTGCCAGGGTTTGCAAACACACCTGAATCTTATGGGTTATTTGACCGGAAGCCTCGTTAAGATGTAGAGTATGACATCATCTTGGAGATGATTATTCGTTAGTTTTGGTTGTAGTTGTGGATCTCTCATTTGCGACATTTTTATTCAAAAGAGGGGATAGAAGTTACAGAACTGAAGAGTGTCTAACCTAAAGAAAATCCATTTTGCTATCTTATTTTCTCTTCTAGGTTAAACTTGCCTCCAACAGGCGATCTTTTCCTTCGAGAGAATTTAATAGAGCTTTTAATACTGTTAACGTTTAAGTAGAGCATCACTTTTCACAACTCAGGGGTAAAGGAAAGGTATTTGGTTTATTGATGTTTTAAGGTTATCTGAATTTTTTGCCTGTAGTAGGAAAGTAATGATCAGAAAGTTGATCTCATTAAACCAAAAAGAAAGAAAGAAAAAAGATGGTCTAGTACTGTAGGTTGTGGGTTTAGACTTTAGTACTTAATAGATTATATTTATTGTAATTGGATAATATTAATTTTTAATTATCTGTTTAATTGATAGTAGTGACTTGAGCAATTAAATTAAATTACTGCTATAAAGTTGTATATTTTATCAATTTGAGTTATTGAGATTATAAAATTCAATATTTATGTTTACATATTGTGAATAATTTATTGGGGAAACGATCTACAATTGATGCATATTTGCAAAATGGACAATGAATTCTTGAGTGATTGTTTAACAATATACATAGAAAAAGCTGTTGCTAAAGAATTTAGTTCAGAATCAATTATAAATGATATTAATGACATGAAAAGTGTAAGACACAACTTTTTAAAGTTAAAAGTTAATTTGTGAAATAAAAGTTTTTTTACTCATTTTTTTATACATAAAAACTTCGTTGTGTTTACCTTGGCTCTGTGGAAAAAATTTCTGGTTTTGCCATTAACCCCATCAATCAAAAATTGTTATGTATTCGATTGAGTTTCTTTATAAAAAAACTAGAGATTAAAATGAAAAAAATAAAAATAAAAATAAAACAGATGACATTTTTTTTATTTT
The DNA here is from genome assembly GCA_019022515.1 of Quercus aquifolioides. NCBI lineage: Eukaryota > Viridiplantae > Streptophyta > Magnoliopsida > Fagales > Fagaceae > Quercus > Quercus aquifolioides. The sequence goes on from CM032333.1 coordinate 38,449,734, forward strand.
TGAGTAAACAGTAATACTTATTAGAATAAAAAAAAAATAGTAATATGAGTATTTTAAACTGGGCTTATAATATATATATAACCAAAGCCTATGATGCTCCCACAATTTTCAACGTTAGCACAATATTAAAAATAATAATAATAATAAAACTTTTCTAAAACCCTAACCCAATGCTCTACCTTCTCTTTCTCCAAAATGCACGCCCTGCCTTCTCTTCTTCTACCAGCTCCCCTAACCCAACGCTCCTCTATGCTCCTCCTCTACTAGCTCCCCCAACGATCAGACCCACGGCAAACCAACAGCAAAGCATCTAAAGACACCATACCCACCATACCCACAGATTCCTCAATCAAAACCCACCATACCCACAAACCAACAGACATCTTATTCCTCAGAACAGAGGTCGATCTCCTTCCTCAGACTGAGCAAATTGAAGCCGTGGTAGGAAGCATGAAGGTTCAGAAGAAACAGAGAATTAAAAGAGATGATGACAAAGACGAAGACGACATGATAAGCAGTCAACCTTCCAATACGAGATTCTCTCGGAAAAACTATTTCTCACTATTTCTTCGCCCAATACTTTTTCTAAAAAACTCTCCACCAATCTCCTTCTCCTTTCCAAAAAAAAAAAAAAAACCGATCAACTCTTTCTCTTCCTTTCATCCCCATCTTCCTCTATATCACGAGCCCATAAATCACCAAAACCAAAATAATCCCATCTCTCTCTTCATCATCTTCCTCTTCATCCCATAAATTTCTCCAAACATAGTACACAACCAACACAGACCAAACCCATAAATCACAAACACAAGCCAAATCCACAAATCACAACCACTACCATTACAACACCCTCCTTTGCCGTGAGAGGATGAAGAGAGAGATAGATGAGGTGAGAAGTCAATTTTTTTTTAGTCTCCACCCATGATTAAGTAGAGGAAGAAGAATGCTTGAAATAACTAGATCTAAAGTCACAGCTCCACCATAGATTTCGTTCTTCACTGTTTCAGCTTCACTGTGGACTAGGTGATACTTTACCTTGTGATTTTGGTCAGAGATAGTGAGTTCTGCAGAAAATGGATCGTTTGTTTACGAGAAAGAGGTGAGGGTATGAATTTTTGGTTTTATCCCAACATGGTTACTGTACTGACCATTGGTCTTAAAAGCCACGGTCAAAATGGTTTATAGCTAAGCTATTTAGATTTTTTATTTATTTATTTATTTGTAGTCGTACTTGTCACGGTAATAAAGAGTTCAAATATTTTAATGGCATAAAGTCATACTCATATTCGATTTTAAAGATATTTTTATATTGACTATTGCACTAAAAAATATTTCAAATGATAAATATTTATTTAAAGTCTATAATAAATTGCTAGAAATATCATTTTGTTTTTAAGCCTCCTTTATACTTGAATATCTTCAGATATTTTAAATTTTAAATCAAGATCATTAATTTGTATATATTTATTTTATTTATTTCATATTAATTAATTACTAAATTAGTTATATATGACATTATTGCGGTTCGACCTCGGTCACACCTAAGTCTGACCTTAAAAATCTTGAACCTCTTTCTTTACTAGGTCTGAAAACCAAACCACATTTCATTTCAATTTTGAGACCCTCCATTCCACCATGTAATATATATGTCATGTTTCTCTCTTCTCTTTTTGTCAACCTATTCTTCTTCTTTTTCATTTTTTTTTTCATTATTTTTAGGTTCATATTATAATTGTAATATTCTAGAAAATGTAGTTGTTTTATTATTATTGGGTAAAGATTTGGGTCAGGTATTGATATCTTAGTTAAAACATCTTAAAAAAGTTATATGAATTTTGACCAATAATATATAAAGAAATATATGTCTCTATATTAAATTGGACTATTTTAATTAAGTTTTCTATTTGTACTAATTTAATATATTTATTTATATTTTGAATTGGACTATTATTATTTTGAAACCTTTTAAATTGGACTATTTTAGTTAATTTTTTTTATTTATACTAATTTAATATATTTTTTCACGTAAGGCTTTCTTTCTTTGTGAACAAATTTCAAATCTATTCCATGGGTTTATCTCAGATTTTTAAGGCTGTTTAGCATTGTCAACAACATTGCATAAGTGATAACTTAAATTATTCATTCATTGTTGGATTTTTTTTCATAGTCAATAATTTTTTCGTGCATCACACGGATTAGCGACTAATATATTATATAACCGAAGTACAATTACAAAAATGCCTTAAAAAACAAAATGGCCTAAAACACAAGACATGGTGGAACATAAAGTTGAATACAGTAGAAGAGGCTCAACACTCTCTTCATTGTTACTCATCTTATTTTAGTGTTCCGGAGGCCCAAAATTACTGGTGAAAAAAACATCAATAAGCCCAAGCCTAACCCAACAGATTCGTGCCTTTACTTTATTACTCTTTAGTCTTTACGCCTAAAACTGAAACCTCTCATCCGCCGCCGAAAAATATCTCAAACAATGGAACCTGGTCCGCAACCTTTGATCCTCCGACAATGGAAGAACCATCTCCCACACGACGTCGTACTGAACATCTTGGCAACGTTACCAGTCAAATCCCTCATAAGATTCAAGTGCGTTTCCAGACTCTGGGACTCCTCAATCACTAGTCCTAATTTCATCTCCACCCACCTTAATATCGTCAACAACAACAACGATGATAATGATCATGCTTATCTCATACAAACCTGTATTGAATATAATTCTCCTAAGATTCCAATAACCCGTAAGGTTCTTTGTTGTGACCGCACGTTTGATTCGCTTTTTGAGTATTCAGTTCCCTCTGTTTTTGATTTAAATACGTCCTTTTTGATCGGTTCGTGCAATGGTTTAGTGTGTCTCACTCAGCTTCGAAAACTTTCTGCTACTTGTGATGCTATATATTTGTGGAACCCCAGCATTAGAAAATTTAAGAGATTGCCCGATTCGTGCTCTAGTCGCAAAGCTTTTTGGTTTTCTCCCGGACTTGGTTATCAGTCCAAGACAAATGACTACAAAGTTGTAAAGCTTTGGGGTACTCCAGTTGTGGCTGAGGTTTACACATTAAGCTCTGACTCGTGGAGAAAGGTTGAAATCTCGTTGAGATCCAAAGTTGTGGTCACCCGTATCGAACCTTATCCGTTTCCCCTATTTTTTAGTGGGGCTTTGCATTGGTTTGCTGATCATAGTGAAGGGGAAAGGAAATTCCTAGATCCAACGATGATTTTGTTATTTGATGTCAATAATGAGAAATTCAGAGAGATGGCACTCCCTGATGGAGATAAATTGACCGTGCAATATCTGTTTGTGTTTAAGGGAAATCTGGCTTTCATTTCATGTGGATACCCTGAAAACGATGATGACTTACAGTCAGACTCGCAATGCTTCATTTGGGTAATGAGGGATTATGGTGTACACGAATCATGGGATAAAATTTTTTCTATCCGGTTTGAAAATGTTGATATAAGTTTCTATGGTTGCACTGAACATGGTGAACTTCTACTTAACAAGAAAGTCAAGGAAGAATCCAAAGATGGTGAAATAAAAATACATGATTGGAATGAGTCTACAATTCCTTCAAATGACACTGCGATTGTTTCACTAGACCCTGAAACTTTACATGAGAGGGACCTTGGTATCCTACGATATATTACACATATAGTTATTACGTTCAAGGAAAGCCTTGTGTTACTTGATGGAGCAACCGAGCTATATGGATAAGAAGTGAAATGATTAGTGATAATCATTGCATTTTGTTAGGTAAGTGTGATACGATTGAGACCATTATCATGTTGTTTACTTTGGTATCATTTTGTTTTGCCGTAGGCATAAATGTACTGATATGATGTAGGTGAATTAAATTCAGATGTATATCAGCCCTTTATGCTTGTGGCGATTTCATAAAAGGACACATAACATTTTAATTCTGATTTTTTTTTTGTGCCTCTCTGAATGTGTTGCAAACTATTAGATTAGAGATCTTACTTAATCAAAAAATAAAATAAAATAAAATAAAATAAAAATGGAGCAAAGAAGAGGGAAGAAAAGAAGCCCTGTGATGAGAATGTTGAAAATGGTCTGTGGAAGTTCTTATGCGGTGAGCATTGGCCCTGCGAAGGTCTTGTGCTTTATTCCTTGATCAAAATGATATATATCTAGTGGCTGCAGTACATCTGCTATGCAGTTTTAGCTTGTTGTATCTCTTCTCATGGGTCTACGTTTTCTCATTCCCCTGAGAGAAAAATTTGAGATAACATATAGTGTTTGAAAAGGATCTAAAGCTTTGTGATCATGGTTTGTCAATACCTTCTCTATTTGGGAGTTGCAATTGTTTCCCCTCATGCTTTGGTGGCTAATTCACATGCTCATTGCCAATGGTATTGAGAATGAATCAGTGTGTTTAGCTGCTAATACATTGCGTTTCCATTAGTATTGTTGTGGTCATTTTATAAACATATTTAACAGTATTTAGTGTAAGGTAATATGGAAAAGTTTTTTTGAACTTCAAAGTTCATGGTAATGTGGATACTGTTTCTAAACTTTTGATTTTTATGAAGAAGATTTTTTTTTTAAGGTTGTCACATGGCTAGGCCCTTTTTTTTCTTGGATGTGATTTGACCCACTTTGATTCATACGATAAATTTGTTTATTGATGCATCCCTATAATAACATTTAAGTTGATTGTTAATATATACAGAAAGAGTAATTTTGAACTAAATTTATCTTTTAATTGGATGTCATACAAGTCTTTTTTCTTTTTCTTATTCAAACTTTCTGCAGTTGATTTCCAATTTGAAAGTGTTGTCAAATTTCCATTTGTTGTAAATAAAAGTTTTTCATTGATTTCAAATTCTTAATCAGATTTCTCTAAAATCATAAATTTGTTTAATGACATCTATTGTCCTTAGTGTAAAATTTGGGAGGAGTAATAAACCATCTCCTTGATTGTCCAATCTCTGCTTTTGCATTGGCTGCTTCTAGGAATGATCTTTATCTATTTCGAGGTACACCTATGACACTCCAACAATTTATTTTTCCACAATTCAATCATTTCATCAAGAATGAGTATGGAGTACCCACACGCTGAATTTCCATAGTCAGGGTGACTTGCCTCCTTTGCACGCTGAATTTCCATATTCAGTTTTGGTGGCAGCACTTAAAGTTAATGGGGTTTCAGATTCTGCTCTTACATGTTACAGTTGAGTTTTGACTTCTGTCATACCAGTATCTTAGATCACAGCTTCAAGAATATCTCTTGATACTTCCTATTAGAAAGTTATGAAAAATACTTGCACTTTGTAATTGCAATAGGCATGTGTATGAGATATGCATGATCATGAATAATTCATGATCTATGTTGTTAGTGTTATTACGGTGGGCGGAAAAGAAATTGAGAGTGGTGATTAAGGAGTGCTAGGGTTTGCAAACGCACTTGAATCTTATGAGTTATTTGACCAGAAGCCTCGTTAAGATGTTGAGTACGACATCATCTTGGAGATAATTATTCATTAGTTTTGGTTGTAGTTGTGGTTCTCTCATTTGCGACATTTTTATTCAGATGAGGGGACAGAAGTCACAGATCTGAAGAGACTCTAACCTAAAGAAAATCCATTTTGCTATCTCTTGTAGGTTAAACTTGCCTCCAATAGGAGATCTTTTCCTTCAAGTGAATTTAACAGAGCTTTTAATACTGTTAACGTTTATGTAGAGCATCACTTTTCACAGCTCAGGGTTAAAGGTATGTGGTTTATTGATATTTTAAGGTTATCTGATTTTTTCGCTTGTAGGAAACTGATGATCAAAAAGTTGATCTCATTAAACCAAAAAAGAAAGAAAGATGATCTAGTACTGTAGGTTGTGGGTTTAGACTTTAGTACTTAGATTATATTTATTGTAATTTGAGAATGTTATTTTTCAATTATCTGTTTAATTGATAATAGTGACTTGAGCAATTAAATCAAATTACTGCTATAAAGTTGTTTATTTTATCAATTTGAGTTATTGAGATTATAGAATTCAATATTTATGTTTACATACTGTGAATAATTTATGGGGGCAACGATCTACAATTGATGCATATTTTGCAAAATGGACAATGAATTCTTGAGTGATTGTTTAACTATATACATAGAAAAAGCAATTGCTAAAGAATTTAGTTTAGAATCAATTATAAATGATATTAATGCGACACAACTTTTTAAATTAAAAGTTAATATGTGAAATAAAAGTTTTTTTTACTTTTTTTTTTTTTTTTACATAAGAACTGTAAACACAAAATCTTTGGTTTGAAAATCAAACAATTGACAATGTTTCGCAAGTGTAAATTTGTATTGATGTATGAGTAAGTACAATTCTCTAAAATTGAATCTTGTTACAAAAGAATACTCATCTGATTCGATCTCCTTGAAATAATCTTTGATTCAAGTATAAACTTGATTTGAACACGAGATGCTTCTCAATTTGATTAAGAAAGGGATCAAAAGATCTTTGAAGTAGAATCACGATGAATCTCTAACTATGTGTTTGTTAGGAATACTTCGTTCTTTGCGTTCTTCATGTTTTCTTTGAATTTTCTTTGTGTGTTCTTTGTCTTTGAAGATTGTTGTGGAAGTTCTTCGTGTCTTTGGAGGCTTGAATCCGTATTTTTGCACTAACTTGCAATCTTTTAAAGTTTCTGAACACTTTTGGACTTGATTCTAATGCACTTTGAGATCTTGGAAGATGACTTGAATGATTTCTCTTCAAATGTTCTTAAGATTTGAAGGTTGAAGTTCTTGTTGTTTTAGGAGGCATTGGAGCTTAATTTCGGCAGAGTTTTGAGATTTCTGAATGTATGTGTATGTCCTCTTATAAGACTGAGTAATGTCTCTATTTATGTTAGTCACTAAATCGCACGGGATAGTTAAACAAAAATTACAAATATTTATTAAGAAATAAATAATAATAACTGTAAAATCAATCAAATTGAGTATGACATTGCCTTATATGTTTCTTCATAAACAGCAAACGGTGGAGCTCAGTGGTCATCTTCTCAGTGAGAACTCTCTCAATTGCTGCCTCCAAGAAAACCTTCTCACAATACTTAACACATGTTTAAAGCAACATGAAAGCCAGAATTACAGAAGAATAACCAATGAAATCCATGGAAAAACTTTTTAAGATTCTCACCTTGAGGAATCAGACACTAAAACAAAACATGTTGAAATGTAGCAGGCCTAAAATTTAAGCAATAATTTACAAAAAAACACCCGTAAAGATTAAAAACAATATGAAAATACACACACACACCACACAATATGAAAATTAATGGCTCTTTCCTATAATTTAAAACAACAATTTAAATCTTCTTTTGGTAATAACAAAATCTTGTGTCAAGCATCAAAATCTTGAGCTACATATAATTAAGTATATTTTTCTCAACAAAAAGATTTTGCAAAAAAACCAAAAAAAAAAGGTGGAACTCCTTGATTGATGGCTATTACATAAATCTCTATCATAAGAAATCTCCACTTTCTTTTTGGGAGGGCAAGGGGGGAGAAGAACCTAAAATTTTCCAACAATAACCTAAAGCATCACCATTTCATTTTGGAAACATGGTCCTATAACTAAACTGCTTAAGCAAAGTGAAGCAAATAGCCACTCCACATCCACAAGAAGCATAAGAAGAATAGTCATTGCAGTTTTAAAACTAATATTCACAAACAAATATCCTCAAAAACATTAGCTCTAGTAATTGATTTTGTTTTGGAATCAATAACATAAATCTCCTCAAAATCAAGCATGAACTCTAGGTCATCCAACCTCTGGTGATGTTGTTGCTAATAATAACGAATGAGAAAAAGAAGAACTTCATTCTTTCATTCCTTAATAGGAGTATAATTTAATTAGCATCTTGAGAGAAATTGGTTACAATATTGAAGGCATTGTTAAAATGACCGCATTATCCTATCATGCCATGCTATCAAATAGACATTCTGATATTTATTGGGCAGCTAAAGGGCCAGGCCATACTGATATTTTCAATGATCTCTAAGTATTTGAACTTTGGGATTTATCAAACATATTGCATGTCTGTCCAAAAAAGACAGTGATTTCAACAGCCAGTGGAACTGCCAAGAATTTTCCCATGCAAATAGGAACTTTAGTTCAGAAATTTATTTAAATCTTCAACTTAAAAGAAAACCCAAAAAAAAAAAGAAAAAGAAAGATATGTGCCTAATGTTTCTTCACCAATTTGAAAGGTACGTTTGCCCATGCTATGATAGAGCACTTCATTGTCCTTATTTATTTTGGTGATGTTGAAGTTGTTTAATTTGGTTTAGTATGCAATATTATGTATTAATCAAGCTCGATCAAGTGAAAAAAAGTATATACGATATATTCTTGATGATATGATGTAGAGCCTTCAATCAATTATAATCAATCAATATTATACTATCACTTGTAAAAATCAACCAAAATTGGAGCAAGGTGCAAATGTAAACTATGAAACCTTCCCAGTTGCCCTCCTCTGTCTAAGCCCAATGTAGAACTTGTCTTTCAACAATTGTTCACTGTTTGTCCCTATATCAATTGTTATAGGCAAACACTACAAGAAGACAGTCCATACAATTCTTGATCAGAAGAAGGGATATTATGTGATAAAAACCAAGGCTTTTATTTTGAACTTGGTTTTGCTTGGCATTTAGAAATGTTCCCTAAGGTTTAAAACAAAGTACATAATGTGACCAACAATTTACAATGTAGAAAAATGAAGCAAGAACCACAAGTCTTATTTGAATAAACTTACTGCAGAAGGTTGAAGACCTTTGAGTGCTGTATACAAAGACAATTTCCCCATATGAATCCCCATCCCCTAAAACATATCCAACACCACCATGTGAAGGCTAGTTCACTTTTATAGCCCAATAATTTACATAGAACCTTGTTTAATAACTTTAGAATTTAAAAATGATGATTGACAACATAATTACCTGATAGCCAAGATCCCCAAGTCCCAAAATTCGCTCACCATCCGTCACAACAATTGCTTGAATAGTCCTCTCAGGCTAGTTCTTTAACACCTCAAGAATCTTGCCCCTGCAAAATCCGAGTACTCCTTCATATTATGACTAAAGTAGCACCAAGTTGCATATAGTTACAGCAGAAATAGATATTCATACTTTTCTTTCAAACTTATGTAAAGACCCTGAGGGTGCTTGAAGATGCTCCCATACTTCTGGCAAGCCTCACCCATAGATGGAGTATAGACACTGGGAGCAATTCCTCAACATTATCAATTAGAAGTTTGTAGAACAGCCTTTCATTCCCTACTGCAGTTAGTCATATGCAATAGAACTTTTTGAGAACACTGGTAACACAATTAGATTTTTCATATAATTTTAACCCAACATTTGCAAATCAGAGGGCATAGAACCAAAGTCTTATTAGTTTGATTTATGGATTTAACAACACATAAAACCATACAAATAAAAATAAAAAAACCAATTACAACAAAACTTAAATCTCACAATGAAAACATAACAGAACTAACCAAAAAAAACCAAAAATTGATCATGCATAACAGAATGAACAACACATTCATCACAGGAAAAACAACATCAAAAGGACCTAAAACAAAATTGGAACATAAAATTAATAATTTCGTTGATTTGCAGTGAATACCCAAAACTTAACCAATCTTTTTTGTAATTTTCATAATCTATAAAAGCTAGTCGCAGACCCATGCGATGCGTGGGAATATATTATTACTTTGAAATTGTGGCACAATGTATAATATGTTCTCTCTAAAAATCAAAAAATTTCTAAAATTATTTTTCATTTATCCATCTTTACATATATATCATTTTAATATTTTAGGTGTGCTTAATTGTTTTTTTTTTTTTTTGAGGTGGTCCATATTTTTCTAAATTATATTATGATACGTTCTGTTTTCCTTTTTTTCTTCTTACAACTAAATTCTTTAAGTTTTTTACTTAAATTTTTTTTTTTAAGTTTCAAATATATTATTCAAATTTCTCATTTCTTAAATAAGATATCATGATAATCAAAACTCAGCACAAAATTACACCTAATATTACTCAAATAGTTGAGAAACACATTCAAATACATAGCCAGATTGTATTTTAATATAAATTCTAATTTTCATTTTCAAAAATAACTAAGTATTATGTCAAACAAAAGCTATGAGAGGGAGAGAGAAGGCTTGTTATGGAGAACTCAAAAACACACATAAAATTGTATATTATCCCAAAATAGTGTTATAAAAAAAATATAATGATTCATCAACCTAAAGTTTAGTTGCAAGAATGAATAAATAATCGATAAAAAGAATAATCACCTTTTTCGGGAGAGACCTGAATTGGATAATTTATAGAAAATAAGATGAGAAGAAGAATAGTCAATATAACAGATATAGTCACACCAAATTATCCAAGTCATGTTATGTAATTGAATAACATTATATTCTTATATTCTATCTTTATAATGCAATATGATATCATTTGACAATCAAAATAAAGGAAAAATTAACAACTTGAAAACATAAAACCAAAAAGTTTGGTGCATGAAATTCAATTAAATCCTATTTATTTTTTGTAGTGGTATGCATCAATTTAAAGTAGAGTTTTAAAGAACACACAAATTCATCAACCTAAAGTAAAGATATAAAACATTAAAAAAAAAAAAAAAAAAAAACTACCAAAAGAAAAGAAAAACATGAGAAAGAGAAAGAGTAATAACCTTTTGGTGTGATAAAATATGTATAGAGTGAAAGAATAGTCAAAATAAAAGGAAGATGGAGGGATAATGGAAAAGTGATATTAATGTTAATAATAGTGGGGAGATGAAAAGGCAAAAGGGAAGGGGGAAAGTTGGAAAAAATGTAACCGTAAACTACAACATTAATTAAAAAGAAAAAGAAAAAGAAAAAGAGTCAAAAAAGAAGAAGAGAAATGATTGAAAATAAGTAGGTGATATGGCTGCTAACATGGTTCAATAGAAGCGTAGTAACAATAAATTATACGCTTCAACTTTTAGATAAGTAGGTAATTTGGCTGCTGACGTGGCTCAATAGAAGCGTAGGAAGAATAAATTATACGCTTCAGCTTTTAGATATATATAGATAACAAAAGCGAATATATTGAATTGATAAGGCTTATTATACATTAGATTGAGAAGACAAACATTTTGAGAGAAACCCAAAAGCCCAAAACCAACTGAGTTTACACAAATACCTAAAACTGAGTTGTACTTAATACTCAAATCTAAAAAAGCGTTTAAAAAAAAAACTTCCCTCTTAACAGTTTTGACGGTTTGATGGTGGGTGGTTGACTGGCAGTTCATTCATCTCTCTCTGTGTTTGCCTACGGTTCCTGACCCAAAACCCCTTTTTTTTCCTTCTCTTTTCTCTCAGTTTCTCACTAAACAAAAACCTGCATTAGAAAATTGCAAAGAGCAATTAATTTTAGGACTTACAATGGACCTTTGGAAGAATGAAGGAAAAGAATTGTAACTCATGAATATGTCTGTTGGTCTGTGGGTATGGTGGGTTTTGATTAAGGAATCTGTGGGTATGGTGGGTAGGTGTCTTTAGATGCTTTGCTGTTGGTTTGCCGTGGGTCTGATGGAGGAGGAGCTGGTAGAGGAGGAGTTGGTAGAGGAGGAGCTGGTAGTGGAAGGCAGGGCATGCATTTTGGTGTTTGGTGAAAGAAAAGGCATAGCATCACGTGAAAGAGTTTTGGTGAAAGAAAAGGTACAGCATCGTGAAAGAGAAGGCAGAGTTTTGGGTTTGGGGTTTAAAAAAGTTTTATTATTATTATTTTTTTAATATTATGCTGACGTGAAAAATTGTGGAAACTTCAAAAGCTTTGGTTATATATATATATATAGATGAGTCTTGGGAAGGTGTGATGACACGTGATTGGTTATCATTAATGACATGTGTCATAATTTAAATCGAGGGACTTTATGTTTTGTTCTCCTAGGGACATATGATATTATTTGATTAGCCATAGTGGTTTAATTTAAAATATCACATGGCAGCTTTAAAAATTCTAGTTCTGCCACTGATCCCATTAATAAAAATTTGTTTTGTATTCATTTGAATTTTCTTATAACATAACCAGAGATTAAAATGAAAAAAAACAAATAAAATAGAACACATGACATGGTGGAACATAAAGTTGAATACAATAGAAGAGGCTCAACACTCTCTTTCATTATTGCTGATCGTATTTTAAGAGGCTTAACTTCCTCATCATTAGTGTTCCAGAGGCCCAAAAATGCTGGTGAAAAAAAAACATCAATGAGCCCAAGCCTAACCCAAACCCAAACCCAAACCCAAACCCAACAGATTCGTGCCTTTACTTTATTACCCTTTATCTTTACTCTCTTTAGTCTTTACGCCTAAAACTGAAATCTCTCATCCGCCGAAAAAATGTCCCAAACAATGGAACTTTGTCCACAACCCTTGATCGTCCGACAATGGAAGAACCATCTCCCTCACGACGTCGTGCTCAACATCTTGGCATGGCTACCGGTCAAGGCACTCCTAAGATTCAGGTGCGTTTGCAAACTCTGGGACTCCTCAATCACTAGTCCTAATTTCATCTCCACCCACCTTAATATCGTCAACAACAACGATGATGATGATCATGCTTATCTCATACAAACCTGTATTCAATATGATTCCTTTAAGATTCCAGTGATCTGTAAGGTTCTTTGTTGTGACCGCACGTTTGATTCGCTTTTTGAGTATTCAGTTCCCTCTGTTTTTGATTTAAACATGTCCGAAATGGTCGGTTCGTGCAATGGTTTAGTGTGTCTCGCTCAACATGCAAAGCTTTTCACTACTTCTGATGCTATATATTTGTGGAACCCCAGCATTAGAAAATTTAAGAGATTGCCTGATTCATGTTCTAATAGCAAAGATTTTTGGTTTTCTACCGGATTTGGTTATCAGTCCAAGACAAATGACTACAAAGTTGTAAAGCTTTGGGGTACTCCAGTTGTGGCTGAGGTTTACACATTAAGCTCTGACTCGTGGAGAAAGGTTGAAATCTCGTTGAGATCCAAAGTTGTGGTCTCCAATATCGACCCTTTTCCATTTCCCCTATTTTTTAGTGGGGCTTTGCATTGGTTTGCTTATCATAGTGAAGGGGAAGTGGAATTCGTAGATCCAACGATGATTTTGTCATTTGATGTCGATAATGAGAAATTCGGAGAGATGTCACTCCCTGCTGGAGATAAATTGTTTGAGCACAGTCTGTTTGTGTTCAAGGGAAATCTGGCTTTCATTTCATGTGGATACCCAGAAAACGATGATGACTTACAGTTAGACTCGCAATGCTTCATTTGGGTAATGAGGGATTATGGTGTAGATGAATCATGGAATAAACTTTTTTCTATCCGGTTTGAAAATGCTGATATAATTTTCTATGGTTGCACTGAACATGGTGAACTTCTACTTGATAAGAAAGTCAGGGAAGAATCTAAAGATGGTAAAATAAAAATAGATGAGTCTACGATTATTTCAGATGACACTGCGATTGTTTCACTAGACCCTGAAACTTTACATGAGAAGGACCTTGGTATCCTACGATATGTTACACATATAGTTACTACGTTCAAGGAAAGCCTTGTGTTACTTGATGGAGCAACCGGGCTATCTAGATAAGAAGTGAAATCATTAGTGATAATCATTGCATTTTGTTAGGTAAGTGTGATACAATTGAGACCATTATCATGTTGTTTACTTTGGTATCATTTTGTTTTGCCGTAGGCATAAATGTACTGATATGATGTAGGTGAACTTAATTCAGATGTATATCAACCCTTTATGCTTGTGGCGATTTCATGAAAGAACATATAACATTATAATTCTGACTTTTTTTTTGTGCCTTTCTGATTGTGTTGCAAACTATTAGATTAGACATCTTACTTAATCCAAAAAAATAAAATAAAAATGGAGTAAAGAAGAGGGAAGAAAAGATGCCTTATGATGAGAATGTTGAAAATGGGCTGTGGAAGTTCTTATGCGGTGAGCATTGGCCCAGCGAAGGTCTTGTGCTTTATTCCTTGATCAAAATGATATATATCTAGTGGCTGCAGTACATCTGCTATGCAGTTTTTGCTTGTTGTATCTCTTCTCATGGTTCTACGTTTTCTCTTTCCCCTGAGAGAAAAATTTGGGATAACATATAGTGTTTGAAAAGGATCTAAAGCTTTGTGATCATGGTTTGTCAATACCTTCTCTATTTGGGAGTTGCAATCGTTTCCCCTCATGCTTTGGTGGCTAAATAACATGCTCATTGCCAATGATATTGAGAATGAATCGGTGTGTTTAGCTGCTAATACATTGCGTTTCCATTAGTATTGTTGTGGTCATTATATAAAAATATTTAACAGTATTTAGTGTAAGGTAATATGGAAAAGTTTTTTTGAACTTCAGAGTTCATGGTAATGGGATACTGTTTCTAAACTTTTGATTTTTATGAAGATTTTTCTACTGTTTGTGGATACTGTTTGTGTATACCGTTTGTGGCCAAAATGGCCCTTTACCATCAATTTTCGAAATATTTGGCAAAAAAACACTGTTTCGGAAATAAATAGGAATCTACCACTTTTTCAAGTACTCGAGTTTGGTGAACTCGAGTACCCTATTTTATAGTTCCACCGTGGCTGCTGAGCTGGAAATTGGTGATTAAAAAAAATTAAGTGGTACTCAAGCTTGGAAAACTCGAGTATTATGCAATACAATACTCGAGTATACAAGGCTCGAGTAACTTTTATAAAAAAAAATACAGAATTTTTTTTTCTACGGTACTCGAGTTTACCAAACTCGAGTACTGTGTAATGTTTTTTTTTTGTTTGTTTGTTTTTGTTTTTGTTTTTTTTGCTTGAGGATAATTGACAAATAAACATAAGGATAAAAATAAGTAGCTTTTCTATCTTTTTATTTATTTAAATTGAAGCATTGTAAGATATAGAGATTTTAATTTCGAAATATGAATTTAATTTCTACATTGATTAAAATTGTTCATTGTTTTCTCATAAAAATCGTTCACTATTTTTTGTATAAACTATTTCTATGATTTTACATAAAATTATTTTCTGTTCAGCATTATTTAAGAAATTGTTCGCTCTCTTTTTTGCATAAATTATTTCCTGTTCACTATTTAAAAAATTGTTCACTGTTTTCTCATAAAACACCTAGTGAAATCGTGTTTTCTAAATTTAAATGCCAAATCTGAATGCTTTTTCATGTTTGAATTTCACAATAATCGAATATATTTTTCATAAATGTAGAAACAGATTTTATCAATGCAGAAAAATATATTCGATTATTGTGAAATTCAAACATGAAAAAGCATTCAGATTTGACGTTTAAATTTAGAAAACACGATTTCACTAGGTGTTTTATGAGAAAACAGTGAACAATTTTTTAAATAGTGAACAAAAAATAATTTATGCAAAAAAGAGAGCGAACAATTTCTTAAATAATACTGAACAGAAAATAATTTTATGTAAAATCGTAGAAATAGTTTATACAGAAAATAGTGAACAATTTTTATGAGAAAACAATGAACAATTTTAATCAATGTAGAAATTAAATTCATATTTCGAAATTAAAATCTCTATATCTTACAATGCTTCTATTTAAATAAATAAAAAAATAGAAAAGCTACTTATTTTTATCCTTATGTTTATTTGTCAATTATCCTCAAGCAACAAAAAAAAAACAAAAAAAAAAAAAGAAAAAAAAAAAAAAGAAAAAAATTTACACAGTACTCGAGTTTGGTAAACTCGAGTACTGTAGAAAATTCTGTTTTTTTTTTTATAAATAGTACTCGAGCCTGGTATACTCGAGTATTATGTTGCATAGTACTCGAGTTTTGCAAGCTCGAGTACCACTTAATGTTTTTTAATCACCAATTTCCAGCTTAGCACCAAACTCGAGTACTTGAAAAAGTGGTAGGTTCTTATTTATTTCTGAAACAGTATTTTTTTGCCAAATATTTCGAAAATTGATGGTAAAGGGCCATTTTGGCCTACCGTTTGTAATGCGGATACTGTTTGTAAGGATGTTCACGGTAATGTGCATACTGTTTGTAAGGATGTCACATGACTAGGCCCTTTTTTTTCCTTGGCTTGATATGATTTGACCCGCTTTGATTCAGAGGATAAATTTGTTTATTGATGCATCCTATAAAAACGTGCATATACTCCAAAGGCATGTGGTACATATGGATTGCACCAAGGCATGTTTATATGGATTGCACCAAGGCATGTGGTGCATACCCCATCAAAATTTCAGTACTCATTCTTCTCCATTGCTTAAAAGCTTTACTTCATAAACCCATCTTTCTTCCTCTTTTCATCAAAAATCTAAGCAAAATCAATATCATTGGAGGTTAGCATCAACCCTTTTTTTTGTGGGGTTGTTAAGTTTTTTTCTTAGGTTGTCACATGGCTAGGCCCTTTTTTTTTCTTGGCATGATGTGATTTGACCCACTTTGATTCATACGATAAATTTGTTTATTGATGCATCCCTATAATAACATTTAAGTTGATTGTTAATATATACAGAAAGAGTAATTTTGAACTAAATTTATCTTTTAATTGGATGTCATACAAGTCTTTTTTCTTTTTCTTATTCAAACTTTCTGCAGTTGATTTCCAATTTGAAAGTGTTGTCAAATTTCCATTTGTTGTAAATAAAAGTTTTTCATTGATTTCAAATTCTTAATCAGATTTCTCTAAAATCATAAATTTGTTTAATGACATCTATTGTCCTTAGTGTAAAAGTTGAGAGAACAATAAACCATCTCCCTGATTGTCCAATCTCTGCTTTTGCATTGGTCGCTTCTAGGAATGGTCTTTGTATATTCAAGGTACACCTATGACACTCCAACAATTTATTTTTCCACAATTCAATCATTTCATCAAGAATGAGTATGGAGTACCCACACGCTGAATTTCCATAGTAAGGGTGACTTGCCTCCTTTACACACTGAATTTCCATATTCAGTTTTGGTGGCAGCACTTAAAGTTAATGGGGTTTCAGATTCTACTCTTACATGTTACAGTTGAGTTTTGACTTCTGTCATACCAGTATCTTAGATCACAGCTTCAAGAATATCTCTTGGTACTTCCTATTAGAAAGATATGAAAAATACTTGCACTTTGTAATAGCACTAGGCATGTGTATGAGATATGCATGATCATGAATAATTCATGATCTATGTTGTTAGTGTTATTACGGTGGGCGGAAAAGAAATTGAGAGTGGTGATTGAGGAGTGCTAGGGTTTGCAAACGCACTTGAATCTTAGGAGTTATTTGACCGGAAGCCTCGTTAACATGTTGAGTACGACATCATCTTGGAGATAATTATTCATTAGCTTTGGTTGTAGTTGTGGTTCTCTCATTTGCGACATTTTTATTCAGAAGAGGGGACAGAAGTCACAGAACTGAAGAGACTCTAACCTAAAGAAAATCCATTTTGCTATCTCTTCTAGGTTAAACTTGCCTCCAATAGGAGATCTTTTCCTTCGAGTGAATTTAACAGAGCTTTTAATACTGTTAACGTTTATGTAGAGCATCACTTTTCACAGCTCAGGGGTAAAGGTATGTGGTTTATTGATGTTTTAAGGTTATCTGATTTTTTCGCTTGTAGGAAATTGATGATCAGAAAGTTGATCTCATTAAACCAAAAAAGAAAAAGATGGTCTAGTACTGTAGGTTGTGGGTTTAGACTTTAGTACTTAGATTATATTTATTGTAATTTGAGAATATTATTTTTCAATTATCTGTTTAATTGATAGTAGTGACTTGAGCAATTAAATCAAATTACTGCTATAAAGTTGTTTATTTTATCAATTTGAGTTATTGAAATTATAGAATTCAATATTTATGTTTACATATTGTGAATAATTTATAGGGGAAACGATCTACAATTGATGCATATTTTGCAAAATGGACAATGAATTCTTGAGTGATTGTTTAACTATGTACATAGAAAAAGCAATTGCTAAAGAATTTAGTTTAGAATCAATTATAAATGATATTAATGCCATGGAAGAGCATAGGACACAAAATTTTAAATTAAAAGCTAATTTGTGAAATAAAAGTTTTTTTTACTCATTTTTTTTATACATAAGAACTATAAACACAAAATCTCAGGTTTGAAAATCAAACAATTGACAATGTTTCGCAAGTGTAAATTTGTATTGATGTGTGAGTAAGTACAATTCTCTAAAATTGAAACTTGTTACAAAAGAATACTCATCTGATTCTATCTCCTTGCAAAAATCTTTGATTCAAGTATAAACTTGATTCGAACACCCGATGCTTCTCAATTTGATTAAGAAAGGGATCAAAAGATCTTTGCAGTAGAATCACGTTGAATCTCTAACTATGTTTTTGTTAGGAGTCCTTCGTTCTTCATGTGTTCTTTGTGTGTTCTTCGTCTTCGAAGATTGTTGTGGAAGTTTTTCGTGTCTTTGGAGGCTTGAATCCGTAGATCTTCACTAACTTGCAATCTTTTAAAGTTTCTGAACACTTTTGGACTTGATTCTAATGCACTTTGAGATCTTGGAAGATGACTTGAATGATTTCTCTTCAAATGTTCTTAAGATTTGAAGGTTGAAGTTCTTGAAGTTCTAGGAGGCTTTGGAGCTTAATTCCGGCAGAGTTTCGAGACTTCTGAATGTATGTGTATGTCCTCCTATAAGACTGAGAAATGTCTCTATTTATATGAGTCTTGGGAAGGTGTGATGACACGTGATTGGTTATCATTAATGACATGTGTCATAATTTAAATCGAGGGACTTTATGTTTTGTTCTCCTAGGGACATATGATATTATTTGATCAGCTATAGTGGTTTAATTTAAAATATCACATGACAACTTTAAAAATTCTGGTTCTGTCACTGATCCCATCAATAAAAATTTGTTATGTATTCATTTGACTTTTCTTATAACATAAGATTAAAATGAAAAAAATAAAATAAAATAAAACACATGACATGGTGGAACATAAAGTTGAATACAATAGAAGAGGCTCAACACTCTCTTTCATTATTCCTGATCGTATTTTAAGAGGCTCAACTTTCTCATCATTAGTGTTCCTGAGGCCCAAAAATGCAGGTGATAAAACACATCAATGAGCCCAAGCCTAACCCAAACCCAAACCCAAACCCAAACCCAACAGATTCGTGCCTTTACTTTATTACCCTTTATCTTTACTCTCTTTAGTCTTTACGCCTAAAAACTGAAATCTCTCATCCGCCGAAAAATGGTTCCTGGTCCACAACCTTTGATCCTCCGACAAAGGAAGAACCATCTACCACACGTCGTCGTACTGAACATCTTGGCAACGCTACCAGTCAAATCCCTCATAAGATTTAGGTGCGTTTCCAAACTCTGGGACTCCTCAATCACTAGTTCTAATTTCATCTCCACCCACCTAAATATCATCATCATCAACAACAACAAAGATCATGATCCTGCTTTTCTCATACAAACGTGTATTCAATATAATACTTCTAAGATTCCAATAATCTCTAAGGTTCTTTGTTGTGACCGCACGTTTGATTGGCTTTTTGAGTATCCAACTCCCTCTGTTTTTGATTTAAACATGTCCCAAATGGTCGGTTCTTGCAATGGTTTAGTGTGTCTCGCTCAACGTGGAAAGATTTCCACTACTTGTGATGCTATATATTTGTGGAACCCCAGCATTAGAAAATTTAAGAGATTGCCTGATTTGTGTTCTTTTGGCCAAGATTTTTGGTTTTCTACCGGATTTGGGTATCAGTCCAAGACAAATGACTACAAAGTTGTAAAGCTTTGGGGTACTCCAGTTGTGGCTGAGGTTTACACATTAAGCTCTGACTCCTGGAGAAAGGTTGAAATCTCGTTGAGATCCAAAGTTGTGGTCTCCCGAATCGTACCTTATCCGTTTCCCCTATTTTTTAGTGGGGCTTTGCATTGGTTTGCTTATCATAGTGAAGGGGAAGGGGAATTCCTAGATCCAACGATGATTTTGTCATTTGATGTCAATAATGAGAAATTCAGAGATATGGCACTCCCTGATGGAGATAAATTGAAAGTGCAAGATCTGTTTGTGTTTAAGGGAAATCTGGCTTTCATTTCATGTGGATACCCAGAAAACGATGACGGCTTACAGTCAGACTCGCAATGCTTCATTTGGGTAATGAGGGATTATGGTGTAGATGAATCATGGAATAAACTTTTTTCTATCCGGTTTGAAAATGCTAATATAATTTTCTTTGGTTGCACTGAAAATGGTGAACTTCTACTTGATAAGAAAGTCAAGGAAGAATCTGAAGATGGTGGAGTAAAAATCGATGAGTCTACAATTCTTTCAAATGACACTGATTGTTTCACTAGACCCTGAAACTTTACTTGAGAAGGACCTTGGTATCCTACGATATGTTACAGATATAGTTACTACATTCAAGGAAAGCCTTGTGTTACTTGATGGAGCAACCGAGCTATATGGATAAGAAGTGAAATGATTAGTAATAATCATTGCATTT
Organism: Quercus aquifolioides; assembly: GCA_019022515.1. NCBI lineage: Eukaryota > Viridiplantae > Streptophyta > Magnoliopsida > Fagales > Fagaceae > Quercus > Quercus aquifolioides. The sequence goes on from CM032333.1 coordinate 38,470,303, forward strand.
TGTTAGGTAAGTGTTATATGATTGAGACCATTATCATGTTGTTTACTTTGGTATCATTTTGTTTTGCAGTAGGCATAAATGTACTGATATGATGTAGGTGAACTTAATTCAGATGTATATCAACACTTTATGCTTGTGGTGATTTCATGAAAGAACATATAACATTTTAATTCTGACTTTTTTTTGTGCCTCTCTGATTGTGTTGCTAACTATTAGATTAGAAATCTTACTTAATCCAAAAAAATAAAATAAAAATGGAGCAAAAGAAGAGGGAAGAAAAGAAGCCCTATGATGAGAATGTTGAAAATGGGCTGTGGAAGTTCTTATGCGGTGAGCATAGGCCAGCGAAGGTCTTGTGCTTTATTCCTTGATCAAAATGATATATATCTTGTTAGTGGCTGCAGTACATCTGCTATGCAATTTTAGCTTGTTGTATCTCTTTTCATGGGCCTTCATTTTCTCATTCCCCTGAGAGAAAAATTTGAGATAACATATAGTGTTTGAAAAGGATTTAAAGCTTTGTGATCGTGGATTGTCAACACCTCTATTTTGGAGTTGCAATTGTTTCCCCTCATGCTTTGGTGGCTAAATCACATGCTTATTGCCAATGGTATTGAGAATGAATCAGTGTGTTTAGCTGCTAATACATTGTGCTTCCATTAGTATTGTTGTGATCATTTTATAAAAATATTTAACAGTATCTAGTGTAAGGAAATATAGAAAGTTCTTTTTGAACTTCAAAGTTCATGCTAATGTGGACACTGTTTCTAAACTTTTGATTTTTATGAAGAAGATTTTTCCTGTAAGGATGTCACTTGACTAGGCCCTTTTCTTTTTCTTGGCATGATATGATTTGACCTGCTTTGATTCACAAGATAAATTTGTTTATTGATACATCCTATAAAAACATGCATATACTTCATAGATGTGATTCATTTTAAAAGGATTGCACCAAGGCATATGGTACATACTCCATCAAAATTTCAGTACTCATTCCTCACCATTGCTTAAAAGCATTACTTCATTAGGGAAAAAATAAATAAACCCATCTTTCTTCCTCTTTTATTCAGAAATCTAAGCAAAATCGGTATCATTGGAGGTTAGTATCAACCTTTTTTTGTGGGGTTGTTAAGTTTGTTTTGGTCCCAAGGAAAGATTATGTCAACTTTGATTAGAAACAACATCTGAAAGGTCTAAGATCAGCATAGTAAAAACAAGAAACTAGTCTTGGACCCCATGTCGGCAATGACCTGACACAATTTCATTGGGCAAAAGCGAGGTTGTAGAGCAAGCAAGTGAAGAAGCAAGTCAAAATTCTAAGCTGTTGAATATACTGACCCACTCCGCCAAGATGCAATTTGGATTAGTAAGCTTTCAAGCATGCTTTTTGAATTGCTTAATACTTCAAAGTGAACTTTAAATAAATAATAGATCAATGACAACTTCAGAAAAATAATGCTATCCAAGAAGGTGACAATAACAAGCGAGGAGTTTAGCATATCATAGTGCAAACCTCAGTAAAGTAATTCATTCATTACTGTTGAGGAATTGGACCAAATCAACCGAAGTGATAAGAATGCACCTGAATGGACCCAAGTGGACCGATATAGACCAAAATTGACTGAAGTGGAGTGAATATTGGACTGAATTCACTGAAATAGACCGGGTGGGACTGAATTAGACCAAATGGACCGAAATGTTATGCTGATAAATGTTACACTTCATCTTTTAGATATTATATAGATATAGATATGTAGTTTCACAAAGATTCAAGCAATCTATTAAAGCATGATCCAACAATTACAAATTATTAAAGCAGAGATCTCATGTAGGAGAGCATGAAGTTTTGCCATGTGGCTTCTTCTTTGATCACTTTCAGATTTTTATTATTATTATTTTTTTAAAGAAAATTAAATTAACTTCCAACTCATCATAAACATTTAAACTCCTCTTCACTCATTTGTGTCTCTTCGTAGTCCCAACTTATCAAACAAATGTTTCTACTCATTTTTCAAGTCTTAATTCAACCCTCTTATATAGTGTAATTAATGGAGATATATGGTTAAGGAAGATATAAATCACTTTACGAAAAAAGGAAATGTACAGTCTAACCTCAACACCCATAATTCTTTTATATTCCCAATTCCTGAATCGAAAATTGGATCTACATTTCATTTCTTCTAGGCAAAACTCAAGGTATTTTCTACATTTTATTTTCTTCTCTGTATTTTATTCTTTAAATAGTTTTTTATTTTTTTTATTTTTTATTTTTTTGTTCTACTTGAATATCAAATAAGTATCTCAGTATTTGCTACATCAAGTTAGACCAAACTGTTTGCGATCCTTCAAATTGTAGGTGATTTTTTTTTTTTATACACAAATGCATGAAAATGTTAGGTCCATCATAAGCATAAATTCAGATATTGACAAACAATTGAGATATTGCATTCATAGATTCTGATAGCATTTGTCCCTTTTGAAAATCTAAACAATTTATAAGATTCTAGCCACAAATATTCAGCATATAATCTATGACGCAAAAATAAGTTTGGTATATTGTTTGGTAGAAACCAGATGGGACTAAATAAAATTTTTTAGTTAGATGCACACCAATTATTTTTTTAAGCTTTCCTGTAGTATTTACATGGTCTAGTTTAAAGTAGAATTTCATTGGCAGAATCAGTCATATATTCATTCAATCAAATCAATGAACAATAAGAGTATGTCATATGTGATCTTTTTACTCTAAATGTTATTTCATTCGGTTATTATTTTTTATTTTATATATATACTACTTTTTTTTATTGTTAGTTCCTGCTTTATATTGTTTTAAAAAAATTGTGGCTAATAATATGTGCTTATTTTACTTATTAAAGCAAATCTATGTTTATTTTGATGTTCATTTCTATGAGTCATCTTCAAGTTTTTCCTACTTAATCAATTCCTATTGATGTAAATAGTGAAGATCAGAATTCCATAGAAACCAAGTTTATTGTTTTAGCTTGAAACCAACATAATTTAATTATATTTTTATGCAATGTTTGAGACCAACATAATCTTAGGTAAAGATTTCCTGTGCATTGCATGGGTGTCCAACTAGTTGAACAAGTTACTATATCCATTTAATGTCAATCAAAATATTTCTCTAATATCAGAAGAACATTATTCTCATACCAAAATAAGCAAATTACTATTTTGGCTATACAAACAAATGTCTTTGCTCGTTGTCTATCCTTCTTACACTTTCTCTCTTTTGTGTTTGTAGGAGGCCAAGACAATCAGCCACATGGTTCGGGACTGTTCCTCGCAGATGAATTTCTCATACATTCTAACGTATGCTCCTCAGCTACTAAAATGAAGGTGGAGCTGCTACAAAGCCTACAATGCTGTTGCCTTCAGAATTAGTTTCTGGGCAGGCATCATCACCTCTACCAGCACAAGTGCCTGCTGCTTTATACTGGACACCTTCCCCCATAGGGCATGGTGTGAAGTTTTTAAGGTTGACTATAGCACTCTGGAAATCCTAGAGCACCATAAGAATGGAAAGCGACTCATCAAAGACTCATCAAAGTCATACACTGACAACAGAAAGTGCAAATGTACAATTCTGAATTGAATCAAGAAGTTTTTCATGAAAACGTTGAGTAATTTGTAAAACAAAGCCCTCTAGAAAATCTAACCCCTGAAACTGCTACTGAAGACAATGGTAAGAAACATAGCAGCAAGAAAGAGGTAGTAGGTACTTCTTAAGTTTTAGCAGTTGAACCTGAGAGGAAGCCCCAGGATCAATTTGCAGCTCGGAGGCATGGTTTCAAATGAGAACATATGAAGAGTTAAGAAGGCAAATTGAGCCCTCCAAACCATAACAGGCGGTTCCTTAAATTTGTGAGTTGTGCAATTTCAACTGTCAAGTGTGACTCATAGGTTGCTTTTAAGAGTCATTTGACTGGTAAAAAGCACCCGACAAATCTAAAGCAGTTTCATAGCCACCATGCTTTGTATGGAGAAGCAGGACTTCCTAATTTCAATGCTCCATCAGAGCATGGACAAATGGGGCTTCTGGTAGTCTACCCATGAACTTCCTTAACTCATCAAATCCAACAACAGTGCTGATGAAGTTGCACCTCATTCCAGGTAGTAAAGTTGCCCCTTAAGATTAAGTTGTGTTGTAAAACTCAAAATGCATATGTTGGAACAGAGCCCGAAAATATAAAAAAGCCAACTGATAAGATAGTTTTGTTTTTCCATTCTCATCATGGAAACTATAGAGATATTCTATGCATGGAGGATACACTGATAATATTATTTGAATAGTACTATACTCATTATTATGATGCAAGATTGGGTTTTGGAGCTGGTGAATAAGCCTTGGTATTATTAATATACTAATTCTCATCATTTAGTATAGCCTAGGGGCCTGAGGTATCTTCTACGTTAAATTTCTTTTGGTGGCGCAAAATTTACTAAAACAATTGATTGGATTTAAATCACCAACACTCCTGGTTTTGATGGAATCAATAAACAAGAACAATTATGTCAAAGGTAAAAATCAGTTCTAGAAAGGGTGCAGAAACTGGAAGTGGTCACAACCAAAAAGGAGATGGTGTTCCATTGCAGCTTTCAAACAAAGGACTGTGGGTCATGGAGAATTCGCCTCCTCAATTCTCCTCCTCCATGAAGAAGAGTGATACACAAGACTTTGAGAAGAAAATTTTAACAATTAGGATGAATTCACTTTTTTATTAGCAGTTCCAAAAAGCTACAATATGAGAAAAATTATACCCGCTGCAGGGTATACCTTCTCACAAGTCACAATTTGAGGGTTTATAATTGATGAGGGATTTCAGAGAGAAGCTTGAGAAAGAAAATGCGTTATACAGAGTTTTCAAAAGAAAAAACCTAACAACTGACAACTTGGAGCAGCATACTTTTTTCTTTATTTATTTTTACTGTACTTTTTTTATTTATTAGTAGTTGAAAGAAGCTAAAATTTGAGAGTTTACATTAGATGAGGAAGAAGATTGAGAAAGAGAGCACAAGTGGATTTAATAGTGCACACATGCCTTATCACATCTCCAAATTATCATATCGTTGGAATTATGAATAAAGAGATGTACAAAATCTAGTAATGTAACGCAATTGATTCCTTTTTGAGCCAATGAGGACAGGTTAGTAGTGAAGAGAAACTTTTAGTTCCAAAAGGCAGGCTATTGTGGATGTAATTTTGATAAGAGTCATAATAACAAGATAGAGTATCCAAAATAAATAAACAGATAGAAATTTCTTAAACTACAAATACAAATACAAAATCTGCTACCTGGAAACTACAAATTTTCAGTTTACGTTCATTATGGCATTTGGCAAGGAAGTGCATCATTGATGTTGCGAAAAGCCTAAACATAAAAAGCATCAACTAGAGTAACCTACCAGAATACCACTTTGACTAGGGTATTACAGAAAGATTAAGAGGTAAAAACAAATAAATTTTGAATTTTTTATTTATGGAAAACTTATCATGACTAAGTGCGAGCTAGTGTAGCTTGTCCTATACACTCTTCTGAGCTTTGGTTGACCATAAATCACTCCAAACAACCCCTCTATTGTTCTAATTACATCACAGTTGTGAAACTTATACTTGAATTAAAATAAATGGATGTGGATTAGGTTAGTAAATTCTTTGTTTTTAAAAGTTCATAAAATGTCTCATGTGATGAAGTATATCTAGAGGATAGATAGATATTTGATCTAAGTTAACTCTATTTCAATGGCACCAAATAGAACCAAAAAAATACCAATCTCTGATCAAATGAAATTAGTAATACTCATATTCTAAATGGAAAGATTAAATATGAACACCAATGTCAAAGCTGTAAGTGAAGATCACTCCTAGACACAGATGCATCTCAGTCATTTCAAAACTTGTTTACTAACTGCAACTTTATCTTAGGCCCCAAATGAAAATTTAAGTTGAAAAAAAGCACCTTCCAAAACACGACTAATAAAAGGACCTGACAAAACACGACTAATACGAGGTGGCATGCACTAGTACAGACCAACCATATTTTGTGCTTTAATTAGCAAGAAACACAATAGAGAAAGACATTTGTTACAAAACTCCTAAGCTACCACCAAAAGGCAAATGTGCCTGGCAAATACCAAATAGATATATGGTGTTCAGAAGCCTTGTTATACTGATATTTTGCTTCCCAATGATCCTAACTCATAGAAAAGAAAGGAAAAATATATTCATGCTCATTCATAGGAGAGAGAGAGAGAGAGAGAGAGAGAGAGAGAGAGAGAGAGAGAGAGAACTGTTAATGTCATTGGGTCCTTGATCCTGAACATTTGGAGCTGTTTTTTATTTTTTATTTTTAAAATTTTATTTTAAATAATAATAAGTCATCTATGTGTCTCTGAATGTTTGGTTTCACCTGTGGACTACAAAATTACAAGTCACTTATAGACCTCTATTGGGTAATTATTCCTCCATTTTGGAGCTGGGTTTTTTAGGGCCTAACAACAAGAAATACAGTTCTTTGAAGCCCAACCAACACACACATAAGCACAAACATGTGTGTGTATTTCAACTCATGGAAATGGACTTGGAAGTCTTAGGTCCTTCAACCCTGCTATCTAGAATCCTAGATATTGTGTGCATAAGTGGTCTTATTGCTATCCAGTCTCACAGTCTTGCCGCGAATTGACATGCATCAAAAAGTATCTGTGCTTTGTGCAACAGACCTTTTAGGTGGTACCCAGAAATAATGGGAGTTCCCATGAGCCCAGTATCAGAGAGGCATTGAGTCAAAAGCTGGCATGCCTTAGTGACTCAGCCAAAAATTTTATTAGAAAATATAAATTCCAAGGAAATCAGATTAGGTAATTGTCTCTCTAATAAGATATTTCTAATAGCAACACAGAGTGGAGAGAGAGAAACTTGCCTTGAATCTGAAGATTGAAGGAGACCAAAGAGATGAGCGAATAGACCATTGCTTTCCGCTATAGCAAAACGCATCACTATCAGGTCCAGCCCATTCACTTATTATACTGTTCAAAGTTCCCTATTCCTTAAGAAGTACAGCTGTTAAAAATGTCTATTGGCCATGCTAGCCAAAGATAAATGAGTGCACTGAAATATTTATATGATTTTTTTTAAGGCACAACCAAGCAAAACTTATGGAAAACAATCCCTTCTGTTCAGCCTCCAATAATTCTATCATTGGGTCTCAATGACATTGTAACCCTTCTCCACGAATCCGAGCTTAACCCGTAAACCTCAGCCTCAACCTCAGGCAACTTTACATTGTTGGGTGCACACGGCCTTACAGCCTTGTAGTCATTTGTCTCAGACTGACAAGCAAACCCACTAGCTTCGCAACTACATTGGCGTAAGCAAAAATCAGGCAACCTCTTAAATTTTCTAATGCAGGGGTTCCAGTCCACAAACATAGAACTTCAGCAAACTTGGCATGATTTTTATATTCAGCTAGACAAAATAGACCATTGCATGAACCGACTAATTTGACAAGTAAAAGATCAAAATCAGAGGGAATTGGATACTTGGAAATCCTATTAAACATAGAAGCAACTGTATAGTAAGTTTTTTCAGAAGCAGAAGAATCATAAATGACTTTTGAAAGGAAACAAAAGTGATCTTTGTTGTTGTTGTTGTTGTTAAGGTGGGTGGAGATGAATTTTGGGATGGTGATTGAGGAGTCCCAGGTTTTGGAAACGCATCTGAATCTTAGGACTGATTTGACTGGAAGCCTTGCCAAGATGGTGAGTACAATGTCGTGTGGGAGATGGTTCTTCCTTATTCGGAGGTTCAAAGGTTGTGGATGAGGTTTCCTTGTTTGGTACATTTTTCCGGTGGAAGAGAAGAGAGACTCAGAGAGTTAGGGCTAAAGAGATTTTCACGATAAACACTGCTACTAGAGTCTGCTTGCTATTAAAATAGAGAAAATCTACTACTTCTTTGCCACAACAATGACTCTAAAAGACAGAGTGGAGAAAAAATTATGGGTATGTGTGTAAGTGTTAGCCAATCACTTATATTCTACTACATTAAAATTGTGGTAAAAAGTTGTAAAATAGTGTATGGTTTTAGAACTGATCATTAAAATAAGGGTAATTTAACATTTTAACTATGTCAATTTAATTTTAACTATATTAGGCCAAAATAATCATCTTCATTAATTGATGGATGAAAAATAATAATGTAGCTAACAGCTAAAATAAAATTTTAGTTTCATACTACATAGACAGCAAGCTAAAATTCATAAATGTGTAGACCCAAAACCCTAGTTAGTGAAACACACCAATTTTTGTTTCACAATTTCAACAAATCCAAACCCGCAGAACTAATCTAATTTACAAAACAAGTTGATCACAACATCATTCTCTACTCCATATACAAACTAATAAAATACACTACATTTTTTTTTATTTAAATTTTGTTTTTCAATTTTTTCAAAAATTAAAAAAGAACAATAAAGGAAAATCATAGGAGGCTTAACAATGATGGCCTTGGCCTCGACATCTTGATCTGCAGCTGAACACACAATATTGTTGCTTATTACCTCTGCCAAAAAAACATAAGATATAGCCACAAAAGCATGAGAGGAAACAATTGAGACACCAAAAGAGTCAAGGTGTTGACAAGCATTAAGAAGTAAAATCTTTGAGTAAATATGTTTTGTCATGAAGTTCCCACAAGCTTTACGGTTGACATAAATCATGAATAAATTTCACCCATTTACATCATACCGACTTACCAATACTTTTATGCCTACTGCAAAACAAAATGATACCAAAGGAAACAACATAATTATTATCTCATTTGTGTCTCAGATAACTCAGTTCCTCCATCAAGTAACACAAGGCTTTCCACGTAAGAAGAATTCCCTTGTAAAGCATCAGGAAGTCCAGCATACCTGGTGCAACCATAGAAAAAACCAGCTTCTATCAGCAACGAAAAAAGTTTATTCCATGATTCATGTACATCACCATACTCCTCCATCACCCACATCGTAATATAGGGGTCGTAATAGTTTACAGTGTTTACTGCAATGAAAGCCAACTTCCCCCTGAACACCGCAATATGTTGAGTAAATTGAGTTCTTCTACCCCCATCAGGGAGTGCTATGTCTCTCGATTTCTCATTGTAGACATCAAATGACAAAATCTTTGTTTCACATTGCAATTCGTCTTCATATTCAATAAAATCTACCAACCAATGCAGAGCCCCACAAGCAAAAATGGCATGTGAAACACGCTCGTTACCATGTAACCTGACATTGGGCCTCAATGGGATTTCAACCCTTCTCCATGAGTTCGAGCTTAATGTGTAAACATCCGCATACTGATGCTTTATTTTCGGCTTGCCAAATTTTGTAAAATCACCAAAACAATAGATCCTTACAACCTTGTAGTCATTAGTCTTGGACTGATAACCAAATCCGGCAGCAACCCAAACATATCCTTCGCTTAAGGAAGAATCGGGCAACCTCTTAAATTTTCTAATACTGGGGTTATACAAATATATAACATCAAATCCTTTATAGTGAGGAATACACAATAGGCCATTGCACGAACCGACTATTCCAGGTGATGTTGATCCAGCATAAAAACGATCAAAACCAGAGGGAACTGGATACTCAGAAATTATAGCATTCGTTCGTTCGCAAAAAACTTGGCAGACCTTACCCTTTTTACCAAAACAGTCAGGCACCCTAATGAAACAACCATGATATTTGCTGTTATTGTTATTGAGGTGGGTTGAGATAAAATAGGGGCTGATGATAAACGAGTCCCAGGATTTACAAACACATCTGAATCTAATGACTGATTTGACAGGTAGCCACGCCAAGATGTTGAATACGACGTTTTCTGGGATGTGATTATTCGTTGGGTTTGGTTTCGTTTGCGACATGTTTCAATGGAAGAGAAGAGAGGGTTAGGGCCGGCTAAAGAAAATATTACACACGAACATACTATTATTTACTGTATTTATATGTTTTGTTTTATTTATTAATTTTATATTGAAGTCGGTCTCCCTCTTTTTTCCCTTTATTATTATTATTATTATTTTTTTTTCTACTTCACTAATGCGATATTTCAACTTATTATGTCCACTTCATGATATAAAATTATGTATAAAATATAAATTTATAGATCATATAATAAATAATAACCGATTAACACGAAATTTGACATGCGTATTAAGAGTGTAAAGAACATGTCCACTTCATAATAGAATTTCAACTTATGATGTCAATTTCATGATAATTGCTCTTATTATCAAGCTAAGATATTAATTTTTTTTTTGAATAATTTGATAGTTGGGGTGAGGGGTTTGAATTCTAAATGTCGTCATTTTAATCTTCTAAAAAGTTAAAATAGTCTATTTTATTCTTTAATAAATTTAAAATGAGTATTTTTAGTCCCTATGAAGTTATGAGGTGTCAGTTTTTGGTTTGGGTATGTCCTCTAAGGGACTAAAAGAAATCATTTTAAACATTATGGACTAAAATCTCTCACAAGCTAAACTATTGGGACCAATAGTATTTTTAAGCCATTGTTTTTAACAAAATTTCCATTTAATTGGTTACTATGTTGGTTAGTGATTGCAGCATTACGTGTGAAAATAGTTATTTGTGGGATGTAATCTATCCTCTGGCAAAGTCCATCAGCTACTTGCACACAGTAAATGCTAATTATTATTATTATTTTTTCCAATGGAAATAAACATTCACAAGTTAACTCTATTTTATGCACCAATTTGATTTAAAAAAAAAAAAAAACCCAACTTATATGGAATGTCAGGGTTGTACCCTGACATAAGTGAAGATCAGTCCAAGGAGCAGCTCATCCTTAAGTAAAGATTATTTAGTAGGTGATGGTTTATTACTTGTGCCAATGCAACATTTACATGGGCGACAAAGACCATTCAGAATTTGCTTTTTCCTCTGTAGAAAAATATCACAAAGAACTTTCCATGGAAAAGTATTCCATTTTCCAGATGTGCTTAATGAGGCATACGGCAGGTGCATGTCAGTATTATTTCAAAAGTGTTTTTGACTAGACTCAGATTGCCAATTATCAAAGGCTAGGAAAAACAGGCCAATTTATCTAGAAATATAACATAAAGATCTAAAGAAAAATTATCAAACAGAAGGTGGCACTAGCACTGACTTGTTTGGTTTAAAATCTAGGCCGACCGCTGTTTTGTGTTTTGGTTTGTCACGAAGGGGAGATAGCAATCTCAGTCTTGATGGAATGGGCAATTGAGAAAATCAAGATTTGTTATCTTGATTAGGCTAGTAGGAAAAGTGCAAACCTTGTATCAGATTGTGACTTAAGATATCTCTATTAGGCTATTTGTAAGATGCAAACTGATGCAAACACATGGGATTTAACTCTTGACTTCCCATTTGATAGACTGCACAATGCCTTCTTCAGAGCTAATAGACCTCCATGCATGTTCTATTTCTCGGCGACAAATGATGGTAACTGCAGAACGTCAAGCTAATCTGCACATAACAGCATTCAAACTTCTTCCTCTCCAGTATTTGTTACCCCGGCCATTCCACAAGCATTAAGGAATATTATAAGTCATGAACCCCTCTACATCATACCAATTCTTTCATGCCTACCACAAAACCAAAAGGAACAACATGGTCTCATTTCTATTAGACCTTAAATAACAAGATTCTATGAAGTCTTCTTATCCAGATAGGCTGTTTGCTCTATCAAGTAACACAAGGCGTCATAAGACTCATAACATGCTCATTTTTTGAGAAGGTGTATGATTGCTTTCACAAAACTTTGAAATTGTTTTCCATATTTTCAAAAAACCATATATTTTCTCTTAAAATCTTTGTTCGCTTGGCTCTGCTTCTCAATTTTAATTTTCATCAACTTCCTACTATCTAACTCAGTGAGTCTTTTGCTTGTGTGTTTAATTCTTCTGTTTCAAAACACTACCCCTTGTAAGATAAATTTTCTGTGTAGTAGGCAATAAAACATGCAATAGAGAAGATATGAGTTATGATTTCGATGCTCAATTTGGTTTGGTGTCTTATAGCTTCAGTTCAATTATGGCTGTGGTGTTTAGACTCTTCACTTGTGTTCTGTTGTTTTGGCTCTGTTGGCTCCCAGTCTTGGGTCAGCCTAGTCTTGGATTGAAATCTTTGTTCTTAGCACAATGAAATGCTAAATTATTAAATAAAAAATAATAATTCAAAAATATAATCTATTCATCAATACTATAACAGGATTCTCTAGGATAAGCTATTAAACATTTTCTGAAGACAATAATATTAATATAAACACAATGCATAAGCAGCTGAACATACTTGTTTCTTATATACCTCTGGAAATAAACATACGATTTTGCCACCAAAGCATGAGGGGAAAACAATTGCAAAGCAAAATGTTAAATAAATATGCTTTGCCATGAAATTGCCACAAGCTTTTCTGTGTTGATTTAAATCATGAATAAAGTTCACTCCTTTACACCATACCAATTCTTTTATGCCTACTACTACCAAAAAAAAAAAAAAAATGACACCAAAGGAAACAACATGATAATGATCTCATTTGTATGACACTTGCACAAAAAAATTCTACGATTATCACAAATGATTCGCCTCTTATGGATAGCTCAATCCCTCAATCAAGTAACACAAGGCTTTCCACGAAAGTAATAGCAATACTTGGAAGATGATGAGTAACAAGATCCATCTCATGTAAAGTTTCAGGGTTAATTGAAACAACCTTGAAGTTAACAAATGGAACCTTGACATTTTTTCGAATTATTAGGTCACCATGCCTAGTGAAACCAAGGAAATTTTCAACATGTCCCAACCGTAACGAAAAAAGTTTCTTCCATGATTCATGTACACCATACTCCCCCATCACCCAAATGAAGCATGGCACATCCAAAACCAAAATATTGTAGTATCCAAATGTAATGAAAGCCAGCTTCCCCTTGAACAGCCCAACACTTGCCAATCCTTCATTGTAATTTGTATCTCTATTAGGTAGTGTTATCTCTCCGAATTTCTCATTGTTGACATCAAACGACAAAATTCCTTTTTCAGATTGTAAATCTTTGAACTCAGTATTAAAATATCCCAACCAATGCAAAGCTCCACTAACAAACGTCGCAGATGAATAAGTCTCAATACTGGAGACGGCGACTTTGGGTCTCAAAGAGATTCCAACCTTTCTCCATGAGTCCGAGCTTAATGTGTAAACCTCAGCCACAATACTATTCTGCATTATGTCGCCTGTAGGATAAGAATAGATCTTTACAACCTTGTAGTCATTCGTCTCGGACTGATAACCAAACCCATTAGAAATTTGATCATATTGGCCGCTTAAAGAAGAATAAGGCAACCTCTTAAATTTTCTAATGCTGGGGTTCCACAAATATATAACATTACCCCAATTCCTACCTCTTCTATGCTCAAAAAGACACAATAGGCCATTGCACGAACCGACTATTTCAACATGGCATGAATGAAAAGTGAAGGATATTGGATATTTGGAAGTCCTACAATAAGTGCGGTCACAAACAACTGGACAGACTGGGGGATTTCTGAAAACAGTAGCCATGCCCATGTGTACCATATAACCATGATCTTTGTTGTTACTGGTATTAAGATGGGTAGAGATAAAATTGGTGCTGGTGATGGATGAGTACCAGGATTTACAAACGCACCTGAATCTCATAAGTGATTTGACAGGTAGCCTTAGCAAGATGCTGCGTACGATGTCATCTGGGACATGGACATAACCATTCCTCTGTCTTGATTTTGGTTGTGGTCGTGGTTGTTTCCTTTGCGTCATGCTTTTCGAAGACAGCACAGTAGAGAAGCGAAGAAGAAGAAGGGGAGGAAAGCGAGTACAACTACAAACACGTCTGTATTAGTATTTATTAGTAGGTTAAATAGTGAAGAGTAGCAGAGTTTTAACGCGACTCTACTGTTAAGAGCACTAGTATTGGGGGTGTAAAAATCTAAGTTGCTATTTTAGCAACTCATCCGCTAAAATTGAACTTCATCTGGATGTGGGTTGCTAAAAATTTTAGCAACCATGAATAGTAAAGTTGTATATGTACAACCTACTGTTCATGGTTACTAAACATAAAAGCAAATATAAAAGTATATGAAAGTACAAAAAAGATGAAAGGGATAGATGGGAGAGAAGAGAAAGAATGAGTTGATAGAGTAGTTTATATTATTTTATTGTGTTGTATGTATAAATAAAAACTAAGTTGTTGGGTGTATTGTTGGCTGAGTTGGTAAAATATATAAAGTAATGTTTGAAGATGTAAATTAAGTATTTTTTTACATCCCCCATTGCTAGTACTCTTAACACATTTTACAAAACTCTCTGATAGTTATGTCAGCTAGTAAAATCTTTCAAAAAGCTAATCAATTTGTGTCTTGACTTGATGATATAAAGTTATCATCAAGACCAAATACTATATGTTAAAATTCTCTTGAAAAAATTATATATATATATAAAAAAAAAAAAAAACTCTTTGATAGTTTGACTTTTTTATTTTAATTAGAATTTTTTTTGACCTAATCTACCATTTTCATTGGTCTTTAAAACTTTTGTTCGCAATTGATTTTAGTCATTTAAATTTAAAGTTATTGATTTTTTTTTTTTTTAAATACCGTAGAATTTCAATTTATAGTATCTACTCTATGATGATTACTCTTATCATGAAGTTTGAGGAAAGGAGATTTGAATTCTAGATGTTGACATTTAAATCTTCAGCAAAGTTAAAATAATCTATTTTATTGCTTTACAAAATTTAAAATGATGATTTTTAGTCCTATCAAATATGATGTCAGATTTTATTTTGGGTATGTCCTCTAAGGGACTAAGAGTAACCATTTTAAATGTCATGGACTAAATCACAAGCTAAGCTTTTGTTATCAATAGTATTTTTATGCCATTGTTCTAAACAAAATTTGTGGGATGTAATCCAGCCTCTAGCAAGGTCCATCAGCTACTTGCACCCAGAAAATGCCGAACTTTTTTTCCAATGGAAATAAACATTCACAAGTTAACTCTATTTTACGCACCAATTTGTTAAAAACAAAACTACCAACCTATATAATACAGGAGAACCAAGTTGGAATGTTGAGGTTGTACCCTGACATAAGACCAGTTTAAGGAGCAGCTCATCCTTAAGTGAAGATTATTAAAAATATTGTCTGTGGCAACGCAACTTTTACATGGACGACAGAGGCCATTCAGAATTTGCCGCTTCCTCTGTAGAAAATATCGCAAAGAATTTTCCAAGGAAATGTATTGCATTTGTTAGATGTGCTTAATGAGGCATACTGTAGGTGCATGTTAGTGTTATTTCAAAACTCGTTTGACTAGACTCAGATTGCCAATTATCTAAGGCTAGGAAAAACAGGCAAATTGATCTAGAAATATAACATAAAGTTCTAAAGAAAAATTACCAAATATTAGGTGGCACTAGCACAGACTTGTTTGGCTTAAAATCTCAGCGGACCACTGTTTTGTGGTTTGGTTTGTCACGAAGGGGAGACTGCAAAGAATGGACAATTGAGAAAATAGAGATTTTTTATCTTGATTAGGCTAGTAGGAAAAGTGCAAACCTTGTATCTGATTGTGACTTAGGATATCTTGTTTAGGCTATTTGCAAGATGCAAAATGATGCACTGCAATTAATGTGATGAGGTTCATAAGTCAATGGGCTATGAATCATCTTAAAGGGGAGAATGCTATTTGCTCAAATCATGATAAAGTCCAAGCAAATTGAATCTGCAACAGTGCCGTGTTGGCTAAGCAAGTTGTATCTGCAGTAGTCCTCAATGAAGCTGCACTTATTCTAGGTTGTAAAATGAAGGCTCCTTCTTTGTTAAGGAAATTTCCTCTCTAGATATCACAGCAAGTCCCACAATCTCTGACATTTAGGCTACTGTCTGTGCAGCAGTCAAACGAGGATCACATTTAAAACTGAATATTTGAACTAATGTAGTAGCAAAATTGTAGGGATTAAGTGTAGAACCACACTAAATTCTTGATGTCTTTTTTTTTTTTTTTTAATTACACAGGTAAGGAAGTTGCCCTTGAGATAAAATTTTCTGTAAAACCCAAAATGCATATGTAGGAGCAGAGACCAAAAATATAGAAAGCCAACTAATAAGAGATATATATATATATATATATATTTTCTTTTTTTTCGTTTTTCCACTGTAGTCAAATTGCTTGTGATTAAATTGGACCAACTAACCTGTTGAAGTTTGCACTAAGTTAGTTTAAACTCCTGGCTTGTTATTCTGAACATCTGATACAATGTGTTGAAATTTTCCATTAATCTATTTGCTTTTTAGATGTCCACTTCAAAGTATCAAGCTTTCAACAAAGCATGCTTGAAAACTTGCACTTCATCACTAAATCTTTCCATATGTATTGAAATGCTTTTGTTAAATTAATATTCAACATCAATTCTATAGGAAATTGTGTCTTACTCATATGGTCATAGCCCCTAGGACTTGCCAGCCTACTAGAATGTAACCTTGCTTGGATCATGGTAGAGTGGATCAGTATTATATTCAACAACTTAGCATTTG
Organism: Quercus aquifolioides; assembly: GCA_019022515.1. Classification (NCBI taxonomy): domain Eukaryota; kingdom Viridiplantae; phylum Streptophyta; class Magnoliopsida; order Fagales; family Fagaceae; genus Quercus; species Quercus aquifolioides. The sequence goes on from CM032333.1 coordinate 38,486,931, forward strand.
ACCTGCTTCTACACTTGCATGCTCTACAGGTTAGCAAACGTCTAATGAATTATCACACAAATGTCTTGTTGGGAAACAATTTACCACTTGTGGATTCAAAGGAATAATAGAATCTATGTTGATGAAGTTAAGACACATGAGCAAATCCTTAAGGTGAAGAATGGAGGGAAGCAGTGAAGTGGACAACTCCATCCTTAGCACAAATCTCTGTGCAAATTGGGCTATTCTAAATGAATTTATCAGCTTTGTAACTTGTAAGGGCTGGTCTTGGCCCTGGTTGATGTTGTGTAGTGAAGTTTGTGAACTTGTCTTAATAGTTAAGTTAGTTTTGACTCTTCACTTGTGTTCTGTTGTTTTGGCTTTGCTGGCTCCATGGCTCCAAGTCTTGGGTTATGAACTTTGTTCTTAGTTCAATGAAATCAAGAATTCTAAAAAAAAAAAAAAAAAAAAATTGAATATATATCTATTCATCAGTACTGTAACCGGTTTCTCTAGGATAAGCTATTAATCATTTTCAGAAGATGACCACAAAATTATTAAATAGAAACACAATGCATTAGCAGCTGAACATACTCATTGTTTCTTATTACCTCTAAACATATAATTTAGCCCCCAACGCATGAGGAGGAAACAATTCCAACACCAAAACAGTCAAGGTGTTGACAAACATTAAAAGGTAAATGTTTAATAGATATATTCTGTCGTGAAACTGCCACAAGCTTTATGTTTTGATATAAATCATGAATAAAATTCACACATTTACATCATACCCAAAACTTTTATGCCTACAAAGAAACAAAATGACACCATAGGAAACAATATTATAAGGATCTCATTTATATCACACTTACATAACATCCTATGATTGTCACTAATAATTTCACCTCTTAAGCAGATAGCTCGGTTCCTTCATCAAGTAACACAAGACTTTCCATGAAAGTAGTAACTATATTTGGAACTTGTTGAACAGCAAGATCTGTCTCATGTAAAGTTTCGAGATCGATTGAAACAATCATGCAGTCATCAATTAGATCCTAGACTTCTCTTTGAACTAGAATTTCACCATGACTAGTGAAACCAAAGCAGTCTACAACATCTCCCATACGTAATGACAAAATTTTATTCCATGATTCATGTACATCATACTTTCCCATCACCCAAATGGAGCTTGGCTTGATATAGTCAACGTGGTAGTTTATGGGCTTTCCTAATATAATGTAGGCCAGCTTCCCCTTGAACACTGCTACCTTTTTGTGATTCATTGTACGTTTACCAGGGAGTGCTATCTCTACGAATTTCTAAATGTTTACAACATGTAAAGTTGTGATTTCCAACTATATTGTGTTGGCTTTAATTCCGTGCCAAATTTGATTGTAATTTTTGAAATCATTTTCTCTGTATGTATGTGAGTTTATTTGTAAGGGATAAGTGTGAGAGATCGGTAAAGAATCAAGCTTCAAATGATGAATAAGTGGATTTCGCGACTAGCTTGCGAGAAGCAACTTGTGAAAAGGACACACATAAAGCACATGAATGGAAGATGAAGAGTCGTGCTAGGCTGTCAATTTCGCGAGTATTTTCATGAGAAGGGTCAACCAGCAAAGTACCCGCAAAAGTTTCTATTTGGCAAAAAGTTGTGTTGCTTTACCAAATTCTTTACCCACACTATAAATACCTTCATTACGCACGAATTGTAAGGAGTGTTTTTCAGAGAGAAAATCCTAGCAAATACACTTGAGAATTAGAGATTGTCATACCCACAATCATCTATACATTTCCTTGTAGTTTTCCTCAACTTTTACCTCTCCATCTCTAGATCATTGAGAGGCTGTTAGCCCAAACATTACCACATGCATTCTGAGTGTCAAGTGAGATTTTGGTGTTGTTGGAAAGCATTAGAAGGAGCAATTCATTGGCGGATGCAATCAGGCTGAATTGCAGGATCCGGAAAGTTAGAGAAGACAAGACTCCGAGAAATCCGTTGGTAGCAGGAGCTTGGAGGGCTTAAGTACATGGGGTAGACTAGGTTTGGAAGGTCATTTATTATTTGTGTACTCCAACTTTATTCTTTAGTAAATCGATTTTGACTTGGAGGGTCTCGAAGAGGTTTATCGCCAAGTTCTTTGGTTTGCTCTTCGATAACACATCTCGGTGTTATGTTGTGTTTGTATCTCTCTTCCTACTCTTTAAGCTTTCATTTTATTGTTGATGATGAATGAATATGGCTTAGGGTAGCTTTATCAGTTCATTGCCCTTATTTACTCTAGTTCCGCATTTAGCTTAAGTTAGAGTAAAAACAATTTAGCCGTAATTTTTATTTGGAGGTCTGAACAAGTTCTTGGGTTTTAGCACAAAATACGAGCTTTCACATCAAATGACAAAATCTTTGTTTCATCATCATCATTGTCTTCATTAAATTCAAGAAATTCTCCTAACCAATGCAAAGCCCCACTAACAAATGTGGCAGTCGAATTAGCCATGAAACAACTGACCTCAACCTTGGGTCTCAATAAGACTTCAACCCTTCTCCATGAGCCCATGCTTAATGTGTATACTTCAGCCACAAGCTGAGGTTCTTCATTGTAGCATCCAGAACACGAAAACAAATAGATTTTTACAACCTTGTAGTCATTGGTCTCGGACTGATAAGTAAATCCGGTAGCCTGCCATTTATATTTTTTTATGCAAGTATCAGGCAACCTCTTAAATTTCATAGTACGGGGTTCCACAAATATATAACTTCAGCCATATTGGCAATAGTTCCAAAGTCTGCGACACACAATAGGCCATTGCATAAATTGACTATTTCAGCAAGGTATAAGCAAAGGTGAGAGGGAATTGAATAGTTGGATAGTTGTGATTAGTAAAACGTCTATTTGTAAGACCTATTTATTTAAATTTTTCTTATCTCTATCTCTAGCATTACTTAATTCTTTGGGCTTAGTAAAAAAAAAAAAAATGTAAACTAAATTTTTTTTAATATATCCCAAAAAAATTAAAAAAATAATTTTTATCCCTCAAATTTGGAGCCTTTTTTCTAGTAAGGGGGCCCTAGGCAATGGCCTAAGAGGCCTAGGCCTAGGGCTAGCCCTGAGTGATTGAAGAGTCCCAAGATCTGTGAACGCACCTGAATCTTACGACTGATTTGACTGATAGCCTTGACAAGATGTTGAGTGCAACATCGTTCGGGAGATGATTGTTGGTTGGTTTTGGTTGTGTTTGCGACATGTTTCAACGGAGGAGAGGATAGCACTGAACAGAAGAAGAGAAGAGAGAGTTTTAGGGTCAGCTAAGGAGTAGAGAGTAGAGACACACATGACTGTACTTATAAATTTATAATACCTATAATAATTTTTTTCCCTCACATATTATCTATTATTTTGTTAAAACAAAATAATAATAATAATAATAACAATAATAATAATAATAATAATATATTAGTGTTATTAAATTAAATGAAGTTTCTTGCAAATTTTGATATTTAACCTTAAGTTAAAACTCTGGTAATGAAATTTTATTAAGAGTAAACTATGTTAGTAATTTAATGTGCTTATAACACATCAAATGATAAATTATATTGTACGAAGTGTATCATTTATATTAGACCACAGATTACAAGGATAACATGTAACAATTACATGGAATCATGGATAGAGGGAAATACACTGTATTTCAACTTAGGGACGAAGTTAGAACTTGGCGTTTGGTTTATTAGTCCATAGTTCATTAGCATTAGGTTCATGTGATTATTAGCAAGCTTTACATGTGGTTAGAAAGAGCATCTCTTTAGCCCACTCTATTAGTAATTGGAGTTTTCTTTGTAACATTGAGGGAACTATTCCAATCTCCAAAATTTCACATATGGTGACACACAGTGATTGCCTTCTAAAGAATCCCCAAACCCAGCCTAATGTGATTTGCAAGCCTGCAATTGAGGCCCTTATCTAAACAAATTTTACCATAAAATTAGGTGTCATCTTAAAGCTTAATGGCTCCTTTCTCCAAGGGGTCAAACAACATTTAAGAGTGGATTCTACCTACTCTTATCCCTTGGATGAGTTTCCTTTGTGTGATGGGCTTTGCTCTTATATCCATTCGTGGAATCCATTAGAGTATCTATCCTTTGATCTTATCTATCTTCTCATCATTCACCTTTTCTTTTTTTCCTTTTTTGGTATCACCTGGTATTGGATCTGGGAGAAACAAATGGACCAAGTACCTTCTTAAATTTTTTCCAATAAGTTATTGTGTCTTTGATGGGAAATGGGGTTATAAAAAATGGAAGAGGCTTGGGTCCAATGATTCCTAGGCATTGGACTTGATAGGATGCTGACAATTGCCACATGGCAGCATCTTATTGGGTTTAGTACACTAGACACTCCCAAGCCAAGCCAAACTCATAAATAAAAGACACCATGTTGTGAAGCAAACTTACCAGATAGGAGGTATTGCTTTGGCTCCTCATGGAGAACCCTCACTAACTAATACTTGATTGAATCCCTTTTTATTGTTGATCTCTGATTCGCTAATAAGAGATTGGGGTTTGAATCCCGCCTACACCAAAACCAATTGATGACTTAACTTGATAATAAACAACAATAATCATAGTGCAGATATCATAAGTTAAATTCTATCATACAATAATAAATAATAAATTGTTTTTCTATTGTAGAATTGTCTGCACATTGTCATGGTGTGTCTTTGTTGGATACTATGAGCTCGTTTTGGTAAAATTAGAATCCTTTACAAATTTTCTCTTTCACTTTAACGTGGTTTTCCAAGCCTCAATCATGGAAAGTAACATTTTGTGCATGTTTTAAGTCCATGCAAGCATGGAGAATAACTGATCTGTATTATTCGAAGTCCTTATGATACCATCATTCTCATGATGCAAGATTGAGTTTTGGATTGGGGAATAAGCATAAGCTCTAGTGTTCTTAGTAATACTAATTCTCATCATAAAAACTAAAAAGTCTAGGGGCCTGACTTCTCTTCTACAATAAATCTCTTTTGGTAGCACAAAATTTATGACAACTAAAGACTAGATAATTGATCAGATGTAAATGGTCAACACTCACAACAACTTTTGATGGAATCAATAAATTAGAAAAACTATGTCAAAAGCAAATATCAGTTCTCCATAGCCTAGAAACTAGAAGTGATAGCACAATGAAAAAAGAAATGGTGTTCCCTTCCCCATTTCCATGGAAGGGTATTTGGACCATTAAGGTTCCTAGGTTGTGTTCTTTATGTGGACTGCAGCGTTAGGTTAGATCCTTGTGTTTTGGATAATCTTATGAGGAGGGGATTGCCATTAGTGAATTGGTGCTGTGTGTGTTGAAGTAATGGGGAGTTAATGAATCATATTACTTCACTGTGATATTGCCCATGCTATAACATGCTTTGTGGGGGCATGTATTTCAGATATTTGGGATTCATTAGGTCATGTCAGGTTCTGTTGCGAGTTTATTGTTTTGTTGGAGAAATTGGTTCGGGAAGCATGGCTAAGATATCTAGAACTTGGTACCAAATTTTTTTATGTGAATTATTTGGAAGAAAAGAAATCGTAGTTTGTTTGACGATATAGAAAAATCCTCCTTGGATCAATTAAAATTTGTGCTTCAACGCACTATTTTTGATTTGTCAAGGTTTTGGGGGTCCATCTAACTGTTCACCCATGTTTGAGTTCCTAGCTTCTCTTAGACCTACAATTTGATATTTTTGTAATTCCTGTTTGTGTTCATCATCATGAACTCAAAAGTTCCTTTTTTTTTTTTTTTTTTTTTCTTATTAATAAAATTGCTCTACTTACCTATCAGGAAAAAGCTACAATTTGAGAGTTTATAATGACAAGGGAAATGGGCTTCAATTCATCACACACACACACACACACAGAGCAAACCAAACTTAAAAGTTCATACATGCCTTATCACATCTCCAAATTATCATATCTTAGGAATTATAAATATAAAAGTGTATAAAATCTAGTAATGCAATGAAATTGATTCCTGGTTGGGCCAATGAGGACAGGTTAGTAGTGGAGAAAATTTTGGTTCCAAAAGGCAGGCTATTGTGGATAATGTAATTTGGATAAGAGGGGTAACAACAATTAACAAGACAGAAGAGTATCCAAATTAAATAAACAGAAAAATTCTTAAACTACAGCTTTTAAAAGCAAAAACAAAGGCCGCTACTTGGAATTGGAATATACGAAATTTCAATTTATTGATGTTGCTAAAACTTAAAAACCATCAATTAGAGTAACCTACCACATTGTCTAGGGGGCTACAAAAACATTAAAATGTAAAAAAAAAAAAAAAATTATTATCTTATGGAAAAGCTTGACTTATCATGACTATGTGAGCAGGTTTATTATACACTTTTGTGCTTTGGTTGACCATAAATCATTCCAAACAACCACCTCTATCGTTCTCATTACATCGCAGTTGTAAAATTTATACTTGACGTGAAATAAGTGGATGAAGGCTGGGTTAGAGAATTCTATGTTGGAAGAAAATTTCTGTCTCTTATGATTGAAGTATGAAATTTCTAGAGGATAGATTGATATTTGATCTAAGTTAACTCTAATTCAATGGCAGCAAAAAGAACAAAAAAAAACACCAATTAGCAGTACTAATATTCTTGATGGAGTGATTAAATATGAGAAAAAACATTGTTGGAATGTCAGGCGTGCACTAACCTAGGTGAAGACCACTTCTAGACACAGGTGACAATGTCAGTTGTTTCAAACCTAATCCAACTATAGTAACTGCAAAATTATCAGAGGCCCCAAATTAATAAAAAATAAAAAACTTCCCTATATATATATATATATTTTGATAGGTAAAACTTCCAATTTATCAAAAATTAAAACAAAAGGACCTGACAAAACATGAGTAATAGGAGGTGGCATGCGCTGGCACAAAATTGTTTGGTTTAAAGGCACTACTAACCAGATTTTCATGCTTTGATTGGCAAGGAACACAGCAGACCACCATCTGTTAAAAGAGTCCTAAGCCCAAAGGCTTAGCAAATTGCTGCAAACTTACAGTTACCAACACAGAATAAACAAACACAGAGTAAGGGAGTTCAAACAGAACTAAGAATTAAGAACCTGTAATCCAAAAACATTATCAAGAAAACACAACATAAAGCTCTATTAAAAACAAAGTTTTTAAACCTCCTTCTAGCAACCACACGGGTCTTGAATCTTGACTTCCCATTTGATAGACTGCACAATACCTTCTTCAGAGCTAAACATACCTCCATATATGTTCCATCTCTCTGCAATAAAAGATGGTAAACTGCAGAACCTCAATCAAATCTGCACAAAACAGCATTCAAACTCCAAGCAAATCTCCTGTATTTGATACCCCATTCCAGAAGCAGTAAGGGATTTTATCCATCATGAATAAAATCCACCCCTTCATGTTATAAGACTACTAGTTGGGATTAACTAGTAGTAGTTATTGTTTGCATAAACACTAACTTCTATTTCTAATCACGATGGCTTTGTTTATACCATTGATTGACCTTTGTAGTCTCAAAAATATTGCTAGTTCATATATCTTAATGTATATTGCATGTTTTTTAAAACACCTCTTGTGCTTGGAAAGGAACTTTAACTTTCAATCAACCAAAAAGAACAAAAAAAAAACACCAATGAGCAGTACTAATATTCTTGATGGAATGATTAATTATGAGAAAAACCATTGTTGGAATGTCAGGCGTACACTAACTAACCTAGGTGAAGAACACTACTAGACACAGGAAAATGTCAGTTGTTTCAAAACTAATCTTCTAACTGAAAATTTATCAGCGGCCCCAAATCAATAAAAAAATAACATTAAAAATTAAAATAAAAGGTCCTGACAAAACATTGACTAATAGGAGGTGACATGCACTAGCACAAAATCGTTTGGTTTAAAGGCACTACCAACCAAAAATTTTTGTGCTTTGATTGTCAAGGAACACAACAGACTGTCATCTGTCACAACAGTCATAAGCCCCAAGGCTTAAATTGCCGCAAACATACAATTGCCAACTCAGAATAAGCAAACACAGAGTAAGGGAGTTCAAAGAGATACTATTACTAAGAACTAAGAACCTGTTATCCAAAAACAGAGTAAAAAAAAAAACACAATGTAAAGCTCTATTAAAAACAAAGTTCTTAAACCTCCCTCTATCAACCACACCATTCTTGACTTTCAATTTACTAATTACAAAATACCTTCTTCAGAGCTGATCAGACCTCCATAAATGTTCTGTTTCTCTGCAATAAAAGATGGTAAACTGCAGAACCCCAAACAAATCTGCACAAAACAGCATTCAAACTCCAAGCTTATCTCCCGTATTTGATACCCCATTCCACAAGCAGTAAGGGAAATTATCCTTCATCTATAAAATCCAACCCTCCATGTCATACCAATACTTTCAGGCCTACCACATAACCAAAAGTAAAAACATGATAATGATCTCATTATTATTAAAGATTGCATAACAAAATTCTATGAAAGCTAATGATTTCACTTCCTATCCAGACCGCCCATCTGCTCGATCAAGTATAACAAGGCTTTCCTCAAAAGTAGTAGCTATATTTGGAAGATGTTGAACACCAAGATCCTTCTCATGTAAAGTTTCGGGGTCAAGTGAAACAATCACACAATTATTCAACCTCAGTACGTCACTAGCACCAAAGTTGAACTTGAAAGCCTTTTGAACTAGAAGTTCACCAAACCTGGTGCAACCAAAGAAATTTTCAACTTCTCCCAACTGCACAGAAAAAAGTTTAATCCAAGATTCAAATACACCATATTCCTCCATCACCCAAATGACGCATTGGCAAGACCCGATACTATCTCTGAAGTAAACAAATTCACGATTTACAAATGTAATGAAGGCCAGTTTCCCCTTAAACACCGCTAGATTTTCTTTGAAGCGCTCCGAATGCAGCCGTTTCAGTCCATGTCCACCAGGGAGTGCAATCTCACCAAATTTATCATCATCCACATCAAATGACAAAATTGTTTTCCTATTTCGAAATTCCACTTCACCTTCACTAACAGACACCAACCAATGCAAAGCCCCATTAACAAACGAGGCTGACGAATAGTCCTTGACCTTGGAGACCACAACATTGGGCCTCAATGAGATGCCAACCCTCGTCCACGAATCCGAGCTCAAACTATAAACCTCAGCCTCAACCTCAGGCCTTTTAATTCTGTTCGACGAGGGAGAATAAATCTTTACAACCTTGTAGTCATCTCTCTCCGAATGATAAGCAAACCCAGTGGCATCCCAATCATATTGGCTTAACCAAGTCCGAGGCAACCTCTTGAATTTTCGAATACTGGGGTTCCACAAGTATATAACTTCTTCATAAGTAGCGCCATTTCCATACTCAGCGAGACACAATAGACCATTAAACGAACCGACTATTTCGGCGAAGTTGATCAGAAGATCAGAGGGAATTGGGTGCTCGAAAATCCTATTGAAAGTGCGATCACAAACAACAGTACAGACTGGGTTGCTAGAACTAGAAGACGAATACATGGTCCTTGTAATAACATTGGGCATGTGTAAGAGATAACCACGATCATCATCATCATCATCGTCATCTTTGTTCATGTTGTTGTTGTTGATGATGATTTTGTTGTTGTTAAGGTGGGTAGAGATGAAATTGGGGTTGGTGATTGAGGAGTCCCAGGATTTGCAAACGCACCTGAATCTCATTACTGGTTTGACCGGCAGCCTTGCGAGGATGTTGACTACGATGTCGATTGGGACATCGGTGTTCCTCCGTCGGAGAAACGGTGGTAGTGAACGATGCTCTCCCGTTTCCCGCATTTCTTTCAACGCAAGGGAAGAGAGAGTTTAGGGCTGGAGAGTAAAAAAATACGAATATAATGCTAGATTGGTAATCGGATAGTTATAAATCTCCACTTTAGGTTTTCCCATCTTACCCTTTTATCAGTGATTGTTAAGAATACCCATAAATTAATTAACTAACAACTTAAAAATGAAGTTAAAATAGTATAAGTGCTTGTGGGATGTGGGGAGTAAGGGTTAGAGTTCAAACTCCAAGAAGGAGTTTCACACACATATACACTCAGATTAGGCTAGAGTAGAAATTTTATCTTGTATAAAAAAAAAAAATAGTAAATTGACAAAAGAAAATTAGTTATTGTTTTTTTTACTGTAAAAAATACCCCTACTTAAAACTTAAAAATAGGGTTAAAATAGTAAATTGACAAAAATAATAAATTCCTACTTCTACGTTGAAATGCCTTTCTACTTCTAATAAATTCTTATTTCTACGTTCTCATTCCTACTTTTATGTTGATATAAATTCCTACTTCTACTTAATAGCTTAAAAAACTCCCTACGTATTTACCTTCTCCACATTTTCTGAATAGAATTTCTTATTGTAGGGGCATATTTTTTTTTTTTTTTTGTTATGCTGGGCTGGTCTGCCTTCTGCGGTAGTAGGCCCAAGTATTCTGAGTAAGGAAGTTGAGACCGGTCCAATTGCAACTCAATTTGGGCCGGCTTGTGCACAAACTATGCCTTGTCTGCGGTCTGCCAGGAGCGTGCTTATGGCAAACAGAACTGTTTCAGATGAGTCATAGCAAATAGATATAATAATAGCAACAAAATAGAGTACTCTAGCTATTTAATAAAAAAGAAGACCAAATAGTCCATATTCACGAAACATAATCACAATAATAACAATGACTTTTACAAAGAAAGTAAAGGGAACAAATGGTAATGCGAGTTAATCAAAAGAGAAAGAAATCAAATCAAGTCTGGTCCGCAGGAGCAGAACCAAAGAGGGAAGAACGCCTCCTCTTAACGCAGTTGATCTCCTAGTGGAAATTAATTATTTTGAGGGAAACTGACTTGAATGGTTGGTGCCCAAAGGAATCCTTTTACTTTTTAACAGAGAGTAGGATTTTGAGAGGGAGAGAGAGAAATCGACCTACTGGTGCATGCCCGTTGGACTAACTCTCTCTCTGTTTTTCCTTTCTTCTTTCTTTGTTTTCTTTTTTAGTTTTCCTCTTATCTTTTCTTTCTTTTGTTTTTACTTTTCTATTTTGTGATTCCTCTCCTCTGATTCTTGCCCCTTTTTCTAGGCATGACAAGGGTCTCCTTATATAGTGCTTGCCATGACTAGATTTTACTATTTTAGCCCTTAACCACCTTTTTCTGGTCTGGATGTACTTGCCGACCACCACTGGTTCGTCTATGTGCCACTCCCCATTTCCAGACAAAAGAGAGCTGTTTTATTTCTTAGTCTGCCGTGGCACCCTTTCCTGCCATGGTGTGGGTGCTCTCTCTCTATCCCTCGTGGCATGCACCTAGCGGTTTCCACTTAAACTTGCTTCTTTTAAGTGGTATGTCATCCCAACAGGACGTACCCCCCAAATGAGCTTGGGCAGAAACCGCAAAATAGGTTTTTTCTCCTCTTCCCACTGCTAAACCATACCTTCTTACCTCTGACCCATGACCCCACCATGTCTCATATTGGCTGGGTACAGGCTGGTGGTGCTTGGGCTTTGCGCGTGCCTCCCTTTCATATATATCCAAAATCTGCTTGCTGCTCATACGTTTGCCGCAGTCTGGAGGCTTGCCTGCACAGTCTGCCGCCCTTCTTTGACATTTTATGTGGGTTGTTTTACGATTTCCCGCTCCCCTTAGGAGTTGGGCTTTATTTGATACTAGACTTTATGTTTCTTTCAGCCTATTCCTTGATTGCCATCATGTCTTGCCATATCACTCTGTCATTTCTGCTGTAATAACTTGATCCTGCTAGGCCTCTTCAGGCCTGCCGTTTATTCTTTCCCCAATGGCTTAACATGGCCATGAGTTTTCTTACTTATGGGTTCTTGTGTCCCTTTTGTTTTCTCTTAGGCATTCTTGGCCCATTTGCTTTTCTTGGGCTTCCTCGACCTTTTTTCTAACACTGTGTTTCCATGGGCTTTTACTAACTTCATTGGGCTTCCTCGGCCCAATTACCTCATACTCATCTTTGGGGTTTGTGGGCCTGCCATCAACCCCTTACTCTCTTTGCTTGCATTGCTTTGGGCCTGCCGCGGTTCATTCTCACTTTTCTACATCATACACTGCCCATGGGTTTGCTATTTGCTATTTCTCTCTTTCCGGGCTCCTTTGAGCCCATTTGCTTCCTCAAGATCCATTTATTTATTTTATGAACTTGTGATCCATTATTCCTGCCGCTTGGGCTTAATGATTTTTTTCTATCTATTTGCCAACTTTTTTTCGGTTTGTGTTGCTGGGCTCCCTCTTTCCCTTTTTTTTGGCTTCCAAAATGACCATCAACACTTATAAAAAAGAAACGTGTACAATAAAACTTCCTCACATATCTATACTACTATTTAAGGGGTTTCCCCCGTTTAAACCGATTTTTTTTGTTCCAAAATACCCCTACACTTGGACAAATTTGGAGGACAATCCTGTAATTCTCAACAACCCACTACAAAATAACTTCACATCCACTAATCCACTACTAAAACCTAAATAATAGGGTTAGACATGTAAAATTAGTAATTTAAAAACTCTTAAATTTTTGCCAAATTTAAAAAAAAAAAAAATGTTTTTCTTCCCACCTTTACATTTCTCTCTATTGTTATTTCTAATTGAAATAGATTTTTTTGTCAATTGCACTTCAACAACAAACGCATAATACTCATTAGATTTTCATCATACCCCTAGGTTTCTTTTTTGTGATTCAAAAATGTAGTAACCCTAAATTATAATGGATGTAAATTATTAAAATTTACCCAAAAAATAGAAGAGCCTCTGAGCACGGATGTGAGCGCGTGCTCAGTGGCTAGTGTGTGTGTGTGTATATATATATATTATTTCCAGGCAAATTACAAGTTACCTATAATTTAACCAAAATTTAAATTGTCTACCTGTGATTTGAAATTTAACACTTTACCTACTGATGTTTGACCAAAATTTAAGTTGCCTACCTATGATTTGAAAACCTATGATGCAAGTATTTCGCTGGATTCTTTTTTATCTTATTTGATCTTGTATTTTTATATTTTTTGTGTTTTTGATGGAGAGGGACATAAAAGTCAAGCAAAATTACATATTTAGCCCTGTTGTGGGTTACAGAATTCTAACTAAGCTAACTTCAAGCGGGTAAAGTGTTAAATTTTAAATCATAGGTCGGTAAGTTGTAATTTGTCATTTTCTTATAAGTTAAAACATAAACTCTACATTCAAATCAACAATTATCTTATGAGATCGTCTTGGTGTTTTATAAGTCATCTTTCTCATAATATGTGTGGAATCCACGTAGAAATTCTCATGAGATACTTTCTTTGTTCGAGCACCCCACTCCTAAAATATCATAAGTTCTAACATTCTTGAAAATTTCTAAGTCCATGACTACACCGTATGCTGTAATGCAAGGAGATACAAGAAATTATCAATGTAAATAGGACTTACAACGATCCAAGGGCAACTCAACTTCTATTTCGAATCTGGATGGCTCTGTTTGAAAGGTTATTGACCTCTGTAGTCTCAAAAATGTTGATAGTTGATATATCTCAATGTATATTGCATGTTTTTTCGAAACACCTTGTTGATGGTCGTTTTGGAAGTCAAAAAAGAAAGATGAAGCCCAGCAACACGGGAAGAAAGGAGCTGGTAAATGGATAGAAAAACCATTAAGCCCAAGTGGAAGGAATAATGGATCATAAGTCTATGAAATAAACAAATGAGTCTTGAAGAAGCAAACGGGCTTAAAAAAGCCCAGAAAGAGAGAAATAACAAACCCATGGGTAGTATATGATGTAGAAAAATGAAAATGGGGTATAGCAGGCCCGAACTAATGCAAACAAAGAAAGTAAGGGGTTGATGGCAAACCCATGAACCTCAAGGATAAGGATAAGGTAATTGGGCCGGGGAAGCCCAATGAAGTTAGTAAAAGTCCATGGGAATACAGAGTTAGAAAAAGGGCCAAACAACAGTACAGACTGGGTTGCTAGAACTAGAAGACGAATACATGGTCCTTGTAATAACATTGGGCATGTGTAGGAGATAACCACGATCATCATCATCATCGTCTTTGTTCATGTTGTTGTTGTTGTTGTTAAGGTGGGTAGAGATGAAATTGGGGTTGGTGATTGAGGAGTCCCAGGATTTGCAAACGCACCTGAATCTCATTACTGGTTTGACCGGCAGCCTTGCGAGGATGTTGAGTGCGATGTCGATTGGGACATCGGTGTTCCTCTGTCGGAGAAACGGTGGTAGTGAACGATGTTCTCCCGTTTCCTGCATTTCTTTCAACGGAAGGGAAGAGAGAATTTAGGGCTGGAGAGTAAAAAGATACGAATATAATGCTAGATTATATTCCGAGACTGAAATGAAAATCGGTAATGCATTTTTTTTTTTTTTACTTTTACTTTTCACAGTCTTTTCACGTTGGCTTTTAATGCAAAAATCTAGGGGAACCCTAGTTTTTTTCTTTTTGCGCATCACAACTTTTCATTTCTACTCGTTACTTTTTTTTTTCATCAAAATTAAAAACTTTATCACTTTTTACCCATCACTCATAATCGACTATTTTGGCAAGCGGTGGAAATTGTGAATTAGCAAGACAGTCGGCGATTTAGGAGAACGTGAATTTTTTTTTCTTTCTATTACTTTTACAGTTGACTATTTAGGAATTCATGAAAGTGGGTGTGTATTAGATTGGTAATCTGATAGTTATCAATCTCCACTTTTGGTTTTCCATCTTACCCTTTTATCAGTTCGGTACAGGGCAAGAGGATTAAGAAAATTAGTTTTTTTTTTTTTTTTACTGTAAAAAATACCTCAAAATTAATTAACCAATAACTTAAAAATGGAGATAAAATAATAAATTAATAAAAAAAAGTTAGTTGTTTTTTTATTGTCAAAAATACACTTACCTAATGTGGGGGGAGAAAAAGCCCAACCCAACGTATTGGGCCCAAGGCCCTATATGAGGAACACTGTTCGTCCGAGGAGATGAAGACACTCAGTCAGGCCCATGTAAAGGGAGAATGTCTGTGGTCGAACACGTGTACTATCCGAGGAGATGTTCATATGTCCGAGGAGTCCGATATCCTCGGATCCGACGAAGTTTTGCCCGACACCTGTATGGGAGGTTCAAGTGATCTGTTTGACAAGTGTTAAGAGAGAAAGGAGCCTCGGACACGCATAAAGGTAACAGGAACAGAGAAATATCAAGGAGACAGACTTCAACCACCGCATTTAATGCACTGCACCTACCTTCCTGGCCGCATTTATGTGGAGAAGACCCCTGAACAGTGCATTCTCAGCTACCGCCACTCAGACAGGGCTAAAGGGGGAATGTGATGGGACATGCACTCAAGTGGGCGTCTAGATGATGAACAAGTAGACGGTGAAGATGTGGAAATGCAGTACTATATAAGAGAGAGGTGTCTCTGATAGAAGGGCATCGAAAAATCAGAAGTAGAACAAGAGTGTATTCCATTACTGTAGCTCCTAGAATTGTAATCCAAGTTTATCAATAAACAACACCTCTTCGGACGTGATATTTACATCCGTCCGAGCAGATATTAGTACAAATTCACCCACCAACATTGTTGTTTGATATTTTTATTTCATTGTTAGCCTAGCTCTTTCACCCACTCTCTACAAATTTATTGTTTTGGGTTCAGTGGGCTCCAAATCCACACCTTCTTGGGCTTGGGCTACAAAATCTGACCCTACAATTGGCGCCGTCTGTGGGGAGAGCTTGTGCAAGAGTGAAAACAACAGTTGATAATGGCAGGACAAGGTGAACAACAAGCAGAATCCAGGGCATCCCAACACGTGGACCATTTTGTCAACTTAGAGAGGAGGCAAAATCGTGAGGGCAGTGTACACACTGTGCGCCTTAGCCAGAGCCAATCACAGGGCGGAAGTCACATGTCCCATGCAGAGAAGAACCGTGACTTACAACTGGAAGTGGAAAAACTAAAGAGGGAGTTGCGCCACGCAAAGAGGAAACGGGCTTCCTCGTACTCTGAGGATGATCTTGATGACGAGCAGGACGTCTCTTATCAGCGCAAATCTAAGACACCAGCTAGCGAGTCCTACACCTATGTAGAGGAGTCCCATCGTAAAAGGGAGCGTAGGAGCCCATCACGCGAGGACATGGAGAACGATGCCATGAACAGGGCTCTAAATCAGATATCTAAGTCACCCTTCACGCGCAGGATAGAGGAGGCCAGACTCTCTCGGCGCTTTAACCAGACAACGTTCACCATCTACAACGGTAAAACTGACCCCGTGGAGCATGTGAGTCATTTTAACCAGAGGATGGCCGTCTACTCCAGAGACGAAGCTCTGATGTGCAAGGTTTTCCCTTCCAGTCTTGGGCCTGTTGCCATGAGGTGGTTTGACGGTTTGAAGGCAGGCTCCATCAACTCCTTCAAAGAGCTCACTCAGGCATTCGGCTCCCGTTTTGTCACATGCCGAAGAGTGGCCAGACCCTTCTCTTCACTGCTATCATTGTCCATGCAGGAAGGCGAGTCCTTGAAGGCATATTCAGACAGATACTGGGAGATGTTTAATGATGTAGAGGGCAACAATGATGCAATGGCCCTCAGCACATTCAAGCTCGGCCTCCCTACTGATCACGGTTTGAGGGCATCTCTATCTGGCAAACCGGTCACCAACGTGCGTCAATTAATGGACCGCATAGAGAAGTACAAGAGGGTTGAAGAAGACCAGCAACAGGGCAAGGGAAAGGACAAGGTTATCCCTCAGGAGAGGAGGGATTCGCGGTCGGACCGGTACAATTACAATAAACCGCGGAGGGATTTTGCCGGGCAATCAGGATCAACGAATCCTCAATCGGTCAACACCGTGTTCAAAGAGCCAGTACATCAGGTCTTGAAAAAAATCAAGAATGAATCATTCTTCAGGTGGCCGAACAAGATGATAGGAAACCCCGAGAAACGCAACCATAATCTCTACTGCCAGTACCATCAAGACCATGGGCATACCACGGAGGATTGTAGGAGCCTGTGGGATCACTTGGACCAATTGGTTCGCGATGGCAAACTAAAGCACCTCCTGCACCCCTCCAGCGGCCGAGGGCAGACGGGCTCAGGGCCACGTAGGGATGACCCCTCAAAGCCGCCGCTAGGCACTATAAACGTCGTCTTCGCCGCGCCGGGGAGAACAGGGTCCTGGCCATTGAAAGTCATGTCGGTAGGCCGACCATCCGCAGGGGAGTCAAACCGAGGACCGAAGAGGGCTAAGTCTGGTGCCCCGCTGGTTATGGGATTCTCGGACGAAGACATGATTGGCACCATCCAACCCCATGATGACGCACTAGTCATCACCCTCAGAATAGGAGGGTACGATGTAAAGAGGGTGATGGTGGACCAGGGCAGTGCTGTGGAGATAATGTACCCAGACCTCTACAAGGGGCTAGGCCTAAAACCCCAGGACCTGACGCCATACGATTCCCCCTTCTTGAGCTTTGAAGGGAGGCCTGTCATCCCGAAAGGTCGGATACGCTTACCAGTGCAGTCTGGCTCCGAGGTGGTGGAGTTGGACTTTATAGTTGCGGACGCATATTCGCCCTACACGGCACTCGTAGGCAGACCTTGGATTCACGCACTTGGGGCTGTTCCCTCTACTTTGCACCAGAAGGTCAAATATCCATCAGAAGGGCAGATACGTGAGATCCGAGGAGACCAGTCTGTTGCTCGACAGTGCTTGGTAGCTGCCATTCAGCATAAGGCCCCAGCCGAGTCCTCGGATGTAGCTGGGAGGGATTTATAGCAACTACAGTCTCGGGGATTGCCCTTTGAAGAACCAGATGAAGGCACTCGATGTGAGGATCTAACAAAAGTGGTCATTGGAGATGATCCTGATAGGTTCTTTCAAGTCGGATCTCAGCTGCCTCTTCAAGAGAAGGAAGAGCTGATAGAGTTCCTCAAGCGAAATCTCGATGTGTTTGCCTGGAGTGCTTACGAAGCCCCAGGGGTAGACCCGGAGTTTATATGCCACCACCTGAAGGTGAATCCGCTAGTCACCCCCAAGAAACAGCCTATTCGGCGCCCATCCAAGGAGCATGCTGATGCAGTGAGAGACGAAGTAGCGAAACTCAAAGAGGCTGGGGCTATCAAAGAAGTTTTTTATCCCGAATGGCTGGCAAATACCGTGGTGGTAAAGAAGAAGAGTGGGAAGTGGCGAGTATGCGTAGACTTCACGGATTTGAATAGGGCATGCCCCAAAGATCCGTTCCCTATGCCAAAAATTGATCAGCTGGTCGATGCCACCGTCGGCCACCCTCGGATGAGCTTCCTAGACGCCTTCCAAGGCTACCACCAGATACCATTAGCCCCGGAGGACCAGAAGAAAACTGCTTTTGTCACCCCTATTGGCAACTACCACTATAAAGTGATGCCGTTTGGCTTGAAGAACGCGGGAGCTACTTACCAGAGGATGATGACGAGGATGTTCGAGCCACAGCTGGGCAAGAATATCGAGGTTTACATAGATGACATGGTAGTGAAGAGCAAAGTTATAGCCGAGCATGTGAAGGACCTTGAAAGTACCTTTGAGATTCTACGAAGGTACAAGCTACGACTAAATGCTTCTAAGTGCTCGTTTGGGGTAGGGTCCGGAAAGTTTTTAGGATACATGGTCACGCACAGAGGAATTGAAGTCAACCCCGACCAGATAAAGGCCATCAACGATCTACGAGCTCCTCGGAATCCCAAGGAGGTTCAGAAACTAACCGGAATGACCGCTGCCCTCAATCGGTTCATCTCTAGATCAGCAGACAGGTGTCGCCCCTTTTTCTCTCTACTCAACAAGTGGAAGGGATTCGAATGGACTGAGGAATGTGCTTTGGCATTCCAGCAACTCAAGGATTATCTGGCTCGGCCACCTATCATGTCCAGTCCTGAGCCTGATGAGGTACTGTTCGCCTACATTGCTGTGGCTCCCTATGCGGTGAGCCTGGTGTTGATACGATCAGACTCTGGTGTGCAAAGGCCCGTTTATTACGTAAGCAAGTCGCTGCATGAGGCTGAGATTCGTTACTTGCCACTGGAGAAGGCTATCCTAGCAGTAGTGCTTGGCACACGGAAGCTACCTCACTACTTCCAAGCCCACACGGTCGTCGTTCTCACACAACTCCCACTCAAAGCTATACTCCGAAGTGCTGATTACACTGGTCGGATTGCCAAGTGGGGTACAATCTTAGGGGTTTTTGATATAAGATATATGCCTCGCACATCGGTCAAGGGACAGGTCCTCGCGGATTTGGTGGCTGAGTTCACGGAGCCCCAGTTAGAAGAAGTAAAGCCCACGTCAGGCATGGATGAAAAATCAGTTGGCATGATCTCCCAACCGAATCCCTCCCATTGGGAAGTATACGTTGATGGCGCGGCAAATCAGAGAGGTTCTGGAGTTGGGCTAGTATTGATATCCCCCGAGAAAATCATCATCGAGAAATCGTTAAGGCTGGACTTCTCGGCAACGAATAATGAAACGGAGTATGAGGCCCTACTGATGGGAATGACTATGGTCCGTAGAATGGGTGGGAAGTCTGTGGAGTTGTTCTCAGACTCAAGATTGGTAGTAGGTCAAGTACAAGGCGAGTTCGAGGCAAAGGACGAAAGAATGCAGGGATACTTGGGTCGTGTTAAACATCTGCAATCAGAGTTCGACTTTTTCAGTTTGCTGCACATCCCCAGGAGTGGCAACTCACATGCTGACTCCTTGGCCACGCTTGCCACCTCTTCGGCACAAGACCTGCCGAGGATCATCCTCGTCGAGGACTTGCACAGGCCTACAAAGGCGAAGTCAGGGGCAGTCCAGGTTCACCAGATCAGGGCCGGGCTGTGCTGGATGGACCCTTTAATCAAATTTCTCAAAGAAGATATATTGCCCGAAGAGAAGGGAGAAGCTGATAAAGTTCGGAGGAAGTCGACTAAGTTCTGGTTATCCGAGGACCAGAAACTATACAGACGCTCCTATTCGGGACCATATTTGTTATGCATACATCCCGAGGCGACTGAGACATTGCTAGAAGAGCTGCACGAAGGAATCTGTGGGAGCCACACTGGAGGTAGGTCCTTGGCTCACCGAGCCCTCACCCAAGGCTATTGGTGGCATATCATGCAAAAGGAGGCACACGAATACGTCAAAAAGTGTGATCAATGTCAGCGCTTCGCTCCAAACATTCACCAGCCAGGGGGAAATCTTAATCCGCTATCTAGCCCATGGCCCTTCGCCCAATGGGGCTTGGATATTGTGGGACCCTTCCCCAAAGCTGCAGGAAACAAGAAGTACCTCCTGGTCGGAACAGACTATTTCACCAAGTGGGTTGAAGCCGAGCCACTAGCCAATATCAGAGACGTTGATGTGCAAAAGTTCGTGTGGAAGAATATTGTCACTCGGTTTGGAGTTCCTCACACTCTCATCTCGGACAACGGCTTGCAGTTTGATAGCAGGGCATTCAGGAATTACTGCAGTGAGCTGGGAATTATGAACAGATACTCCACTCCAGCCTATCCCCAGGGTAATGGACAAGCAGAAGCCGTCAACAAGGTCATACTGAATGGCTTAAAGAAGAGGCTAGATGATGCAAAGGGCAGATGGGTAGACGAACTGCCGCACGTACTTTGGGCTTACAGGACTACGCCTCGTAGGTCTACTGGGGAGACCCCCTTCTCAATGACCTATGGGGCTGAAGCTGTCATTCCTTTGGAAACCGGGTTCCCAACGATAAAAACTAGCTCATTCAGTCCAGCCGACAACGATGAGCAACTACAGAAGAGCTTAGACTTGATTGAGGAAAGGAGGGAGAATGCAATGGTTCGGCTGGCACATTATCAACAGAAACTCAGGCAAGGCTATGATGCTAACGTAAAGCTAAGGCCTCTAGAGCCTGGTGATCTAGTGCTGAGGAAAGTTGTGGGCACCGCAAAGAACCCGGCTTGGGGAAAACTAGGACCCAATTGGGAAGGACCGTATCGCATCACCTCAGGAGCAGGCATTGGGGCATATTTCTTGGAAGACCTAGATGGTCATGTAATACCGCGTCCATGGAATGTAAATAACCTCAAGAGGTACTTTTATTAATCAAATCTTTTCTTCAACCGACGTGTCAATTCACTGCGTAAAGTATTCTCTCAAGTGTTTAAACTTAAATCCAGTCATGCCTGTAGTCCTCGGACCAGATGATTAGGGTTAGTTAACACTCATTCGCCACTAGCTTAAGTGTTTAAACTTAAATCCAATCATGCCTGTAGTCCTCGGACCAGATGATTAGGGTTAGTTAACACCGTTAGCTCAAGTGTTTAAACTTAAATCCAATCATGCCTGTAGTCCTCAGACCAGATGATTTGGGTTAGTTAGCACTCAGTTACAGTTCTATAGTGTTTAAACTTAAATCCAATCATGCCTGTAGTCCTCGGACCAGATGATTTGGGTTAGTTAGCACTCAGTTACAGTTCTATAGTGTTTAAACTTAAATCCAATCATGCCTGTAGTCCTCGGACCAGATGATTTGGGTTAGTTAGCACTCAGTTACAGTTCTATAGTGTTTAAACTTAAATCCAGTCATGCCTGTAGTCCTCGGACCAGATGACTAGGGTTAGTTAACACTCCGGTGCAGTTCTCTAAGTGTTTAAACTTAAATCCAGTCATGCCTGTAGTCCCCGGACCAGATGACTAGGGTTAGTTAACACTCCGGTGCAGTCCTCTAAGTGTTTAAACTTAAATCCAGTCATGCCTGTAGTCCCCGGACCAGATGACTAGGGTTAGTTAACACTCCGGTGCAGTCCTCTAAGTGTTTAAACTTAAACCCAATCATGCCTGTAGTCCTCGGACCAGATGATTAGGGTTAGTTAACACTCGAATACATTCGAATCCCATAATCCTTGAACCAAACGACAGGTTAGTCAATACCCCCACGCAGCTATTGTCACTGGGGCTTAGTGCTAAAATTCCTGATTGCGTTTAAATTGATTCTAACTTATAAATGTCTTCCTTAGTTATGTTTAATTTGAAACCGAGGGACAATAACTTATGTTTAATCTGGAAAGACATGCGAAACTCGCATAAGTACTCATTCCAATCATTACTCATCAATAACTCTTATTCGGCCTATCCTTTTCAATATTAATTTCGATTACTCACACCATCAGTATGATGTATCAATCAAGTTATTTGCATTATTATGTCATAATTGCAATGTGTAGTTATATGTGTGGCAATAATAAGTAATAAAACATGTATCAAAAACATCAAAGACAAATAGGGAGCCATTCCATTTTAAAAAAAATATATACAGGGTCAGCAAAACAAAAAAGGAAGAGTTACAATTTCTTAAACAAAGAACAAAAAGTACAAGTGCAAAATAAAAGCCCTATGTATCTACTCTTTCGTTGGAGGAAGCACGGGGTCAGCAGCCTGGCCTGTCCGAGTAGTTGCTTCAGGGGCTTGGTCCTTGAGCTCAGAAGGAATTTTCTCTTCGCCTGACCCGTGGCCTTTTTCTTTGGCTGGCTCAGCTGGCTTATCTTTGTCGCCTGGTTGACCAGTTTCCTTGCTTGCACCAAGGGTGGACGAAGGAGCTTGGCTGATCTGACTTGGCCCAGAAGCCTCAGGAAGCTGAGGGGCAGAAGGATCATCCATTGGGATCTCTTGGATATCAGGATCGTAGTAGATGCTCCCAGGTAACCTTAGGGGAGAGTCCGAGGGTACCCCAGCAGCGTCCAAAGCTTTTTCCCAAGTTTTGTCGCAGTACTCACGACAAACTGAGGCAAACTGCTCAGTAAGCTGCTGCGCGGTCACCTCTGCCCCCAGCTGATACGCCACCTTCTTCTCAGTTTCAACTGACTCCTTGGCCAGTTGAGCCTTTTGCTCAGCTGCTTTGGCGCTCTCTTTGGCCTTCTGGAGCTCAGCTCTGAGGCCCTTCACTAGCTCCCTTTCGGTCGCCAAGTTGACCTCTGACGCATTCAGCAGTTTTCGCTGCTCCTCGACCTGCTTTTGAACATTTTTAATCCCGGCATCGAGGCTTCGCTTCTGAGAGGTCACATCTTTAAGCTCCTCAGACATCAGAGCACGTTCCTCCTTCAGCTTGCCAAGAGATGCCTCTGTCTCAAGCTGGGACTGGGCCGCTGCTTGGGCTTTGAGCCAGGACTCCTTGTTCAACCCCTCGGCCACGTAAACCTGCTGAGTAATCTGCATAATAACATCTCCAGTATTAGGTTAAAAAAAAGAAACAAAGCCAATTAAGGATAAAACCTAAACTCTGGAATGGTGCACTTACCATGGCTAAATCCCTCTTAAGGGACATGAATAGCTCCTGCTGGGTGAAGCGCTTGAAGGAGGCCATATCATGTGGGAGAAGGAGTGGTTGCTGCAGGGCCTCGGCGACATAGCCTGCCCTTCCTCCGTCATAATTCCTGAGGGAGGTATCCCACAGGATTGGAGCGCCATCCAGCTCCAACTTTGGAGACCAGATTCGCGGTCCTCCTCCTCGGCGTACATCTGCCACTAAAGCCTCCTCTCGGCTTTCAGTAGATAAGGCCCTGTGGGTTCGGTTGTCTTTCACTACCTTCTGCTGCTTAGCCCCCTTGGTTGGTAGCACCTGTTTTTCCCCAACCTCAATGTGGGGTCTCTTCTTCTGCAGGTTTGGCATGGGTTTCAAACTTGGGTTAGGGACCTGGGTAGGCACTGGAGGAAGTGTCACCACTGTTTTAGATGTCCCAGCATCTTTCGGCTCGGGCTTTTTGCCCCTGCCCTTCATCAAATTCCTCAGATCCATATCGTCGTCCGAGGAGTCTTCTAAATGAGTGGTTAGTAAATTAAGATGGACACCTGACTGCTCGTAGGCTTCTTCCCCGGCGTCTGAGACCTCTACCACCTGGTTTATTCCTGAAGCTTCTCCCTCAAACTGAAATCCGTCTATTTGTTCTTCTAACGAGGAAGTGGAAGAGTCGGCCCCCTCACCTTCAATCTCTTGTCCGAGGGGAACTTGCTGGAGTGGTTGGACAAGGGGAGGTATAGCCCGAGGATTTGGATGGGGTACGGGTGGAAGATCGTTTGGTGCCAAGAAACCTTTCCGACCGACGTCTATACGTGCAAGGCGATGATCTCCTTGGACAATTGCGTTGCCGACCGGTTGGAAACCCTTTGGCTTCCCTGTGTATCCCAGAATGAGGGGAGCAGATCGTAGTTGCCCGTCCTCGCTCACGAAGATCTCTGACCTTAAAAGGTGATTGAGGGCGGCAATATTCGTAAGGCTGAGCCGAGGAGAAACTTGTCCCTTATCTGTTACAAGTCAGCAAAAAAAAAAAAATGGTTAGAAAATCAGAAATATTAACCGAAGAGGAATCAGAAACCGATAAAAGACGAGAGCCCTAAGCCTATGGTTAGTGTGCCTAAATCTAACATGTCCCACCTGGCTTCCCATGCTTGGTTGGGCAACCATAGCCGTCATGCCATGCGCCCGAGACGATCACATAGTCGTCTTTCATCCCTTTGTTGGATTTGGGAAGGCAGGAAATGAGCCTGACAACATCCGACCGGGATTTTAAGTAATACCCAGCGTCTTACTGGCTGTGGCATTCGTACATATGTACTACATCAAGCCAAGTGAGTCCCAATCCCATGTGAAGGTTAAGGTCCTCAATCGCTCCTAGGATCCTAAACATATTCGGCACGCACTGCCAGGGAGTAAGCCTATGGTTCCGAAGGTAACTAGTGGTGATGGGACCCATAGGGATTGTCATTCCCCCTTCTTTGAAGGCAATGAGGGGGATAACCACCTCTCCCGTCTTCCGGTCTGTTAGTATCTTTTCTGGGGGGCAATACCTCACACCCACGTTAGGGGGTATGCGATACGCGGCCCTAAACGCCTCTAGTTGCTCAGGGCTATCCACCATGTACTCGAGCTTTCCCATGGTGCTTAAATGAAACGGTTGGCCGAAGAGAGAACTAAATGATTTGGTGGACGATGACTCACCAGGACTAAATCGAAGAGAAGATTTCAGGCTTGTAGGAGGGTTCGTGATGATTCTGGGGAGGCCTGAAAGCAGCGACTGAGAGATTTGGACGGAGTGGTGCGTCTGTTCTTGCTGGAGCATCTAAAGATTTGCAAAGTGAGGAAGAAATAACTTCCTCTGAAGCTTTATACGGGGTCAAACGAAGGGTTAGGGGCACTCCCGCCCAAATCCTGAAGAAAAACCACAGCCGTTGGATCAATCAGCCACCGTTGGATACGAAGGACAAAACGCCACCTGGTGCAGTTAATGCAGCGCCTTGGGAATAAGGAAGCCGCAGCGGCATTAATGAGGCGTCTGTTCCCACGTCTACACACGTGCCAGCTCGGTGGTGCGTGTTCCCAAGCTTTTGCTCCGCGGCAAGTCAAAATCCTACTTTTTCTCCTCGGATGCGAGGGAAAAACTACAATTTCGAGGGGCTAATGTGGGGGGAGAAAAAGCCTAACCCAACGTATTGGGCCCAAGGCCCTATATGAGGAACACTGTTCGTCCGAGGAGATGAAGACACTCAGTCAGGCCCATGTAAAGGGAGAATGTCTGTGGTCGAACACGTGTACTATCCGAGGAGATGTTCATATGTCCGAGGAGTCCGATATCCTCGGATCCGACGAAGTTTTGCCCGACACCTGTATGGGAGGTTCAAGTGATCTGTTTGACAAGTGTTAAGAGAGAAAGGAGCCTCGGACACGCATGAAGGTAACAGGAACAGAGAAATATCAAGGAGACAGACTTCAACCACCGCATTTAATGCACTGCACCTACCTTCCTGGCCGCATTTATGTGGAGAAGACCCCTGAACAGTGCATTCTCAGCTACCGCCACTCAGACAGGGCTAAAGGGGGAGTGTGATGGGACATGCACTCAAGTGGGCGTCTAGATGATGAACAAGTGGACGGTGAAGATGTGGAAAGGCAGTACTATATAAGAGAGAGGTGTCTCTGATAGAAGGGCATCGAAAAATCAGAAGTAGAACAAGAGTGTATTCCATTACTGTAGCTCCTAGAATTGTAATCCAAGTTTATCAATAAACAACACCTCTTCGGACGTGATATTTACATCCGTCCGAGCAGATATTAGTACAAATTCACCCACCAACATTGTTGTTTGATACTGTTATTTCATTGTTAGCCTAGCTCTTTCACCCACTCTCTACAAATTTATTGTTTTGGGTTCAGTGGGCTCCAAATCCACACCTTCTTGGGCTTGGGCTACAAAATCTGACCCTACACCTAAAAGTTAAAATAGTAAATTAACAAAAATAATAAATTCCTACCTTTACGTTAAAATATCTTCCAACTTCTAATAAATTCTTACTTCTATGTTCCCATTCCTACTTCTATGTTAATATAAATTCATACTTCTACTCAATAGCTTAAAAAACTCCCCACGTATTTACCTTCCCCACATTTTCTGAATAGAATTTCCCATAAAAAAGAAATGTGTACAATGAAACTTCCTCACATATCTATTCTACTATTTAATGGACTTCCTCCATTTAGACTGGATTTTTTTTGTTCCAAAATACCCCTACACTGGACAAATTTGGAGGACAATCCTGTAATTCTCAATAACCCACTACAAAATAACTTCACATCCACTAATCCACTACTAAAACCTAAACAATAGGGTTAGACATGTAAAATTAGTAATTTAAAAACTTCTAAATTTGTACCAAATTAAAAAAAAAAAAAAAAAAGATTTTCTTCCCACCTTTACATTTCTCTCTATTGTTATTTCTAATTGAAATAGATTTTTTGTCAGTTACACTTCAACAACAAACACATAATACTCATCAGATTTTCATCACATCCTTAAGTTTCTTTTTTGTGATTCGAAAATGTAGTAATCCAAAATTATAATTGATGTAAATTATTAAAATTTACCCAAAAAATAGAAGAGCCTCTGAGCATGGGTGTGAGCGCATGCTCAGAGGCTAGTGTGTGTGTGTATATATATATATATTATTTCCAAGCAAATTACAAGTTACCTGTAATTTAACCGAAATTTAAATTGTCTACCTGTGATTTGAAATTTAACACTTTACCTATTGATGTTTGACCAAAATTTAAGTTGCCCACCTGTGATTTGAAAACCTATGATGCAAGTATTTCGCTGGATTCTTTTTTATCTTATTTGATCTTGTATTTTTATATTTTTTGTGTTTTTGATGGAGAGGGACATAAAAGTAAAGAAAAATTACATATTTAGCCCTGTTGTGGGTTACGGAATTTTAACTGAGCTAACCTTAGGCGGGTAAAGTGTCAAATTTTAAATCATAGGTGAGTAAGTTGTAATTTGTCATTTTCTTATAAGTTAAAACATAAACTCTACGTTCAAATCAACAATTATCTTATGAGATCGTCTTGTTGTTTTATAAGTCATCTTTCTCATAATATGTGTGGAACCCTCGTAAAAATTCTCATGAGATACTTTATTTGTTCGAGCACCTCACTCCTAAAATATCATAAGTTCTAACATTCTCGAAAATTTCTAGGTCCATGACTACACCGTATGCTGTAATGCAAGGAGATACAAGGAATTTAACAATGTAAATAGGACTTGCAACGATCCAAGGGTGACTCAACTTCTATTTCTAATCTGGATGGCTCTGTTTGAAAGGTTATTGACCTCTGTAATCTCAAAAATGTTGATAGTTGATATATCTCAATGTATATTGCATGTTTTTTCGAAACACCTTTTGTGCTTGGAAAGAAACTTTTACTTTTAATAAAATGATTTTGTAAAGAAAGAAAGAAAGAAAAAAAAAAAGAAAAAAAAGAAAAAAAAGAAAAAAAAACAAACAAACAAACAACAACAACAAAGGAAAGAACATAACATCTATTGATAATTCCCTAATTTCTCAATAAAAATTCAACCTATTCTACAATTTTCTTATAGTTTATAATTTATTACAATTTTTCACAAATTCTATAATTTCAAATTTGTACGCAAATAAATCTATACAAACAATTCATAAATTTAAGATACACCCAAATCGCTAAGCTTGACTATCGCACTCAAGCTAACCCTTGTAATTAGGTTTGGACAAAATTTAGATACAAAATTGGTTGTAGTCTAAGACTATAATCTTACTCAATAAAATTAACATTACTACATATTTTGTAAATCTAACAATTGAATTGCATATTCTTTATACTCTTATTGCACATGTCAAATTTTGTGTCAATCAGATATTATTTACTATATGATTAGCTTAAATTTTATGCATAATTTTAAACTACCAAAATTTGTCATTTAAACAATTTATTGATGACATATCTGTTGATCTTTAATTTTCTAGAAATTTTGCAAGCATGAATAATAAGAAAAAGATGTAATCCAATGGTAAATTTGTCAAAATTCACTTCCAATAAAAAAAATATTGAGTAAGATTGTAGTTTTAGGTTACAACCAATTTTGTAGCTAAACTTTATCCCTTAGGTTTTCGATTTAGCTTCCTACTTGAGTTTAAATGGAATTTGCTAAAGAACTAACTAGTCGAACAATTATAGTCGTAGCCTTCTATGGCTGGACCATGCGTGGAGAACTTCCAATTGGAGAGTTTGTCAAGGCCAAGTCCAATGCTGGTGACTAACATATGTGGAGGACTGATTATGCGGTTATTTCACTTGACCTCCAAACTTTAAAAGAGAAAGATCTTGGTATTCAACATGTTCCAACTATAGCTACTACTTTCGTTAAAGCCTTGCGTTATGTGTTAATTGATGAAGCAAATGTGCTATTTGTATAAGATGTGAAATTATTAGTGGTATTGGTAGAATTTTGTTATCATATCTGCAATAGAAATGAGTCCAATTATGTTGTTTCATTTGGTTTTGCAATAGACTTAAAAATATTGGTATGATGTAGTGGGGTGAATTTTATTCATGATTGATATTAAGCCTTAATACTTGTGGCCATTTAAGGTAAAATCAGACTTATTCGGAAATTTATTTGCTTTTG
This sequence comes from Quercus aquifolioides, assembly GCA_019022515.1. Taxonomy (NCBI): domain Eukaryota; kingdom Viridiplantae; phylum Streptophyta; class Magnoliopsida; order Fagales; family Fagaceae; genus Quercus; species Quercus aquifolioides. The sequence continues at coordinate 38,515,955 of CM032333.1, forward strand.
TATGACTATTTTTGGAGTTATATTTGTTCTCCCTCATGCTTCGGTGGCTAAATTGCATGGTCATTGCCACAAGTGATGAGAATCTATCAGTATGTTAAGCATCTCATACATTGTTTTTCTATTACCATTGTTGTAGTTTTCTTCTAAAAGTATTTAATTGGGAAAATTACATTTTGTCCACCTGTGATTTGCCTGAAAATACTTTACTTACCTGTGATTTAAAAATTGGCATTTACTCACTTCCCACATTTGTTAAAAATAAGAGTAAATTTGTATTTTTGCTACCCTTTTTTATCTCTCTCATCTCAAAACATAAAAAAACTAGAAAATCAAGAGAAAAGATTTAAAAACTAGGTTCTGTAAAAATTAAAACCAAGCTTTTAATTTAGATCAGAAAAGATTATCCATAATTATAAGATTAATGAAGCTATTGAAGATATCCTTCAAGAAAATGAAGACCTTGTTTTGAGGAGTAGCACTAAATTGTTGCCTGGACGTCTCCAATATATACTAGTGGTAACTTTTCAATTCTCTTTCACTCTTCCATTCTAAACTGTTCCCTTTTTTTACTCTTTACGACACCATAACTGGACACTTTGTATATGCACATTGAGATAGCTTTATTAATTCCTAAACGCTATTGTTCATTTTCCATTTGAAATCTAAGTGAAAAGAAACTAGATAGAGAAATTGCAACTGTGCACTGATGGCAAATATCTTGCTTTTTCTTTTTTCTCCCAACAACTTTCACAGCAGAAGCCTATAAAGCATGGGTGCAGGTGCGGCGGGACTCGGCAATTAAAAAATTATTAAAAATATTTTTATTTATATTTTCTATATATTTTTACTATTAAAATATTCTTAAAAAACACATTGCTATGCTTGATTCACAAAACAAAGAAAGAAGAAAGCAAGAAACACAAAACAAAAAAGAAAGCACAAAAGAAGCAACAAATATTCATAATAAAATTAAGGAATGATAGATTTAGGATGTTTGGGCCTCATTCAAAGCTGATTTCGGCCATTTCGGTCACTGGCTGATACGACCTGATTCGGTCGATATGGCTTGATTCTGGACGAATGTACCCGTTTCGGCACTAATCGAAGCTGATTCAGTGCGAATCGAGCCAAGTCGACGTGAGTCCGTGAAAGAAAAAAAGCTCAGATGCGGCATCGACGCGTAGGCAGCCGTGTCGAATGCCGTGTCCTGCGTCGGGCCGCATCGGACTCTGGTGCGGCACCCTCCCAGCCGCGTCCGTGCTTCATAGGCAGAATCTTAACAAGGAGAATCAATTGTTAAAATAGGCTTTTTTTTTTAAAAAAAAAAAAAAAATGTAAAATGATGTTCATTGCCAATCCTCCTGAACCTTTGACATCAACATCAATGCTTAATTCAGGAAACTTTGTTCCCCATAATTTTGATAAGAAGATTATATGGCAGAGTTTTGATGAGAAGATTATATGGCAGATTACTGGGTCAGTGTCTCTCAATTGGAATAAGGTTTTAATTTTTATAAAACCTAGTTTCTAGATCTTCTTTTCCCTTGATTTTCTAGTTTTTTATGTTTTGAGAGGAGAGAGACATAAAAGGGTAACAAAAATACAAATTTATCCATGTTATTAACAGAGGTGGGTAGTGAGAGACAAACAAATCTTACCTCAGGTGGGTAAAGTGCCAATTTTTAAACCACAGGTAGGCAAAGTGTTTTTTGGGCAAACACAGGTAGGCAAAGTGTAATTTTTCCTATTTAATATGTGATGTAGAACAAATAGCATAGGCCTTCCTAGAGCATCTAGATTGTTGGAAATCACTGCGCAAGATCAAATGAGTGTTAGTAGAACTCATCAGGACGACGATGTCAAAATTGCATGAAATTAGGAGGGCCGAAGGGAAATGGTCTTCTAATCAAGACTTGAGTCACCTCGAGGTTCACCCAAATTTTGGCAAATTCCTCCATTAAGACCTCGAAAATAATGCTTTTGACATATTTAGTAATATATTTATTTTCCATTATAACTTTTAGTTTAAAAGTCATAATTAAGGTCTCGTCTATTTTAGGACATTTCTTAAACAGTAGTTTCAATTTTCTCAATTATCTATTTTTTTTATTAAATTATTATTTTACCACCTAATTACATGATTAGCACAAATTATGGTTTTCTAGGCATTTTCCTAACCGCCCTTTTTTTAATAGTATTTAAATGCATTTTAGCCTCCAAGGCAATTTAGTTTTTCAGATTAATAAGAATTCAGACTTTTTCTATTGTTTCTCTCTGTTAGATTTCAGAACTTTATTACCTTGTGGATTCAAGGAATCCCTCTTGGATTTGAGGTTTAGTTTCTTTTCCATTCTAAAAGCAACATGTTTGTTTTCTAGTAGCTTCTGCAACATCAATCTTCCTAAAGAAACATGCTATAGTGTATGGCAATATGGAAAGTGCTTTTTTTTAAATTATAGGTTATGAAATACAAAAAGTGTTTCTAAACTTCTTTTTTTTTTTTTTGGCTGAAAAAGAATTAAAGGCACATATTGTTGTAAGATAGTCAAATGACTTGGCTTTTCTTCAAGAAATGATGTGATTTGACCCTCCTTGATTCAAACCAGAAATTTGATTCATGATGCATCCCTATTTCACTTCATTTTTTTTTTTTTCAATATTTCAGGAAAAGAGTTCGAATTAAATCAATCTTTATAATAATATATACTCGTAAAAAATAAAATAAAAATACTATAGGATCCATGTTTTTCAAGATTAACAAAAATTGGATTGAATGTCTTATGTATAAACATATGTATATATAATTAAAAAAATTAGAATCCCACTTACATGAAATGAGAAATTGAAACAAGCCAGTAATGTAACTTCAATAACTAGTATTAACACTTCCGACTTACCACATGTTTAAGTCAATTTAGCGAAAATATGTAACAAAAATAATAAATACATTATTTTATTTATGTATTCCAAAGAGTAAGACACTTATTTTCAATTTAGAGTAAATAAATAAATCTATAACTAGCATGGAAAACGATATGGAAATAGTGTTTTCCTCCCCGTCGTAATTAATGGGGAAGATACACAACTTACAAAATCGTGGGTTTATAGCAATGAGAAAATAAATGGTATTACTACATTTCTAACCTAATTATTGGAAAACTCCCCAGTTAAATGCTCTCTCTCTCTCTTTCTCAGTAATTATATTTAGGATTTGTTCCAAGCAAAAAAGAAAAACTAGTTTTTGAATTTAGGAAAATTTAAATTGAGATGGATGAAAGATAGAGAAAAAATGGTCTCATTTGTTATGCAATATTTTGTAGTGAATTAAAATTACAAATATAATGCATGATTTTTTTTTTTTAAATATTTTATATAAGATTGTGGGCAGTAATCATTTTCAATTATGCAATATAAAATGGTGGAAGGCAATTGAGCTCATGGGTTGATAAAACTTTTTTAAAAATATTTAGGAAACAATCCATACATATATGCAACCATAACAAGCACAAACATAATAAATTTTGTCTCAATTTCTAATAGGTATCCAACATCATAAAATTTCTTTTCAAATGAGAATATGATTCATTTAAATAATATATCTAAATATATGTTTATGTTTAAAATATGTTCTAAATTTAATATGTGTGAGTTGCTACTTTATTTATTTAGATTTATCAATATAAATTTTGGATTTATGGAGTATAATTAAAATTTATACATTCGAGTATTTAAATTTAAATAGTCACTTGACTCTATAAGGTTGAATTTAATCAACCATCTAATTGGCTTTATTCCGTGACCAATTTGCTTGTAATTTAGCACTTAGTAACTCTGTATTTAGGTGGGAAAATTGTAAGGGTAGTGTGTGAGAAGATGTGAATGGAAGCTCAAGAGTGTGCAAGAAAACAGAGCTTCGCGGCTAGGGCTCGCGGGTGGATTGCGACTGGCAAGCCGCCAAAAGCTGGCACGTGAGAGGCACATGGGGAAGCTGAAGGGTCGCGCCAGCTGTCACGCTATAGGACAAAAGTCCCAGGCTGGCCAGGCTGTTACGTCGCGACTGGAACTCGCGACTTGGACAAGCCGCGAGACCAAGTTGCCAAATTGCCCTGTTTGGCAAAAACTGACGTTTTGCATTCCCTTCTCACCCTACTATATATACACCCTTATACCCATCATATTGTGAGAGCCTCCAGAGAGAATTTTATGAGAGAAAACCCTAGAGCAAAACAAGATTGCCTCATCCCCAATCTTTATCTAAGAAACAAGAATTTATTTGTTACATTATACTTGTCCGTTTATTACTTGCTTTACCCTGAGGGTCTAATGTGTTTTGTGCAAGTGTTTCAGGTTACAAGTATATATGTTCCAAGTTCATCACAGCTCCTATGATTCATGATAGGGGGAGTGATATGATAAGGGAAGTAATTTATATTTTGTATGGTTCGGTTTGTACCCATGTTGCTTATGTAAGCTTTAAGGGTTGTTTTGTTTTTATGCACTGTTTGTAGGCCTTTGTGATTTGTGCCATGCTTTATGCAGCATTTGTGCTTTATTAAATCAGTACTTCCAACTAAATGTTATGCATTTTCTTCTAAGTACTGTCACTCTTGTGCCCTTGTCGGATTTTTCCTAGATGTACATGCTTCTTGTATTGTGCATTGGTTGAGTGTTGGTCATTCAAGTGATTTGCCTTGTGTTTGTCATCTTGAATGTCCGGATGTTCATTCCAAGTGTGAATGAGTATTGTGATCACTTGGTTATAGTGATTACCTGTTTTGGTCTTGTCATGGTCTATTGCTTTATTCCATAGTGCTTGATCGTTTTATGCTTGCTCCATTTGAATTACAAGTTTCTGTTTACAATGAACTTATTGTGTTGTTGTGTTTCAGGAGTTACTTGTTCTTATGGTTCTAAAGCTTCGCAGATTCTAGAGTTAGGTGTGAGTGAGTTTTCCAACTGTTCCCATTTCACGCGTTAAGTCTAGAGTTTGTTTTAGGGTTTTGTCACGGAATAGCCAAAGGGGAAGATTGTAAGGTTGAATTTAATCAACCATCTAATTGGCTTTATTCCGTAACCAATTTGCTTGTAATTTAGCACTTAGTAACCCTGTATTTAGGTGGGAAAATTGTAAGGGTAGTGTGTGAGAAGATGTGAAGAAAAGCTCAAGAGTGTGCAAGAAAACAGAGCTTTGCGGCTAGGGCTCGCGGGTGGATCGCGACTGGCAAGCCGCCAAAAGCTGGCACGTGAGAGACACATGGGGAAGCTGAAGGGTCGCGCCAGCTGTCACGCTACAGGACAAAAGTCCCAGGCTGGCCAAGCCGTTACGTCGCGACTGGAACTCGCGACTTGGACAAGCCACGAGACCAAGTCGCCAAATTGCCCTGTTTGGCAAAAACTGACGTTTTGCATTCCCTTCTCACCCTACTATATATACACCATTATACCCATCATATTGTGAGAGCCTCCAGAGAGAATTTTGTGAGAGAAAACCCTAAAGCAAAACAAGATTGCCTCATCCCCAATCTTCATCTAAGAAACTCTACAAATTCCTCTACTCTCTTCCTCTCCATTGATATACACTTGAGAGGTCTTTTACCAAATACTTATCTCACCACACCTATGTCTGTGAGAAGGTCCATTTGGTGCTGAGGGAAGCAGTTTGGAAGGAACCAATATACATTGGTTGATGCTATGGTCAAGTAGCGGAATGCGGAAAGCTAAAGAAGAAATAGGTTCGGCGTAACCTCGTTGGAGCAAGAAGTTTGGAGGGCTTAGGTACTTGGGTAGATTAGGCTTGGAGGGTCTTCTACTGTTCATGTATCCCAACTATATTCTTTAGTGGATTTTATCACCGCTTGGAGGGCGGCGGAGAGGTTTTACGGCGAAGACTTCGGTTTCCTCTTCGATAACACATCGTGTGTTGTCCGTCTGTTTGCATCTTTCTTTCCTTTATCTTTGCCTTATATTTACTGCTGTGTATGTATTTATATTTGGCTTAGATTGTGGTATCAATTCTGTTATAAGCTTGTTATCGTATTCCGCACGTTAATTGTTTGATATAAAGCTTGAATTGGTATTTTTGTATTTTGGGGTCTAAACGTTCAAGGGTGTTTTATAACAGAATTGAACTTTCAGACTCGTACGATAGATTTGCATTTATTGACATATTAACATAACAAATGGTGACTTAATAATTGCACTTAAAGTTTAGAGTATGTCCCCAATCGAGATAATCTTTTAACATCCAAATTGGCAGACCAGGTAGGTCTTACAAAATGCATCTGAAAATACTCCTGCCTATGTTGCATGATGTGATCATAAGTGACGTATGACCACAGGTTTAGGACACTTTAACCAACATATGTAACAATTTAACATAATAATAATTGTATAATTTCCCTTAATTTTACCATATAGTTGGTACAGGATATTAAGTTCACTAATTCTTTGGAAATAGATCTAAGTCGGTTGGAATGAATAAAAATTAGATTAAATTTCCTGTGTAAAAACATAAACATTTAAAGGTGGTCCCTTCTCAATGACCATCTCGAGGTTACGCATTGTAGTTCTTATCGACTTATTGTTATACTTTTAATTTATTGTTGTATTCATGTTTAAACTTACACATATGGTCAATTCTCCTATCAGTAAGAGTGAAGTTCAAGACTCAAAATTTAGGACACTTCTTCCTCTGTGGGAGGGTCGTTGGTTCTCTAAACTTATACATTTTTTTTTACTAAAGAGTGTGCGGAAGAGAAGAAGAAAAGGAGAGGAGAGATATAGGTTAGGGGAAAAGGATAAAAGCGTGGTTAAGACTACTAGTAGGGAATAGTTAGGATGAACTTTGTTTAAACGGTACCATTGATTGACCTCTAATGTGTTGTTAGTTCATATATAAAATTCGATTTATACGAAAGGAACTTTTATTTTTAATCAAATAATTTTTTAAAGAAGGGGAAAAAGAACACAAATTTTTCTATAATTTATAATTTATTACAAATTTTCACAATTTCAATAATTTTCAAATTCGCCAACAAATAATTCATAGAGTTTAAGATCCATTAACCTTGAAACCATCTTCGTAGGTCAACTGGTCAAGTCCAATGTTGTTAACTTACATATGTGAAGGACTAATTATGTAATTGTTTCACTTGAACTCCAAATTTATAACAAAAAAGATCTTGGTATTCAAAATGTTCCAACTATAGCAACTACTTTGGTGAAAGCTGTCTTCTACTTGCTTTTCGTGTGACTTTTTTTGGATTTGCAACTGTTTCCCCTAGTGCTTCGGTGGGTAAATCGCAAACCCATTGCCACAAGTGATGAGAATTTATCCGTATGTTAAGCATCTCATACATTGTTTTTGTATTACTATTGTTGTGGTTTTCTTCTAAAAGTATTTAATATATCTTCCTAAAGAAACAATTTATAGTGTATGGCAATATGGAAAGTGCTTTTTTGAAATTATAGGTTATGGCAATACAAAAAGTGTTTCTGTCCTTTTGTTAGTTGAAGAAGAATTAAAGGCACACATTGTTGTAACTTGTAAGATTGCCAAATGGCTTGGCTTTTCTTAAGGCATTGATGTGATTTGAACCTCTATGATTCATACCACAAACTTTATTCATGCTGCATCCCCATTACACCAGTTGTTTTTCAATATTTTATAAAAAGAGTAAGTTTAGATTAAATTAATTTTTTGAATTGACATGATAAAAAGTCAGGACAAAATGGGCTTTTGCCCTTTTCAACCAAACTAATTAGCCTTATGCCCTCCTTCCCAAACTAAATAGGGAAATGCCCCTCTTTTAAAACTCGATTTTTGATAAATCGAGTTAGGTCCTATAGCGGCGTTTTTAAGGACCTATAGTAACGTTTTTAAGACCTATAGTGGTGTTTTGTAACTCGATTTATATGAAATCGAGTTATAGGTAAAAAAAGTTAAAAAAATTGCCTATAACTCGATTTAATGGAAGTCGAGTTAAAAAACGTCACTATAGGTCTTGAAAACGTCACTATAGGTCCTTAGAAACGCTGCTATAGGGCTCTAGATTTTTTTTTTTTTAATAACTCGATTTATCAAAAATCGAGTTTTAAAAGATGGACATTTCCCTATTTAGTTTGAAAATGAGGGCATAAGGCTAATTAATTTAGTTGAAAATGGCAAAAGCCCATTTTGTCCTAAAAAGTCATCCCCCCCCCCCCCCCCCCCCCAAAAAAAAAAAAAGGTCCCAGGTTCCTATTTTGAAAGTCGAAATTGAAAAACGTTTAAATTCTCAATTCACCAATATTTGCTACGAATAAAAGTTTCTCATTGGTACCAATGCTCTTAATCTTGGTTTCTCTAAAATCATAATGGGGAGCCAATAAAGCTTCCAACAATTATCTTATCAGATTGTCTTGGCGTTTTATAAGCCATCTTTTTCATAATATGGGTGGAACCCACATAGAAATGTCTCATGAGATACTTTCTTTGTTTGAGCACCCTTCTCCTAAAATATCATAAGTTCTAACATTCTCAAAAATTTCTAAGTCCATGACTACACCGTATGCTGTAATTCAAGGAGATACAAGGAATTTAACAATGTAAATGGGACTTACAACGATCGAAGGGCGACTCAACTTCTATTTCCAATTTGGATGGCTTTGTTTGAAATTGACCTTTGTAGTCTCAAAAGTGTTGATATTTGGTATATCTCAATGTATATTGCATGATTTTTCGAAACACCTCTTGTGCTTGTAAAGGAACTTTTACTTTTAATGAAATAATTTTGTAAAGAAATAAAAAAACAAAACAAAAACAAAAACAACAAAGGAAAGAACATAACATCTATTGATAATTCCCTAATATATATATATATATATATATATGTATATGTATATTGATAAAAAGAGCTCTTTGTATTAAATAGGTAACTATACAAAATAAAATAGTTATAAATGCTTAATTAAATAGTTATAAAATTCATCAAATGAAGATTATCTTTAATTTATATTTCTGTGTTGATAAAAGAAAAAGCTTAATTAATATTATCTTTATCTTTAACGTTAAGGTTGAGGTTGATGTTGATTTGAGCTTGAACTCTGCATTGTAATTGTATAAAACATCAATGCTCATCCGCCCCTCTCATCCCTTTATAAAACCTAACTCCTCTTCTCTAGCTCCCACTTTCCTTGCTTCCCAAGAAACATACAAAATTCCTCATTCATCCAAGATCATAAGAAAGAATACCCTAGCCATGCAGCCACAGCCGCAGCCACTGCCACTGCCACTGCCACACGTCGTGAGAATTCCCAATCCACAGCCACGGCCACGGCCAACACTTCAGCCATATCTTTGTGGAATACCACTGCCAACCGCATCGTGAATTACTGCCTTAAACAGAAAAGATTGCAGCCACATCAGATGCTCTCCTTCCACACAATCATTATGGTTTTTTTTTTTTTTTTTAAATGCTTAAGCTTGAGCCATCATCACCTTTCTCTAAAATTTTGTCTTTTGAAAGTTTTATTCTTTTTTGTCTATTAAAATTTCTTTCGTAAGTTATATACATGGTTCCATTAATATTTCCAATCTTAAGTTGCTTTCAAGAAATTATAGAAAAGTTTTTCTTTTAAGTAATAACACACAAAGTGGTGTAAACTCGGTGAAGAACTTTTTTGTTAGAAGGTATACAAAGCCAAGAAAGCCGAATTGTTTTTTTATTCAAAATTGTTTTCGAAACAAATGTTTAGCAAAGTGATCTTTGCTATGCAATCTTCTAACTCCAAATTTCAAAGCTATGGTCTTTTAGTTGTAGCCATTTTAATTGTTTATACTCTATCGCTAGCATTTCATTAGTGGAAATTCAATTTCATTCCAGCCAAGCTAAATAGGGTTATTGTAATGTTAGCTAATTATGTAGGGCGAGTCTTTCTTCATTCTCATAATTTCTTACAACATTATGTTCAAAATTCTAAATTCCTTGATGTGAGACTAGCAACTTTTTGTATGAAATTCAAGGAATCTTGGAAATTTTAAATTAACATAAAACATGTAGCCCAAACAACATGTAATCTAATGGTGGTTTTACCAAAATTTATCTCCACATATTTATATAGATATTTTATATCCCATGCTCTCACTATAAGGAATGTTAAATGCAGAAATTTTGTAGAGTTCTCTGATGTGAGTTTTAAATGTGTAAGGCTTGTAGTGAGCTGAAAATCTATAGATTACTTGAAAAAGTTAATTAGGATGACGATGTTGACAACATAATTGTCCAATCTCAATTGTCTGGCTTGAGATTTGCTTTAGGTTGTGTTGATATTTCTATTTTGTGGCCAGATATGCGAATCCTTGATATTTTTAGTTTACAAGACCTAATGTTAACTGTGCTAGTTATTTTTAAGAGTGCATAATTATACATGTGTTAGCAACCATCATTGTTGTTAGTTATATAATATGATGCTTTATAGGGAGTAAATAAAATGTCAGACTTGTCAGTTGATAAATTTTGGATGCATCATTCTACTAGATATATTAATGGGGTTGAAAATTTTCTTGAGTATGCATTTAAACATTCAATAAATAAAGATATGAAAATCAAGTATTTGTGTGTTGATTGTAGCAATAAATATCGTTGGATTGAGGGTAAGGTCTAGTATCATCTTATACTAGAGTATCATCTTTTACTAGTGGGTCATGTCTTTAACACAATCATATTGGAAATACATATTTATATTATATACTTTCATCATATTAATACTAACTAATAGTAGGTAGATGTGGCAAGGGCTTATTAAAAAAGAAAAGAAAAGAAGTAGACATGGCAAAGGAAGGTAAAAGTAAAGGCAGAATCATCACAACAAAAACTACTCGAGAGATTACTATTCTTTTTTACCAAAAACTGAATGCAGCTTGGACGACTTTTAGTGAATACCCAAGATTTGAGCTCGAAAATCGGTATGCTTGCTATAGAGCTCAACATTTTAAGCATAAGCAACTAGATGAGGAAGTGAAGAAAGAATTTGTAAAATTGGTGAAACGTTGTTATTTTGATTGGATGTTTCACATTAAAAATTCTATTTTTAAGAAGTACATAGAGAAAGAAGATCGTTATAAGAATGGTCCTTCCTTCATTCCTACACTCTTTTGGAAAAAGATGGTGGATAAATGGATGGATGGATGGATGTAGATTAGAGGGTGAGTATAAATGAAATACATGTCATGAATTCTCTCTATCTCTCTTGCACTCTCTTTAACCATTATTTGTTATTATTTTTTATAAAAGCTAATATTCTAGTGTATGAATTATTTTTAATGTTTTTTTTTTTTTTTTTAAAGGATGGTACTAGTAGAGATGAAGAGGACAATTCAATCAATAACATGAGGGAGGTTGGAAACAGTTTGGAGGGTAACTCAGAGGAAGACTAGTATAGATCTTTTCTTAATTCTAGTTGTTTAAGTTTAAAACAAGGTTTAATTTCAGGATTTCTTTGCATATTCTATATTTTAAAGTTTGAACTTATATGAATTTTTATCTTTCAATTGATCAATTTTTAGTAATTATTGTACTATTGTAACATGATAGTTAAAAAAATTATATAAAATAATTAAAAATAAATAAATAATAAAATATTTCAAATATTATATAAAATATTATCACATGACATAAAAATTTGGTCATAAATAATTTTATAGTGATGACAAAGTCCATCGCAATTTATAGAATAGCGATGCCACTTAACCCCTTGCAAAAACATTTTAAGCAATAGCTTAATGTCGTCACTATTATTTCTAACTAATTGCGAGGAGTTAAAAGCCGGCATTATTTGTCTCTAAAAAGTATGTTGTTAATTTGAAATTCACAAATAACTAATTGCGAGGGTATAAAGGTTCTCACAAATAGATGTTAACGACGACTACTTCCTCTCGCTAAAAATAAGTGGTCGACTTTTCTCATCATTTGGTAATATATTTGTGAAGGTGGATTTGTTTAGTAACGACAGTAAATTGCCTTCGTAAATTATTTATTTGCGAAGGCATGGTCACAAAATCTCTTTTAGCAACAAGAGCAAATACAATGGCCTTTGAGGGCCACATGCCCTCGCTAATAGCCTTTTGCGACGATATTTGAATTTTTGTGAGGGGATTTTACCCTCGCCAATAGACTCTTTTCTTGTAGTGAAGGAAAAACTCTAGCCACTTTTTAGAGGTGATTGATATGTTGTGTGTGTGAATCTCTTGTGAGATCTAGAGATGTTTACCTTCATACATACTTAGGATTATCAAGATCAAGATTGATGTTGAGAACTTAGTGATCTCTTCAGTTGATGTTTCAAGAGCTTAAAGAAAACACAAGTGGGAGTACTTGTAGTTGCTGTGGGTCAAGGAAAGAAGTAGTCCATGAACTCGGAGTCGTCACGTGGTCATAGTAGTAAGTTTTTGATCTACTTGAGATAGTAATAAGATGTTAGTGGTCTAAGTCTTATTGTAAAACTTCAATTCTTTCATAGTAGATTTGTTTTACCTTGAAGATAGCTAGGTTAAATTCTCCCCAGGTTTTTTATCGGTTTGGTTTTCTTGGGTAATCATATTGTTGTGTTATTTACTTTTCCGCACTATTCACATGATATAATTTGAATATGTTTAACCTAGATCTTATTAATGAACCTATTAATCAACTTGGCTTAATATTAGGTTAAACAACTTGTTTTAAGGGGTCTAAAAACGTACATAACCATCTCTTAACTGTAATACCCGCAAAGAGAACTCTTGTCAAGCTATGTTACATTCTGTTCCAAGGTAATTATTGATTCCTAATTGTCAATCCCTCCATTAAATTTTCTGCCTTGTGATGGCACTAAATTGCTCATTTTTAATTAGTCTCAGCCAACATCCATCACTTAGACACATTTGGAACCCAAAACAATTTCTGTTAGTCAATTAGACTAGCACACAATACAAGCACACAAAGCATATGGGAAAACTCTCAACCTTTTATTACATTATCTCCAAAAAGGAACACCAAGGCTTTGCCTCATATAAAATTTGCCATTGTCGACACAGCCAACCACTTAACCCACCCAAAGATACAATGATCCTACACAATGTACCCTTATTTTTCTTTGCCTAACACTTAAATTTTTCCATACACACTTGCTATTGACACTCCCAACCAGGGATGGAACCAGGATTTGAACTTGGGGGGGGCCAAAGCATGAACCAAAAAAATTTCAAGTGACATGGTTTACTAAAAAAAAAATCATGGTAGACAAAACAATTGCACTTTATTACCATAAATATTTAAGTCAAGAAGGAATTAATATGAACCAAAAAAGTTGAAAGTTATAATATAATACTCTAATCTTTTCGAAGAAGAAGAATAAAAAAAGAAGAGGACTTTGGATCTCCAGATTTTGGATAATTGGAATTAATATGTTGATTTTATCATGTTGACCAACTCATCAATATGATAAACCCATACTTTTGGATGCAATTGAAAATCACACTAATGAAGTTCTCAAAACTTTGTTTGAGGATTTTAAAAAATTGAGATATTAATATTAAGAGTTGCTGATACTACATCATCAATATTGACTTCTAAAAGAATTTTGCATTTTATCTTTTGAAAAAAAAATTAAATATTGTAATTGACTTTCTCATCATTTATAAATCAATTAAAAATTCATATAAATTATTGTCACCCCCGTAAGGGAATTTTTTTTTTCTATGATATTTTTTTGGTTATGAATTATAGAATTATGATATTGGTGATTTGAGGATTTTTTGTTGTGTTGTATTTAGACTATGGGGGGCCATGGGCCCAAAGAAAGGGTTAGGTGATTAGTTTCTTTTGGGCTACTTGTACCCAGGGGCGGAGCCAAGGGGGGGCGAGGGGGGGCAACTGCCCCCCTTGACCTCCAAAAAAACTCCTTTACTATTGGATATTTAGATTAATTTGTCCCCCCCTACAAAGACAAAAGCATAACATGTTAGTGAGTAAGAGAGGAAGGGTTTTAGTTTATTTACAAATTTTACCCTCGGTTGGTGGCTGTGCTCTGTTTTTTGGTCCAGAAACAGAGTGTTTTTTAAGTCAGCCAAATTTTCATTAGGTGAGGGTGAGGACTAGAGAGAGGGTTTTGTTAGATGATATTCCTCTAAGGTTAATGAATTTAGTTTAAGTTAATATGGCCACGTTGAAAGTTAACATGCAATGGGATGAATGTGGCCACGTTGAAATGGTTCTTACTAATTCATATACTTATTGTAGCATTATTTTTAAGTTAACAGTGAAGTGAAAATTTTCAGATTAAAAAAAACACTATTGTCTATTATCTATTAAAAAAATAAAAATGTTTTATATATATAAGATAATAGATACATAAAAATTGACTCACTACGCTTGATATTTCACAATAATTGAAATTGATTTTTCTCATGTCACTACATTTCTTAAGTCTTTTTTATTATTAAAATAATAATCTTCTACCATACTAAGTTTAAAATTTCTCACCACTTCAACTCAAAAAAGTAGTAGGTCCATAGCCAATGGCCCAATGAGTCATTATACAACTTTTCAAATATATTGTTATATTTTTTACACTTTTTCATTGAGTTAATCACACAATTTATTTTGAGTACATTTACTAATTTCTTGAATTGTAAATAAATACATTGATTAATGTCTTCAATTAATTTTTATTTAATATGAATGGATTATATTTATTTATTTATTATTTAGTTATTTATTTATTTTTATCGATGCAAACTAATATTTTTTGGATTAATTTTGTTTTCAATCTTATCTTGTAACCTTGCCCCTCTAAACTAAAATCCTGGTTCTGCCACTATTTGTACCAATCCAAAAATTTGAGGGGGGCCAACTATAAACTCTAAAATATGAGTCATCCAATATACTATTTACATTTTTCAAAGAAATGGGGGGGGGGGGGGGGGGGGGGGGGGGGGGAAGGGAATAGGTTTATATTTGTAGGAAAAAATAACTACGTTGTAATAGCACGTAAACAACCACAAGTTTTACTCTTCTGGCAACCCATGAAACTTTCCCAGCACCAAGCCTTTGTCAATAAACAAACGTGTTGAGGGATTCGCCCATGCCAATGCAACCTCCCAAATTTGGTCAGCATGCCCCAACAACACGACCCACTTAGCGAATTCAAAATTTTGAACTTGACTTATCCCATACCCATTTTAAAAACTTCAAATCCTTACTATTAGGGTTGGGCTCCTCCGAAAGTCCACTAAATTTGACTCAGTGCTACCTTGATTTTATATATATATATATAAAGTTTAAGTTTTATTCTATATCTAAACCCACCGTTATAATCTTGTTATAATTAAAATAATAAAATAATGATAACTACCATAAGTACTAGTTCTTGTGAGGTGAGAAGGACGTGAGCGTGGATTTAAGTTTTTAGAAAGGAGTTTCACACACACACACACATATATATATATATATATATATACATTTATATTAGGTTAGAGTAGAATTATAACTCAGATATTGACCAAGTACGAGGTTATTAATTAGAAATGTTATAGGGCCCTTTAAACCTTTATATATATAAAGTTTAAGTTTTATACTATATCTAAACCCACCATTGTAATCTTGTTATAATTAAAATAAAAAAATAGTAATAACTACCAAAAGCACTGGTTCTTGTGAGGCAAGGAGGATATGGGCTTGGATTTAAGTTTCCAGGAATGATCTTCATATACATATATACATTTATATTAGGTTATAGGGCCCTTTAAACATTTTTTTTTTTTTTTTGGGAAACCTAATAAACTTTTCAATTCTAACAAACTTGTAACTTTATATAGAGAGAGAGAAGCATAAGGTGTAGATACCAAAGTAGATATGTAGTGCTATGTTTGTTTCAATGGAAACCTTATGTGAAGATAATTTTTTACATTTTTCTGTGTTTGGTAGTACCAAAGGAAAAAAAAAAAATCATAGAAAAAAATCTCTTAACTTTCTTTATTTAGCCTGGCATGTACTTCCCTTATTTAGTTCGTGTGAGATAGAGTTGTTTTCCAAGATTTTTTTTTTTTTGAAAACAACTTTATCTCACACGAAACTAAATATGGGAAGTTAAAAGATAGTTTTTTACTCATTTTAAGGTTGGCACTAAATATAGAAAAATGAGATAATTTTTCTAAAAACGCTTTGGAAAAAGTTAAATGTCAAAACAAACAAAGCGTTAATTATAAATCGGAAAAAAGTTTGGCTCCAAACAACTACAAATATGAATATAACATATATTTGGTCATATGCATTGCACACGACTCACTTGGTTAATTGGGTTAAGTGAGTCATGTATATTATACATGATAAAGACTAACGTTGTCTTTCTATTGGTTGTTGGAGCCCAAAGCTTCAAAATGTTTGGAGCCAAACTTTGTCCTTAAAAACCTATTCTCAGTTTTCCTTTTGCACTATGGCTATTACCTTCAATTTATGTCATAAGTAAGAAAACTTTTATGGCTGCCACATTCGTTGTTATTGAGCTGTTGATAACTAGACAAGGAAAGTCAAGTTGGATTTTTTTTTTTCTAAGTTTATCTGTATAGAATTGGATGTTATTAGCCACAAGTTTTACCGTCCAACGTACTAGCATCTTTTAATGTTTCCAATTAAGGTATTTAGAATTCAAATTTTCATCCCCATTGTAAACTATAAGTTGTAACTTTCAAATTTATTATAAAAGAATTGTATATTATTAACATTGAAAAATAGTAAATTTTATCCAATTATCATTTTTATCTTTCAAATTAAATTGTAGATGATTTTTAGTTGACACTATAATATTTTTGTCATATAAACTTTTGAAGCATCACAATTTTTCATCTTATATTTCTGATATAAATGTTTTAATTGAGTTTAATTCCTATTCTATATTTAAACCTCCATTATATTTTTTTTTTTCAAAATTAATATAAAAATATTGTGAATAACTACCTTCATAACTTATTAATGACTATCATAATTATCAAATTTCATATTTAGACCCAAAAAAAGACTATTATTAATATTGAAAAATTGTAAATATTATCCAATTATTGATTTTTAATTTCAAATTGTTATAATATAAAACTATAGACATTTGATTTTTAGGTTGACATTATAATATTTTTTCATATAAGCTTTTAAGACTTTACAATTTTACACATCATTGTTCTAACATTTATATTTTAATTATTCTTCAATTCTATTTTATATTTTGTTTTATCCCAATTCTATTTTATTCTATATTTAAACTTTCCATTATAATCCTATCAAAATTTAAGTAAAAAATCAAATATTAATAATTTCCATAATTATCAAATTTCATTAACTATATATATGAAGAGGTATAGGGTGTAGATAGCAATGCAAAGACATATAAATTGAAAATCTGTTCTCAGTTCTCCTTTTCCACCATGGCTTTAAGTAATAAACCTGTTATTGCTGCGCTATTGCTACTATTGTTGATAACAAGCCAAGGAAAATTAGGTGCGGCTGATTGGTTGTTTATTTGTTTGTTATATTGTATGATATTCTTATTTGTATGGCATTCATAGTAGAAGTAAGCATGCTTGATATTAGTACTACTTTTTAGATGGCTTAGAATACCAAGTTAATGTGTAAAAATCAAGCCCTAGCTAGCTTGGAATAAGTGACATGAACTTCTAGATTTTTTGTTTTTGTTTTGTTTTGTTTTGTTTTTTTAATCAATAGATAGTAGGTTGCATTGTAATATTTGTGATGTAACACATGAAAAAAAAAAGGGAAAGTTTGTTTATCGATGATCATTATAATTATGCAAATTAGTTGGCCACAAATTCACATAATTGAGGTAATCTACAAAATGAGCTCAACTGCTTAGTAGCTTTTAGAGTTCCTAAATGACTCCTATATGTAAGTAATTTATTACTTAGTTATTAGGTACTCTTGGAGTATGGTGCATTGGTGTCAAAGTTCTCTCTCTTAGCAACCACATTCATGTTAAATTCTACTTTGTAAAGTCATAATGAGTCTATTATAAATGTGAAAAGAAGGAGTACCATGTCATCATATTACAAGAATACCTAATAAATTTATTAAACATGCACCTAGCCGTTAATGTTTTAGTGCATAAAGACATGCCTTTTCATTTCTTCTAGTTTTTTAAATGAATATGCTCTATCTTAATTTGGTAGATGGTAATTATATTCTTTTCGATCTGAATAGTATGCTGAAAATAAAAAGAAATTGCAAATAAGATTTAATTGTTACATATGCGTATTTTTAATATGTTAACCGTTTAAAACAAAATTTGAAAAATACATGTTTTATGTAATTAAACATACTAAATACATATTAAAAATTTCTCATATTATACTAGTACAAAAATACTTCAAATAAACCAAATGACTTTTATTGACAGTTAATTTTTGTTATGTTTAGCCGTGCCATTATATATAATAATTAAATTATTAAAATTAACACTTTTAGTTTTATATTTTATTATTTATATTAAACATCAACATTCTCATGGTTTATTATAATTTTGAAAATTTTTCATCAATATTTTTATAAATGAATTATATGATACTATCATCATATATAATCTATACATAGGATTTAAAATTGTAAAAAAGAAAGTCATTAGACATTTTAATAACAAGAGACACTAAGTACTCTTTTTTGGTGAGTAAGTGCATGAACAAACATACGGGACTACTTACTTACCTAAAGTTCACTTTTGTCTTACCAAATAAATTTACTGAAGGAACTGACCTAAGCATTCAGTTGTTATATATATTCACTAAAAACATAACTAAAATTTGAAAAAAGAAAAAAAACTACATTTCTTAAACTCTTAATTATTTTAATTTTTATAAAAATAAATTCAACATACATAATCATATTTTTGTCCTGAACTTTTCAATCAAATTGATAATATACTTGCACTCATATGTCTATTAAGGTTTTTTATTTTTATTTATTTTTATTTATATTTATTTTACAAAAAGTTTTAAAATTTTGAGCAGAATGAAATGCATAGGTATTACATACCATACATATTTCGTCTCATACATTACTAACTATGGTTTTAATACGATTTTGTAGTTATTGCATAAAGAATTATAATCCTATATTAGAGTTTTTAGGGTAAGTCCACAATGGAACTCCTACAATTCTATCCATGCTTTTAAAATAAAATGATTAAATTTTAAAACTTTAGAAATGTTTAACCAAAGGTTTGGTTTCTGTTTAAATTATTGATAATATGACAAAATACAAATAGATAAGATTTTATATATTCCATGATTATCCTAAAAACTCCAAATAATTTTAATCCATTGGGTATCTATCTCTACATTCCATCAAACAAATTTACCTTCGGCGTTAATTAACTTGTTTATTATCTTGGTTTTATTTGATTTAGCTCCATTGAATACCTATACAATTCCTTCAAAAAAATTTATCTTTAGTGTTAATTAACTTGTTTGTTATCTTCATGCTATTTGATGCAGCTGCACAATCTATAGGTGTAAATTATGGAACAGTTGCTGATAATTTACCACCTGCAACTGATGTAATAACATTGTACACCACCAATGGCATAGGGAAAATGAGGATTTTTGATCCAAATCAAGCAACCCTCCAAGCCCTAAAAGGATCCAACATAGAGGTCATTGTTGGAGTTGTTAACAATGACCTTCAAGGTCTTGCCACTAGTCCTGCAACTGCAAATACTTGGGTGCAAACAAACATAATTCCCTACCCTGATGTCAAAATTAGTTACATTGCTGCTGGGAATGAAATAAAGCTGAGTGATCCATTAGCCCAATATGTTGGACCAGCCATCCAGAACTTAAAGAATGCAATTACAGCTTCCAATTTACAAATCAAAGTTTCAACTGTAATAGACATGTCATTGTTGGGCAATTCTTTCCCCCCATCTGCTGGCTCATTTAGTGATAGTGCAAGTTCATACATAAATGCAATCGTTAGCATCCTAGTAAGCACTAATGCACCACTTCTTGCCAATGTGTACCCATATATAGCCTACACAAGTGACCCAACAAACATTAAGCTTGATTATGCCTTATTTACTTCACCAGGGGTTGTGGTACAAGATGGTAACTTAGGGTATCAAAATCTCTTTGATGCAATTTTGGATTCTCTCTACTCTGCTCTTGAGAAGATTGGTGGAGCCAATTTGACTGTCATTGTAACGGAGAGTGGTTGGCCATCAGATGGAGACAGTGGTGTAGCAGCAACAGTTGATAATGCTGGCACTTATTACAAGAATTTGATTAGTCATGTGAAGAATGGGACTCCAAAGAAGCCTGGACCATTAGAAACTTACTTGTTTGCTATGTTTGATGAAGACCAAAAGGGTCCAGCAGAAACTGAGAAGCATTTTGGTCTATTCTCACCCACCAAGGAACCCAAGTACCAACTAACTTTCACTTAAGACATGTTTAGTATACTGTAATAAAAGACATTATAATGAAATAACTAAAACGATACATTTGGTTTTAACATTATACTATAATAAAAGATATTATAATGAAATAAATAAAACGTTGTATTTTATTGTAACATCTATATCCATATCTATGTCTATATCTATATTTATCTATTATATATAAATATATATATATATATATATTATCTATTTATTATCATTTGGGTTTGAGTTTAGAAGAAAAAAAAAAAAATCCATCACAAATACATAACTTTGAGGATCAATTGAAATTCCAAATTGATAACACCTACTTTGACTCCAAGGCTTTACACCAAATCATCGGTTTGAGAAAGGGAATTTTTAATTTATAGTAAAATATTTCGCAAATCCAAAAAAAAAAAAAAAAAAACATTCACATTAGCGACTGAAATGAAGCAAGATATATAAATTTTGAAGCTTTTATAATTAAGAGAAAATTTTAACCTATGTTTTGTTTCATTAAGCCATTCAAGGAGAGGCAAGATAGATACTTGTGTCATAGCTACTAGACATGCTCAGTAGTGCCATCTCCACCATAATCCTTTGTTTTTGACCAATATATAAATAAAAAAAGGAAAAGGAAAAATGGAAAAGAATTAGTAATAATTAAATATATATGTTCCAGTAAAATATAGGTTCCATATATTTCACTAAACGCAAAGATATTATTGAAGCAATATGGTGATTTGGTGTCACAAACATAGTCTTCAAGATAAAGAGAATAAAAATGTACAGACAATTGAAGTAAATGAACATTAGCTATGAAAAGAATTTGGCAAAAGTCCGTTCAAATTCAACAATTGCATATAATATTTATACTGAATCTTCTGCAAAAACATAGGGATTTTAACAATGACCTGTGACAGAAGAAGGGAATTGCATCGGCATCACAATTTTTCTATACATGAGTAGAAGATTTTTTAAACTAAAATATTTGGCGTGGCCATATAAACACTACAAAAAATTAGGGCTTTACCCATGTTTAAAAAACACAGCTATAGCCTTTAGCTACATTTTGTATAGCAGCCCAAGGTACCAACTAAGTTTCACTTAAGGCATGTTTAGTACAATGTATAGGTCCTTAAGGAACAACTTTTACTTGTAATAAAAAATACAACTAAGTAACCAAATTATTATTTCACATAAATGGTCATTCTATTATGAGAGTACATCAAACAAGATGTATATATGCTGGTAGATAGTACTTGGAAGAAACATTTTAAGACGTAAGTACAATTTTGAAACAAAGGTCATACGTTGAAAACCAAAAATATTATTTAAACTTCTTTTTTAGAAGAAAATATGCTAGTAGATAGTACTTGGAAGAAACACCTTAAAACATAAGTGCAATTTTGAAACAAAGGTCATACGTTGAAAACCAAAAAATATTATTAAAATTTTTTTTTTTAAGAAAAAAATATATTACTCAAACAGTAGGCAATAGCCACATTCATGAAAAAACTGTGGTGGTGCGGACCGCAAGACATTATGACTCTACATCATAATAGAACTTGTAGTATCAATAGAAATGTCTTTCTAATATTATTTTCTAACCAAAATAGTCTCCATCCTTAATATCTGCACTATAACTCACAAAGAGAACTCTTTTAGCATGCACATTTCTTCCTAGCGTCTAAGATATATATAATCCTTCCAAATATGTAATCCAAAAACAAAGTTTTTAAACCTCCCTCTAGCAACCACACGGGTCTTGAATCTTGACTTCCCATTTGATAGACTGCAGAATTCCTTCTTCAGAGCTAATCATACCTCCATATATGTTCCATCTCTCTGCAATAAAAGATGGTACACTGCAGAACCCCAAGCAAATCCGCACAAAACAGCATTCAAACTCCAAGCAAATCTCCTGTATTTGATACCCCATTCTGGAAGCAGTAAGGGATTTTATCCATCATGAATAAAATCCACCCCTCCATGTTATAAGACTATTAGTTGGGATTAACTAGTAGTAGTTATCGTTTGCATAAACACTAACTTCTATTTCTAATCAGGATGGCTTTGTATGTACTGTTGATTGACCTCTGTAGTCTCAAAAATGTTGCTAGGTCATATATCTCAATGTATATTGCATGTTTTTTAAAACACCTCTTGTGCTTGGAAAGGAACAAAAAAAACACCAATTAGCAGTACCAATATTCTTGATGGAATGATTAATTATGAGAAAAACCATTGTTGGAATGTCAGAACACTACTAGACAGAAGACACAGGAAATGTTAGTTGTTTCAAAACTAATCTGCTAACTGAAAATTTATCAGCGGCCTCAAATCAATAAAAAATAACATAAAAAATTCCAATTTATCAAAAATTAAAATAAAGGGACCTGACAAAACATTGACTAATAGGAGGTGACATGCACTAGCACAAAATCGTTTGGTTTAAAGGCACTACCAACCAAAATTTTTTGTGCTTTGATTGTCAAGGAACACAACAGACTGTCATCTGTCACAACATTCGTAAGCCCCAAGGCTTAAATTGCCGCAAACATACAATTGCCAACTCAGAATAAGCAAACACAGAGTAAGGGAGTTCAAACAGTACTATTAGAGCATTCTTATTAAGAAGAGAAAATGCTTTTTAAACCAAAGAAACTTTCAACTTCTCCCAACCGCATAGAAAAAAGTTTATTCCAAGATTCACATACACCATATTCCTCCATCACCCAAATGACGCATTGGCAATGCCCGATACTATCTCTGAAGTGTAAAAATTCACGATTTCCAAATGTAATGAAGGCCAGTTTCCCCTTAAACACCGCAACTCTAATGCAAAAGCATTGTCCCTAGGAATTTTATGACCACTTCTTTATTCTTGGTTTGTTCTTCATCTTTGATGATATTTTGTAGTTAACTTTAACTTTACATCATCATCTAGGTTGTAGAATAATTCCACCGAATCAAGATCTAAAGCCCTAACTAGAAAAGAGAGTGGATAGATTCAAAATTAACCTCAATTACAAGATTACAATTACTGGGTAGATCCCCATTGTGCAAAGTTGATCTCTTGACAAATAATTATAATTAAAACTCTTTAGGCTGAGCCTTCTTGATCTTGTAATGCAAATCAGAGAGGAAGAGTGATTCAACCTCTTTGGAGAAATCAAGTTGGGGACTTTTACGAACATTTTGCAAAACTTTTCTTTTCATTAATTGATGGCTTGGGTTACCTTAGAGCAGGTGGGCACATGATCATTGGACTTTGGGGTTCCTTTCGATTCGCAGTTTTCTTTTTTCTATTCTTTCTCTACTGCTTGTTAATCATGAAGCTCAATAACGGGCAAAGGAGACCCGATAGAAACTGGTTTGAATTGGGTGGGTAACAGAAATAGGTTGCTCCAATGTGTAATTTTTTATAAATAAAAGGCTGCCACATTAGTTTAAACATGTCGTGTCATTGTTTCATTAGACACATAAGCAAAAAAACAAACGGAAGTTAATGGAAGGACCAATGGAACCTATTTTTTAAACTTCAGGGACTGACAGTGCTCAGTTGAAATTTTAGGGACCAAAAGCACTCAGTAGGTAAATTTTAAAAACTAATAGTGTAGTTTCGCCTTACTTTGGTACAAAGGAAAATTATGGTAAAAGGTTGATATGGCTAAACACGAGATTGGATACCCATTTCTCTATAACGGCAATACTGAAATCAATACTCCTATATGTTGTAAGTAGAAAGATTTTTGCATAGAGTTTTAATTTGGTAAGATGGGTTGTAAAACCCATGTTTTACAACATCTTATAAGAAATTGTCACATCAACATTATATTTAAAATTCAATACATCCTACCGTACCTAATAACATCTCAATAGACTTCCAATTTGGTTGAATTTATATATGGGTATTATAATTTTTTTTTTTTAAATACAAAATAGAAATTTTACTATAGCTTAATCTAAGTGTATATGTGTATGAAACTCCCTCCTGGAGGCTTGAACCCCAACCCTTGCCGCCTACATTCCACAAACACTTATATTTGTGGAGTGATCATCGCACCAAGGGTGTGCGGTGGTATATGGGTATTAGAATTGATTGAGTGTAATTGTATTTATTCTTAAATATATGATAAAATGATGTGACATATTGGGATTGAAGGGGTAAAATATGGATTTTACATTATATCCTTACAGAATTCAATCTCTTTTACATATATTATCCATGACACCATTTACATGAAGGGCAGAACTGAGCAAAAATGTATTGAACAAGGTTGTGAATGGCGGTAATAGCAAGTGAAGTTGGAATATTTTAGCATATTCCTTATTCTTCAAATTTCTTTTTTAATCTAATGAAGAAAATTATATTTTTAATCATTATATATATATATATATATATATATATATATATATATATAGTAGGCTAAAATACTTCAGGCTACAATAATGGCTGTGTATCCTGAAAATAAAGAAAGCACTGTTAAAGGTGACCGATGTGACCCGGCCAAGGACCTTCCGACGGTTAAGTCAGTTTTCTCTTTAGGACATAAAGAAAGAAAATAGTGAATGGTTAGAACTTACCTTGGGTGAATGGAATTTACTCCTTTTATAGAGAGTTGGACTTGGGTCTACTTGTTTATATTCATCACCATCATGGGTAATGTTGGCGGTTGATAAAGAAAATGGGTTACATGGGGCGTCGTATGTGGAATTTCTTCCACGTATCATGCAACGTGTCATATTTTGCACATGTGAATCTAATGGAGGATTTTCCACAAAACTCACCAAGTACGACTAACTCGTCCATGTACAACTCGTCTATAGATACACTCGTCTATAGAGAGT